>CM055895.1:72410225-72796337 GCA_029582155.1 Panopea generosa | reverse complement strand
CAAAAGAACAGAACATTTGAACACCTTTAAGCGACATTTTGCAATTTAAAATCAATTTTTTTAACTTTTAAACTACATTATTATCTGAGTATTTTAGCAGTGCAGCTGACTATCAATCCAATGCTGCTGCTGCAAGTTTGAATCCCCACCCAGCCAGTTTCTGTGATGATTGATGCATGATATAGCATTTGATTTGTTTCCCAATACTGGTTCAAAGGGAATGTTATCAGTTATATATGGGTTTGTTTCGAGTTATGGTTAACCATACAATTCCATGAATAAGTGGTTAGAGTAACTGATCGTCTGTTAGCCCTCGATAGAATAAAAATGACGTAGTTGTATAAAATACTTTAAGTGTTTACAGTATGTAATATAAATTTTGATACTTAAGTTATATATCAACTACATTAAAAAGAACCAATTCCATATACCAGTACTTATTATTTGACAAGTTTAGAATATAACAAGTTAACATTTTACCATTTTTTCTGTGGAAACACAACAGTCACCAACTTCTGCAGAATAGGGTGTATTCTCATAGTCCCAAAAGTCTGATCTGCTGTGCTAATAGATATGAAAAAATACATAAGCTGATGGTAGACAAAAAAAAAATAAACAGATAACCGACATAAAAGCAGCCATCAGATTGTATTGTAGCCGTGCTATAACAGTTAACAAACCGTCTTTCAATGTTGTACATGTGGTACTGTAAAAGACTCCATTTAATCTGGCTCCCATTTATAAATAAACAGTACATGTAGGTCTGGTTTTCAAGTACATGTATATATTTTTTTGTGGGATTTAACACCATTGCATGTTATATAATGCACTATTCAGTTTTATGGTGGAAGAATACTTCAGAATGAATTTGGTAGAATCTCCATCCTTCCACAATTGGCAAACTTTCCCACATAATGTTTATGAACCAAGTGGAACTCATACCTACAACCTCAGCATTGAGAGACAAGTGTTCATGAGATGGCACCTAAGAACACTCGGCCACGGTGGACCTGTGTGATGTTAATATTTCAATCTTTGAAAAAAAAAACACAGTCATGTTGGTGAACTTTAATTTCCTCTGGCTACAACTTAACTGTAACCATCAACATATACCATATTCCTCTGAATATACACCCCAGGGGGTGATGAATTTCCCAAAAAGGAGTGTTTATTAATTTATTTTTTTTACAAACAATACTTATACCACTCTTCAAAGAATGAAACTATTTCTTTTTCACTCTGTATGCCATTTACATGTGCACTTTCATTTGTCAAGAGTTAAAATAATACGTGAAGAAAATTCATTTATATTTATCAGTACACAGGTATTGTCGTTGATATTTACCCGGCACTCATGAATATTCTGTGAATATGCATACATTAATTTCTATAGTGACCAAACGTAGTAGTGATATTACTGTTGATGAATTGTTTCAAATACACTAGTAAATCGGCATCACACATCACGTTCAAGAAAAGCTGTAAAGAGAAGGCCTTTCAACACAGAGCATATTGACGAAGATTAATGAATGCCAGGTAAAAATTATACATCGTTTCATTAAAAACAATTTACAACAACTGACTTTCATGGTATCAGATACCCAGCTTGTTTACAGCCTTAAATACACCGGTACAATATTATGACAACGCTTCAAGATAAAACTATTATGCCTTTTCTCTCTTTCTTTCTCCTTTTGTTTATTTCCATTTATTTATCAATTTCCTTCGATTGTTGGTTTATTTTTTATTGAATGTTATTGTAATCTTGATTCTATGTTATTTGCAAATTGAATGGGAGGGTTGTTACTAATTTTGTTGGAACTGGTAGCCCGACCATTTTGCTTGTTATTTAAAATCAATAAAATATGTGTAAACCAAATGAAACTTTAAAAATTACACCATTACATCACACAACTCCAGTACACATGTCATAAGACTCTTCTAGCTTTGATACTGGACTATTCCATTATTACTTAGAAGGAAAGAAGGTACTGACTGAGAGACAAACAATGTAAACACTGAACAGACACAGATAACCTGCAATCTGATTTGGATTTAAATGCTTGCAAAACTGAAATATTCTGCTGCACTTATCACTGCAAACAAATAAAACAAGATATCTCACCTCAAGGTCCAGGTCATTGTTTCTCCACCATTAACCAGTCTGGTTAACCAGCCGAGATTCATCCTTGCACAAAGTATAGTCATCAGCTTTATTGTTAACACAGTCCACAGCAGATATATTTATGGTGTGAAAACGTATCTATTTATATATAAATATACATGTTTAAAATATCAATATCTTTACAAAAGAATTTTTTAAAAAAGATAAAAAGAAACAATATATAAATACAATTAAACTACACACAGAACACTCCTAAATATAGCAAATTCCAATGGTAAAAAACGTCATACATTCTAAACATCTCCACCTCCTCAACTCCCCAACGTACCAACTTTCCACTCCCAAACATATCAAAACATACCATCCAAAACATACCAACTCCCCAACATACCACTCCAAAACATAACTCCCCAACATACCACTCAAAATATAACTCCAATACACCACTCCAAAACATACCACTCCCCAACATACCACTACCAACATACCAACTCCCCAACATACCAACTCCCAACATACCACTCCAACATACCACTCCCCAACATACCAACTCCAAACATACCACTCCAAACATACCACTCCAAACGTACCACTCCAACACACACTCCAAAACATACCACTCCAAAACATACTACCAAATTCCCAAACTCCCAGGTGAACACTCTCTCCAGCAAATCATGATTTGTAAGTGAAAATAGACTTGGTAAGCAAAATCAGACAAAAATGGTATTAAAATATATACCGGTAAAGGAGATCTACTCCAATGAAGTAACACTTAAACTAATTATTTAGAAAACTAAACTAAACAAACTCTCAGACAACATGTACACAAAATATGAACTATATATTTACTGTATAACAAAAGTATAACACAACTATATAATATATTGTACCCTCTCTCTCTCTAATATGACTATATATAACCCATGTTTGTGTTGACAAGTCATCAAAAGAAACAATACACAAATATATGTACTATATATTTACTGTATAACAACAATAAAACACAACTATATAATATATTGTACCTCTCCATCTAACATGACTTTTATATAACCCATGTATGTGTTGACAAGTCATCAAAAGAAGCCATACACAAATATATGTACTATATATTTACTGTATAACAATATAACACAACTATATTGTACTCTCTCTCTCTCTCTCTCTCTCTCTCTCTCTCTCATTTGACTTTTATATAACCCATGTTTGTGTTGATAAGTCATCAAGAGAAGCAAGACACAATATATGTACTATATATTTACCATATACAACAATATAACACAACTATATAATATATTGTACCTCTCTCTCTAATATGACTTTTATATAACCCATGTTTGTGTTGATAAGTCATCAAAAGAACCACACACAAATATATGTACTATATTTATTTGTATAAAACAATATAATACAACTATATAATATAGTGTACCCTCTCTCTCTAATATGACTTATATATAACCCATGTTTGTGTTGACAAGTCATCTCAAGTCTGTAAGTATTGATGGCATAAAAATATGCTAAATATTCAACCAAGCAATCAATCAATCTACTGGCTGGCACTACCAAGATGTACACAGTACATAGCATATATGTTTCTTAAACATAGTTAAAATTCTTAAAACACTTTTATAAAAAGTATACCAAGATGTACACAGTACATAGCATATATGTTTCTTAAACATAGTTAAAATTCTTAAAACACTTTAATAAAAAGTATACCAAGATGTACACAGTACATAACATATATATGTTTCTTAAACATAGTTAAAATATCGAACTTACAGGTAAAATACCAATTTTAAAATAATAGATATATACACAAGAACAAATATAAAATAAAAATCACACCTGTATCTAAATACAGTCTCACTCCCAGCTATGAACAACCACACTCCCAACAGTTGTCTGCTACATAGGAAATGTAAACAGGCAGAAGACAGTAGATGAGATAAGGCATCTCTGTAATGACAGCTGGCTACTCCTGTCGAAAAAATGAGGCAACCACTCAATACCATGGAAAAATGGAAAATCTAAATACCTTAAATGAAATGAATGCAAAAAAAAATAACAAAGAATATAATAAGGTAAAAAACAAAATTTAAAAGCAAAAATTTAATTTATTTTAATTTAATTTGTGAAAATTAAAGCAGATCTAGTTAAGTAAAAAACAAAAATTGATAACAAAAATTAATTTAATTTTACAAAAATTAACATAGATCTGGATAAATAAAAAATAATAAAATTAATTTAATTTTACAAAAGTTAACCCTATCTCCAAGGACAGTAAGACATGTCCTTGCCTAAACTTTGTAACCAACAAAAAAAACCTAATTAGATATAATGAATATGTTCGCACGAAAACGAAATCAGTATAACTCTTCTGCAGAGACCACAGCAACCATCTCCTAGCCATTGAAATTGACATCTTTCTTGACAATTAAATTAAAAACACCAAAATGCTTATTAATTAAAGAGTCAAAAACAGTTGTAGACGATTTGGAACCACTAATTAAATGATATTTAAGAATGAACTACAACTGAATACTATGAAATTATTAATCTTAGAGAACATTATCATAAAATTTGAAGGAATTAACAACTGGTCACAGTGACCTTAACATTAGCTTTAAACTCTCTGTATTGCCTTGTCTGTGGAACTAAATACATCAAATAAAAAAAAATCCTGCACATTTGACAACGATCATGACTTTATCTAATCTTAGAAGAGACAAATCATAATGCCAAAGTTCTCTCATGCAAGACCTTATCTTTCAAAAAATATGAGAACTAGAATATTGAAAACAACAACTGTAAAACCCTAGTGCTGGAGTCTCCTAATAAGTTTCTCTTATGAGATTGTCTTTGTAAATCGGATTATCATACTTAAGAAAAATTAATTATTCGATCAGATAAAATCATTTCACATACACAAATATGGATTTTATGCATACATAGAGCTGGTATCACTTCTTCGTTCTGAAGACAAAATAGATAATACTGCCATGAACCACGACATTACTATCCAGCCTATCTGGGAATTATATACCACCACTCTGCCTGTCCCTAAAAAATTACAGGAACCTGTTTCTAGATCTACGAAAGAGTTAACTTTATTTCTTTTGCATCCATATCTTGCTTGGATACTGAAGAACAAAAAAAATCTGATTAATTATTTGATAGCATAACATCATAATATGGATTTTAATTTATAGAACTGGTGCCAATACTTCCTACTGCATTCAAAATAGAACCATAACGCCTGGGCTTTGACATTATTATCTTGCAGAGAAGCCTACACCACCATTCTACATGTCCCTAGTTCTTGAAGTTAGTAAAAAATTGCAGGAACCTATTTTTAGATCTATGAAAGAGTTAACTTTATTTCTTCTGCATCCATATCTTGCTTGGATACTGAAGAACAAAAAAATCTGATTAATTATTTGATAGCATAACATATATATGGATTTTAATTTATAGAACTGGTGCCAATACTTCCTACTGCATTCAAAATAGAACCATAACGCCTGGGCTTTGACATTATTATCTTGCAGAGAAGCCTACACCACCATTCTACATGTCCCTAGTTCTTGAAGTTAGTAAAAAATTGCAGGAACCTATTTTTAGATCTATGAAAGAGTTAACTTTATTTCTTCTGCATCCATATCTTGCTTGGATACTGAAGAACAAAAAAAATCTGATTAATTATTTGATAGCATAACATCATAATATGGATTTTAATTTATAGAACTGGTGCCAATACTTCCTACTGCATTCAAAATAGAACCATAACGCCTGGGCTTTGACATTATTATCTTGCAGAGAAGCCTACACCACCATTCTACATGTCCCTAGTTCTTGAAGTTAGTAAAAAATTGCAGGAACCTATTTTAGATCTATGAAAGAGTTAACTTTATTTCTTCTGCATCCATATCTTGCTTGGATACTGAAGAACAAAAAAAATCTGATTAATTATTTGATAGCATAACATCATAATATGGATTTTAATTTATAGAACTGGTGCCAATACTTCCTACTGCATTCAAAATAGAACCATAACGCCTGGGCTTTGACATTATTATCTTGCAGAGAAGCCTACACCACCATTCTACATGTCCCTAGTTCTTGAAGTTAGTAAAAAATTGCAGGTACCTGTTTTTAGATCTATGAAAGAGTTAACTTTATTTCTTCTGCATCCATATCTTGCTTGGATACTGAAGAACAAAAAAAATCTGATTAATTATTTGATAGCATAACATCATAATATGGATTTTAATTTATAGAACTGGTGCCAATACTTCCTACTGCATTCAAAATAGAACCATAACGCCTGGGCTTTGACATTATTATCTTGCAGAGAAGCCTACACCACCATTCTACATGTCCCTAGTTCTTGAAGTTAGTAAAAAATTGCAGGTACCTGTTTTTAGATCTATGAAAGAGTTAACTTTATTTCCTCTGCATCCATATCTTGCTTGGACACTGAAGACAGGACATGTTCGTAATCCTTGAAGCAAGAAAAACATTAAAGTGATCTGCTCCTATTGAATGATTATTGCAAAAAAACAGTTAAATCTTGTAAAGCAGAAAAACACGTGTCCACAAAGAAGAATAGAGTAAATTCTTCAGTATCTTTGCCCTGCTTTGTTTGGGAAATTGACTCGCAGCAAACTAGGATTAAACACAATTCTAATTAAGTCTTAGAAAATTATTCTATCAGTTTCCTAGTCGTACTTGAAAAAAAAACATGAAGAGAGTATCCTACCATTAAACACGGGAAAAACATCTACTTAAACATGACCTTAAATTGACTTACTAAATTTAAACTCTTAAAACATCTAAAACAGAGAGCTTCAGTTTTGTGAAATTTTTTTCACTTACTTCGAAAATGGCTAGTAAGACAGCCGATCCGGACAACGACGCTCCCTACCCGAACGCCGAACCTGTGGCACCGCAACCACGACTCTCCTAACCGTACGTACATCCGTGTACCTAACGGGCGGCCTAGAGATCCTACCGGAACGTCTAGGCGGAGCAACACATACCGGGGTATGGTCTCCTGGACCGAGCACGGGGACGGGTGCAGGCTCGTCCACGGACACAAGCGCGAGCACGGCAGCAGGCTCATCCAGAGGCACGAGCACGGGCACTGGTGCGGGCCCGGGTGCAGGCTCGGCCACGGGCGCAGGCACAGGCACAACAGACACACAAACGGAGCCAGGCACGGTAGGCACGACGACAGGCACAGGTGCGGGAAGCACATGATCGGCCATCAAGACGTCACGGATGGAACGGCAGCTGCTGGGGGCTGGTGTTCGGTCATGGTCGGATGGCACTGCAGACTGAAAAGAGAAAGAAAAATATATAAACACCTTATAAATCATAAGAAAATGGTTTTATGAGTTTAAAATAGCCTTTCCTGTGATAAACTGACTGAGTTTTGTGTATGTGTGTTGAGCGGTTGGGGGTAATAAAGTTAACAAGAGCACTGCAAGCGGTCAAAGACGCTCATCTTTTTTCCAAATCTATTATGAACGTCAAAGCCAGTGATGTATTTTTTTTAAAACATGATGGTGATTAGTTTAAAACAAGAGGCCCAAGAGGGCCTGAGGACGCTCTACTGACTCATAGTGGCCATAGCACTTTTTGAAATTCTACTATGCAATAGAACATCGGGGTGGAGTCATTTTTAACTCTAGGGACACCATTTGAACAAATCTAACAAAACTATAGTTGATCATCATTATTACATAACATTTTGAAAATCTGTTGTACGTTCATGAGAAAAAGATTTTTTAAGTTTTGGACTATTTTAGTATCGGTGGCCATCTTGAATTTTAGATAGAAAAAATAAATCTTTTGTATAGTCTCCTATGCAATAGAAACATTCATGTAAAGTTTCAGTTTAATTGGCCTAGTAGTTTCAGAATAAATGAAAAAAAGAGAATTTTCTGTTTTCCACAGTATCCCTATGTAAAATTCTAAGTCCCTTTACAGGGCCCCTATATATTTTAGCCCCTAAATTCTTATCTTTAATCAAACCCGTACACTTAGGGATAATTTATATCAAATATGTACAAATCTGGCATATCAGTTCTTAAGAAAACAACTTGACTAATTCCCAATGTGTACCCTTTTGGGGCCCCTCCTGACCCCTTAAGACATAGGAACCCAGTCATTTTTACAAATCTTTACCTCCTTTACCTAACAATGCTTTAGTGAAGATATAGGCAAAATTATTTCCATTTAAAAAAAAAATAAAAAAAAAATATTATATTGAAATGTGTCCCCTAATTGAACTCTCGGGGCAAGGTCATTTTAACCCTAGGGACACCATTTGACAAATCTAACAGAACTATAGTTGGTCATCATTACTACATAAACATTTTGAAAATCTGTTGGGCCGTTCATGAGAAGAAGATTTTTTAAGTTTTTGGACTATTTTTAGTAATGGCGGCCATCTTGAATTTCAGATTGAAAAAAAAATCTTCAGTATAGTCTCCTATGCAATAGAAACACCTATGTAAAGTTTCAGATTAATTGGCCTAGTTCTTTAAGAACAGATGAAAAAAAGAGAATTTTCTGTTTTCCCATAGTATCCCTATGTTAAATTCTAAGTCCCCTTACAGGGCCCCTATAAATTTTAGCCCCTAAATTCTTATCTGCAATCAACCCCTACACATAGGGATAATTTATGCAAAATAAGAATAAATCTGACATACCGGTTCTTAAGAAACCAATTAGTAATTCCCAATTTATACCCCTTTTTGGGCCCCTCCTGACCCCTTAAGACAGTGGAACCCAGTCATTTTTACAAATCTGAACCTCATTCACCAAACAATACTTCTGTGAAGATATAGGCAAAATCATTTCCATTTTAAAAAAAAAAAGAATAAAAAATATTTTAATGACATGTGTCCCCTAATTGAACCCTCCGGGCTGGGTCATATTTAACCCTAGGAACACCATTTGAACAAATCTAACAAAACTATAGTTGGTCATCATTACTACATAAACATTTTGAAAATCTGTTTGGGCTGTTCATGAGAAGAAGATTTTTTAAGTTTTGGACTATTTTAGTTTTAGTAACAGCGGCCACCTTGAATTTCAGATCGAAAAAAAAAATCTTCAGTATAGTTTCCTATGAAATAGAATCATCATGTGAAGTTTCAGTTTTTTTGTTTCCGTCGGTCGGTAACAAAGTCGAAATGGGACAGATATTTGATTTAATACCAAACAACATAAAAAAAAAATAAAAAAAATGGGGGGGGGGGGGCCGAGGCGGGTAGGGGTGAGGGTCTTTGGGTTGGGTAACAGTTGAAATGGGGCAGAGTATTTGATTTAAGCCTTTACTCCAAATGCATGTCTTCCAAACTCAAAAGCCACACATAGTCAATTTCCATGAATAGATGCATTTTACCTATGTATTCTGACAGAGTGCAGTAAACAGTGCAGAACCTGTTTGATTGCTTGTTACGAGCACATGTCATTGTCATGTTATGTTGATCATTTGTAGCAAGTATTTATAAAATCCATCTATGCATGACAAAGATACAGGCAGGACACGATATATATTGGATGGAAGGACGGACGGACAGACGGAAGGACACTGCGATTACTATATGCCCCCTAAAATGTTTTTTTGGGGGGGGGAAAAAAATATACATTAACTTATTGAACAGAAACAATAAAAAAAAAAAAGGCCAAGAGGACCTGAACGCTCTACTGGCAACAGAATGATGCTTTACAGAACCTCAATGCAATGCTACATGTAAAATATCTAAGGACTAGGTCTTGAACTGTCAGAGAAAATATTTTTTTTAAAATTTCGCTTAAAATGTGCTTAAAAGCCATGTGGCAGGGCATTTTCAGGCGAATGACGCATGTTTCCAAAAACTCGTCTGAGATCTTGTGGGTATATAACTGCTGTGCAAGTTTGGTTAATATTCAATGAAAAAAACACTGTTCTTTAACGTCTACAACATTTTCCCTATATAACGCTATGTAAACAGTGAGCTCTGTAGCAATCCCAAATTTGACCCCAGGGACCCAACTTCAACAAATCTTTTAGGGGACCCCCATGCAATGTTACATGTAAAATGTCTAGGCCTTTAACTTTAAGAGAAAATATTTCGCTCAAAATGTGCTTATAAACCCTATGGCAGGGCATTTGTGGTCAAATGACAGTTTACCATGATGTAAGCCTGCTGGCCTTTGGCTATAAAAAAATATAAATAAAGCGAGGTTATACTATTCAAAAAAAAAATTTTGAATGGAGTTTTAACGCCATTTTCAACTCATTTCAGGTTATATATGGCATATCCAGTTTTACTGGTGGAGGAAGACCTCAGACTCAGTCAGACTGAGTAGAAACTTTCTCACATTAAGTTTTTTGAGCGAGCAGGACTCAAACCTTTGACCTTAGCGGTGAGAGGTTAGTGATCTTGAGACAGCGCCTTAGACCACTTGGCCATGAAGGATTCTTAAACAAGACTAATCACCATTTCATCCCTTTTTGGGTCCCTCATGGCCCTTCGTAGATATTAAAAGCCTTTTAACCCTTTACTCCATAGATACGCGGTTTACCGCACCAATCACAGAAGGCCTTTGAAAACAGTGCAGGAAGAGTTCAGATTGCTCGTAACGAGCAATCTGAACACTTCCTGCACTGTTTTCCACTCTGTCAGTTAATATAAACATAATTCACTCATTGCTGATACTTGGTGAATAAATGCTTTCAATATTAGAAGTGTCCAAAGGCGTCTTTATGAAGTAATGGGTTAAATGTATCAGGCTCAGCTGTAATGACTAAACAATACTCCAGACCTCAGAATGATTAAATAATTTCTAAAGTAACTGATAAGAATTCTTTGACTGTTTTTCTATAGTAATCCTATGTAAAAATCAAAGTCCTATTACTGGACCATGATAGATCCTAGCCCCTTCATTTAAATAAACATGAAACTCCTATACATAAGGATCATTTATACAAAATATGAACAAATTTGGCTTGACACTTCTTAAGAGGAAGATTTTTTTAATAAAAAAAAATAAATGAAGGGAGGTAATAAACAAGATTTTTTTTTTTAATAATCACCGTTTTAACACTTTTTGGGCCCCTGCTGACCCCTTATGGATATTAAATCCCCTTTAAAGTATCCTGTCTCAACTGTTATGACAAAAAATGTTCAGACCTCAATATAAATGAAATAATACATAAAATAGATGAGGAAAAACAGAATTATCTGTTTTTCCCTTGTATTCCTATGTAAAAATCCGCTTACAAGACACCAGTTTATCCTAACCCCTTTATTTGAACAACTTTGAAACCCCTACTCATAGGGAACATTTAAGCCAAATATTAATATATATGGTTTATCAGTTTTTAAGATTTTTGAAATTTCATAATTTTATCCTTTTTTGGGCCCCTGCTGGTTCCAATAAACGACCCTGTCTCAACTGTTATGTCTAAGCAATGCTGCAGACATGAAGATAGTTGAAATAATACCTAAAATAGATAAAAAAAAAAAAAGCAGAATTTTCCGTTTCCCATAGTATTCCTATGTGAAAATAAGTCCCCCTACTTGGCCCCAATTGAGCCTAGCCCTTTTATTTAAACAAATTTGAAACTATTAGTCAGTGGGATCACTTATACCAAATATCAACCAATTTGATTGGACGGTTCTTTTGAAGATTTTTAAATGTAAATTTCCTATGTCCCGGGGTGGGGCCAATTTTGACACTAGAGTCATGGTTTGAACTAACTTGATAGCAACTCATTAGATGATAATACATGCAAAATATCAAAGCTCCAGGCCTTGCTTTTTTGGAGAAGATTTTTAAAATTTTATCCCTTTTGGACCCCTGCTGGTCCCTTATTTATATATCAAATCACCTTTAAAGGACCCAGTCTCAACTGTTATGTTTAAGCAATGCTCCAGACATAAAGATAATTGAATTTATTGCCTAAAATAGATCAGTAAAACAGAATTCTTATTGGGCTCCAATCGATCGATCCTTGCCCCATTATTTGAACAAATTTGAAACTCCTAGTCATACAAAATATGAACAAATTTGATTGTATGGTTCTTGGGAAAAAGATTTTTAAATGTAAATTTCCATATATGTTAACCTGACATATCTAGGGCGGGACTAATTTTGACCCTAGGGTCATGGATTGACAAACTTAGTAACTCATTTGTGAAAATCTGTCACATGGTTTCAGAGAAAAAGTCGTTTTGAAGAAAAAGTTAATGACGGATGGGCGGATGACGGACAACAGGTGACTGACAAAGGTACCGGTAGATCACATTTATAGCTATTCCTGAGTTTTGCTCAGATCAGCTAAACAAACTTAAAGGGAGTATATTGGCAAATTACACACAAAAGAAAATCTGCAAATGGAGACTTTCTATATATATGTTATGCACATAAATAGTGCTTGTATACTAATTGGCCTGAGATATTAAATTAACACTAATCAAAATATTGACAATAATTAATTGCGGATGCAAAAAAATTATTGCGCAATATTTACATTTATCTTTGTAAACATAGCTTCACATTTCTGGAAATATCCGTGCACCCACCTGATAGTTGAAATAATAATTTACTACATTATGCACAGGCAATTGTCATTGACAATAATTGAAGAATGTTATTTTATTATCTATTAGGTTCAGGTTCCGTACAGAAGTCAGGACATCATGTCAATTACTGAGCTGATTTCTCCACCACCTCATACTTTTTAAATATTAAGTGGCAGATTGATTCTGGTCCCTATATTTATTTTTAAAATTTATATGGTTTAAAAAAATTTCAACATCTATTTTAATCTTTTGCAAAAACAGTTCATTGAAATATCTGCTTTGCTAACTGATTTTTACCTTTGAATTTTGTTTGGTTAAACTCAGCTTTTATGATCAAAACTTTAGACTACCGGTAACTCTTTTTTCTATATTATTAATGATCCCTCATTCTACCTATATATTTTTACTTTTATGAAGGGTGGATGAAGAATCTGCGACTATTTTCTTCCCCAAGAAAGAATTGGCCAGCTGACTCTGCCCCCTATGTTTTTCATTGGTTAAACTTTCTGATATTATGATGATAGAAACATCAGACTTAACTCATATTTTCTGTATTTTGGTCAATGCCTTCCCACTCCCACACCTATATTTTTACTTTTATGGAGGGGCAGTGCTCCAGATAAGCTGCATATTTGCGTATTTTCACTCAAATAAATTCATGGAAAACACAAACAATTTTGTTTTTAAGCGCACCCGTTACTCAAAATATTTGCCTTTAACACATAACATTGTTAATACAATGCGTATTCAAACATTACTGTATTTTCACTTAACAGGAAACCGTCAGATAAACTGGTTTCCAGTTATTATGGTTTGTACCTGACAAGCTATAGTAAAGACAAGAACCAGTTTTTTCAAGCTTCTTATACAGCAGTTTGCATAATATTTGTACTTTAAGTAATGAAAATATTTAGATGATCAAGATCACATACTCTGACGAGATGAGAACAAAAATCTCTGCATGCAAAGGAAAAACATGTTCTAACCCAAATCAAAGTACAATTTTGGAGTTATTTTTTTGCCTCAACTCCATTTTTTTTTTCAATTACTAGTCTTAAAACAATATCATTTAACGTTGTCAACTACGAATTTGACCAGAAATTAGGAGTTGCAGGCAGCTGCATTTGTGTAAGGAAAAAACTAATTTGTTAAATTGAGCTAAGTGTTTATGAAATCCCTTCATGTATAACAAAGTTACTGACCAGAAATGAAATATCAAATAAACTGAAAGTGTGACCTTGACCTCTGAGGTAAGGTTCTGGGTCTTAATGCGACACTTTGTCATGTCATGTTGATCAATTTGATAAATAGAGCTAAGTGTTTATGAAATCCATCCATGTATGATAAAGTTACAACTGAACTTGAAATCTCGGACTCCAATTGTTATTGAACAAACAAAAAGTGTGACCTTGGCCTTTGAGGTACGGGTCTGGGTCTTATGTGTGACACATCGTCTTGTCAGTTTGATCAATTGAGCCAAGTTAAAGACAAAGTTACAGACCACACAAAATATTAAACAAACTGAAAGTGTGACCTTGACCTTAAAAGGGAATATATCAGGAAAAAACAGTATAAGTGTCTTAAAAATAAAAAAATATTAAAGTGGATAAACAGCATCTCATTATCACAATAAATAAAATCCTAATGGTTTGGTATGTCAAATCAACTAAAACGTGACAAATTGGAGTGGTAAACGTGAAACAAAATCCTCATTCTAAAATTAAACAGCATTTAATTGATTGATTGATTGAATATTTAGCGTCATTTTATGCCATAGAGGGCTAACAGACGATCAGTTAACCTAACCACTGTTTCCTGGGATTAACCAGTACTCGAGCACAACCCATCTCGCAAGTAACTGATAACTTTCCCACTTGAATCGGTGGTGAGAGATGAATGATAATGAGACACAATGTTGTATATCAATCATCACGGAGACTGTTGCCGGGCGGGGGATTCCAACTCACAACTGCTGGATTGTTAGTCAGACGCGTAACCGACTGAGCTAATCGGGCCCGGCTAACAGCATTTAAATACTGTTTGATGTCATTCGGACAATTTCTAAGATGTGGAACAATGTTTACTACGTGTAAACTGTATGAATGATCAAAGTGAAATCAAAATGAAATCAAGTAACTCATTTAATACGTTACAAAATATGTCGCAATTTTATGCAGAAAATCTATTTCAATCTAACCTAGGCACATAGTTAGGAAATCCCTTTTCAATATATCATTTTGGTATGTTTAAATATATATTCTTTTGGCAATACGAGATCAGTGATATATATAAGCATGATATGCTTGAAAAGTTTGTTTATAGCCATATTTAAGATTAGGAAAGGTTCTGAGTCATACACGCGACAATTCATCATGTCATGATGATCAACTCAGTCAAGCATTTTTTGAAATTTATCCATAGGTGACAAAGTTGCAGGCTAGACATGAAATCTCAAAGTGTTGACCTTTGAAGTGGGAGACTGGGTGTTAAGTGTGACATGTCGCCATATTATGTAAATCATTTTTAGCAAGTATTTATAAAAATCAATCTATGCATGACAGAGTTACAGGCCAGACACAAAATCTCACACAGACTAACTGTTGTCAAACTCAAAGTGTGACCTTGACCTTTAAGGTACGAGTGTGGGTCTTACGCATGACACGTCGTCATGTTATGATGGTGAAATGAGCTAAGTGTTTTTGAAATTTATCCATAAATGTCAAAGTAACAGACCAGACACGAAATCTCAAGCAGACTAAAAAGTGTCTTCAAAGTTAAATTGTGACCTTTACCTTTGAAGTTGGAGTATGGATGTTACGCACCACATGTCATGTAAGTTGATCATTTGTAGCAAGTATTTATAACAAGAGCACCACAAGCAGGTGTAGAGGCTCGTCTTTTTTAAAATCTATTAGTAGGTCAAAGTCAGTGATGAAACTTTTAAACAAGATGGTGATTAGTTTAAAAAAATCAATTACTGATAAAAATAAACAGATTTTAAAACTAAGAGGCCCAAGAGGGCCCGAGGACGCTCTACTGACTCATAGTGGCCATAGCACTTTTTGAAATTCTCCTAGGCAATAGAAACATCGGGACGGGTCATTTTTTAACCCTAGGGACACCATTTGAACAAATCCAACAAAACTATAGTTGATCATCATTATTACATAAACATTTTGAAAATCTGTTAGGCCGTTCACGAGAAGATTTTTTAAGTTTTGGACTATTTTTAGTACTGGTGGCCATCTTGAATTTCAGATCGAAAAAAAAAAATCTTCTGTATAGTCTCCTATGCAATAGAAATATCCATGTGAAGTTTCAGTATTAATTGGGCTAGTCGTTTCAGAGAAAGTGCTGCTAACAGATGACAGAAGACGGACGGACAATGCGCCATCACATAAGCACTTCTGGTGACAAAGTTGAAATGTATTCGATATAATACGATATATATTCGAGTATTCGATATAATACAAAATATTTTAAAAAAAATAAACAAAAAATGTCACATGCCCCCAAATATGTCATGATGTTATGTTGATCATTTGTAGCAAGTATCATAAAATTCATCTATGCATGACAAAAGCACAGGCCAAAAATGAAATCTCACATAAATTCAAAGTGTTGTCAAACAATCTGAAATTGTGACCTTGACCTTTGAGGTACGGGTGCAGGTCTTACTCGCGACACGTCGTCATGTTCTGTTGATCATTTGTTGCAAGTATCAACAAAATCCATCTATGCATGACAAAGTTACAGGCTGGAAAAGAAATACCGGACGGAAGGACGCTGCGATTACTATATGCCACCCAAAACATTTTTTGGGGGAGCATAAAAATGGGCGGGGGGTGGTGATAGGGGTGAGGGTCTTGGGGTCAGTAACAAAGTTGAAAAAGGGCAGAGTATTTGATTTAATACAAATAATTTTTAAAAAAAGGGCGGGGGTGGCAGGGAGTAGAGGTGAGGGCCTTTGGGTTGGTAAAAATGAAAACGAGATATTGTAATATTTTGTGTGAATACTTCTCTTCTTCAAAATACAACACTTCTTCATTTATGAAGATTTTTTGCCAGCACCATGTTTAAAAAAATGTTTGTGATGCAGTATATACAGTTTGAGGTGCTCAGGGATGCTACTACATGGTGGATTATTTTGTAGAACATTATTAGGCGAGCCTTCACAAAATATCAATCAGTTGCATTTCCTTCGATCTCTATATAATTCCTGGACTCTACCAACAAGATTTGTTTTTTAAAATCCCAAACATTTAAATTCATGTTTATAATAACCTTTTAACATTGTAATGTTTAATGTTGTGTAAAAATTGAATAATGATTATCAACAATTTGACAAATATGGAAGGATTGGTTGTTCCGTTCACGGTTCAGTATAGTTTTTTTTTGTAGGGGTTTTACATACAGCTATTTGCTTTTGTTTAGCCAAGTTGACAATCCCACCACCCATGCTCATCACTGAGCGCGCCCAGCTATTCAGTTCAATGCCAAGAAGGCAGTAGCGGTTTCGCGGGGTACGGTAATATTCTCAGCATATTTAAAATCACTCGGCAATTAACTAATTACTATAAATACCAGCCGTGGATCCGTTGTCAGCATACATGTTTGGTTTTAATCAATTAAACTTGTATAATTGTATAATTTTGTCAATACAGACAGCTACCAATATTATATATGACATCGTAAATGTTGGAATTTATTGTGCGACGTGTTTTCTAACACATAACGCGCGAGAATGTTGTTTACAAGCGTTTGTTGCTGTTGACTTCCGGGGCGGCAACTTCCGGGTGATACTAAAATCCGACCATATTACGGCTAAACCGGCGACGTTCCGGCTATAATTTATATTTTTTATCATTTTCGACGCTTACAAAGGAAGACCAGCACGTTTTTTTTAGCAAGGACTTAAAATAAGTCTTTGGTCCTTGTATATTGTAATTATGGTTTTTAATTTGATAAAGTGTTATAAGATTCATATTTTTTTATACATGAACCGCCATGTTTATGTTCGTATGGCGACATTGCTTACGCGAATGAAATTTTGACACTTATAGAAATGAAGAAAAACTGTGATGCTATTTTTAAGATGGACAATGATTGCTAAACAGTGTTATGTTAACAGAAGTAATCACGATAAATATGCTGCAGAATGTTGGATAACAATGAGTGGGCAAACCTGGGTCTGCTGCAGAAAATATGCAGTGTGATATAAGCAGAGACATAAGTACACTGAGTCACGACATATTGTAACACAAGGTTTGAAAGTGTATTTTGTTAATGGGTGGGGGTATAACAATCACCATGAAGGCTCGGTCGCATTGCTTCATCTTATTATAAATTGTGTTGTATTTTTTTTATTCCTATCATAAATGCTTTTTTTTTTCATAAGTTATAAATCTAACTTATAAATATTTCAACATATTGAGAATCTCATTCTGGACAATGCAGACAATACTGGGACCTAGTGTGGATTTTGGTAAATGCTCGATATATGCTAGGTCTGGAAGAGAAACACGTTCTAATCAAGTTCTTAATAGGCTTATACAGAACTATGGAATTATCAAACTTTCTAGAGGGAGGCCAAATACAATAAAGCTGCCGGAATTATCAAATATCGCGACTTAACAACTTTCCAAAATAGGAACATATGCCATGCCCATATTTTGAAAATAGTATTTTACATTTTTAAATAAAATGTAAAGAGTGCACATTTTTTTCATAATAAAAATGGAGATACAGTTATTTGTGTACTGTGTCTACAATTTTGTTAGTATTGTTGCGAAAATGGCATTCATGTGTTTACATATTTCGCTTTGGACACAGCTCAATTATTGTTGTACTGCGTCCATATCTTATTATTTAATGTTTGTATAGTTAATGGTCAGTAGGTTAATCATATATAATTGGAAAATATAACCACAGGCCCATGTGTGATGAATTTTTGAGATACATGTAGCAGGTAATGTTTATTTTTATTATCGAATACACATAAATACATATAGCATTAGCTTTACTTAGCCAACGTATTCTTCTATAGGTTCTTGGTATAGCTACTGGTCAATATTAGCAAATCATATCACACAGTACAAGTATTACAACAGCGTTTAGAATTGTATTTCACAGTAACAGGGTTTCTAAATTCATGACAAATTTGGGGTTTATGGGTTTAGCATTATGTACATCTGAGAAAACGATACTAATCTTGACCTGTAGTCGAAATGGAATTAAAACAAAAGCAATATAAAAGACTATTATATATCTTTTACATTTCTTAGAAGTTCTACAGTAATTTAGAAATCACAAGAAATTAAAGGAGTGTCTTTTACCAACTTACACCAAAAAATTCAAGGGCGGGACTATTGACCCCAGGTCACATAACATACTGGTCGACATTGAGGGATAAGTTATGGACGTTTGGAATCCAATAAACACACATATTTGTTGTGAACACTGCCTCATCCAACGCAGAATATAATTTAGACCAAGGGCATGTTTATTTCAGAAGCATCTTGACCAACATTATGACTCTCTGGCCTTAAAATAATAGTTGCTTATGTAAGAAGACTGGCAGGACTAGACCCGGGTTTTAGTTCCGGCATTTTTAATTTTTCAAACGTTACCTAGCTTAATAATATTGTACCTGTTATACTCTGGTATACATACTCCTTTGTGAATTACACTATAATTTCCTTCTAAAGCACAAACTCGCCACATGGAAATGATTTCCCGCGCTATGCTCGCGCACATAAAGCACGCGTTTCAGCGATTCAGTGAAGTATATCTGGGAACTCTACGCTTTACTTCCAACCACAGGGGCCAGTGACAATATAATTATATATCCCTATATATAGTACAATAGATACGTTTTTATAACACTATACATAGAGATACAGAATATATATTGTCACTGGCCCATGTGTCCTCAACAATCAATGTCTGATGATTACTGGGAGGCGCTGTCGGGGACCAGCAATATGAAGTAGCAAACAATGAAATATGAAACAACAAAACTGTACATATAGTTTAACGAGAAAAAGTAAGTAACTTACCTCTGCATTCCTTCCAAACCAAGAAGAACACCAGTCTCTCACAGCTACCAGAGCAAAAGACACAGCCTGAGACACACGAGCGAACATGATTAAAGTAGATCTTAATTAAGCACTGAGATAATAACAAAAATTAAGCAATAATGTCTTTGAAACAACGTAAGTTTAGCCAGTAAATCCGTATATAAGCTTTGTATGATGTTACCAGTGTGGCGTCTTAAAGGTGAGTAGTAGCGATTCTTATTGCGAACCAGGGTTATTGAAAAAAGGTTCTATGCCGAGCAATTATAGATTAACACCGTATTGTATGTTTTCAATAAGGTGTTAGTAATCAAACTCCATCTACAATAGAACATGGTTTAATAGCCTATAGGCAAAGTAATTGCAACTGAGTTTGTGAACACTTAATTTGATGTTGTGAACTTAAATATATATTTATTATAGAGCGGATCCAGGGTTTTTGTTACTTTTTGTCAGCAGATTCGGGAGTTGGCGAGGATCGAACCAACGATATCCGGATTGAAACGCCAAAGCGTTTACCACTCGACGACCAATTCTAATACGAACTACGACATTAATTTCCAGAAAAATAAACATAACAGCGATCTTTTAAGATATAATTCATCCATAACAGTATGTTGTTATTAAAAAGAACACTGTTACAGAGTTCAGAGGCCATATTCACAAAGCTTCGAAGATCTGTTATCCATCCATCCATCCATCCATCCATCCATTCATCAGACCATCTTTGAATTATGCTGTCTTGATATATTTTCAGTCATAATATAAAAGTTATTGTCATGGTTATTAACAGACTTGAACAGTGGAGCGCGTGGTCCAGTGGTAGAGCATTGACCCTACGACTGGAGGATCGTGGGGTTGATCCTCCCACACGACTCTGTGTGGTGTCCTTGACCAATATACCTTTTCCGCATATGTTTTGTACTGGTTCTTACGGTGTTCCGTTAGGGCCACCGTGCTATCGCTTTGTCTACAAGAATACGCGATGCCACGATAGCACGATGACACGATGGTGATAACACGATAGTACGATAGCACGATGGTGATGACACGATAGCACGATGACGCGATGCCACGACAGCACGATGACGCGATATCGCGTTTATGTGTTTAAATATGCATATGACTGCAACAGTGTAGTTTGATGAGAAACTTTGTATAGTCTTCTTTTCTTCTTATTATTTTCCTTCTTTTTCTCTTTCTTCTTCTTCTATAACTAGAAATAGAAAATCAAAGGGAACGCTTACTCGTGTACTTTATTTTAACACGACAATGAATATATGTATGTATATAATAAAATAATTAATGTATCTAAATGAATTCCAAAGTTTTCGCAGTGAATTACTTAATAAAACATCCATATTGAAGTAGTGATATGATTATAAAAGATGTTGCTGCTGTTTCCTGTCATAATAAACCGATGTGGTGGTCTAGTTGTCTAGAAGGTCTTGGGTTCGGCATGATATACATGTGTGCCAGGACTGAACAGTTGTTGAAAATGACAATAAACACCCAACAATACTATACAATGTACATGTATTAAAATATCACTTGAAAACTGAACTTGTTCACTCTTCCCTACCATTTGTTTGTTGAGTTGAGTATTTAGCGTAATTGTTATGCCATCGAGAGCTAACAGACGATCAGAGGGTCGTGGATTTGATCCTCCGCCACAGTTATGTGTGAGACGGACACTATATCCGTATAATGCTTAGTACTGTTTCTACCCAGGAATACACCGAACGTGATTTGTTATAATAACTTGTGTCACAATCAAAGTGAAATAAATACATTTAAGGTAGTTGTTAACAGACGATCAGTTGAACTCATTTGCACAACTAACTGATATCTTTCCCGTTTGAAACGGTAAAAGAAATAATCAATTAGGACGACTTGTCTTTTGATGGGACGAGTTGTCTTTAAATAGGGGACAAATTGTCTCGAAACTTGTCTCAAAATGTGGGACGAGTTGTCTTTGGGACGACTTGTCCATAACTCTTTTGAAACAGTGGCGAGAGACGAATGACAATGAGACTTATAGTCGTTTATCAGTCATTACGGAGAATGTGTTGTAGATTACTGGCGGGTATTCAAACCCATGACCCCTGGATTGACAGTCAGACGTGCTACCAACTGATCGAACAGGGCCCGTCTTTACCATTTATGACCAATCCACTTCAGTGCTCACTACAAGAAATAAGAATATTATTTTACACGAAACAAAGCGTTACTTTTTATTTACTACACGAATAAATTAAGTTTGATAATATGTGGATATCATTATGGGGTCTTATGTCATTTTCAACACATAACATAATCATCAATGGTATATCCAGCGGTACTGTTGAAGGAATGCATCAGAATTAATCTGAGTAGAAACACCGTTCTTCTACAAGATATTGTGGTCATTGGACGGCAGTGCCTTGGATCACTCGACCAAGGAGGATCCAATTTATTGATAATAGTGGACACTGGAATAATGTCGTTCCATTAAACTGAACTAAAAGATCATTGAAACTATAATGATAAAGTTTGGTTAAACTATTCTTTGTAAATGGGATAGATGCTTTCTAACTGTCGAGTAAGCAAACTGAGTATCGAGTAATTCCTTAACACAGACAGACAGACAGACAGACAGACAGACAGACAGACAGACAGACATGTTAGTAAAGAGCAGAACAGGGCATATTTTATTCATTATAACTTGAACATGTTCAGTTTATCGTTGTCATTAATATAGTAGATAAAGTAAGAGAAAGAGAGAGAGAGAGAGAGAGAGAGAGAGAGAGGGGGGGGGGGAGGGCGAATACCGTAGTGTGAGAACATTTGTTATCTCTTACACCCACGTTATGAGGACAAGTTTTGGAATGTGAGGACAAACCCTTGTCCTCACTTTTACATTGGTCTATTTCGATTAAACGATGACTATTTCAGCTTTTGAAAACATTAATAGGCTGTGAGGGCACGTGTCCTCACAACAATAAATCTCACTCTCTTTATCGGTTGCATTCCATGAACTCTGGTTAGGAGTTTAATCTTGATCAAGGAGGCGCTCTCTAGAATTTCCTCATACTACGGTGTTTGCACTCCCTTTTTCTCTCTCTTTAAAACAAAATGGCGGCGGTCCTCATACTACGGTGTTTGTACTACCTTTCTCTCTCTTTAAAAGAAAATGGCAGCGAACATGAGAAGAGTCTTAAATGCGGACGACTTAAGGGGATAATAAAAACATAATTATAGAGAAAAAGGCAAACGATATAGACTATATAGAGAAAAGGCGGAAGCTGATTGTTAATAAAGCAGTATGTTAAAGCATAAAAAGGAAGTTGTTTTACATCAATACAATAAAATATCTGCTTGAAGTCCATTTAAGACATTTAAGACATTAAGTTTCCAAAGTTTGTTACCAATTCCAAGTTGGTAGCCTTGGTAAATAGAACTTTATTACCTTCAATAAGTACAGCTATAGCCTACATACATATACATGATAATCTAAAATTATACAAAGAAATAACAATATAATAATAAACAAAGTAATGGCATACTATATACATTGCAGACTAGTTAACATTTACAAATGCACTGATGTTAAGAAAATCATGACAATAAATCGCTTGAGCAACTATTTTTTGTCCTGATTAACATGTAATTGAAGTAGAACCTGTTTCTCCTGAAAACAAGGTGTACGTACCAGGAAGTGTCCTGTCAGTGGGACCATAATGAAACGAAAATTAAGGAACCATAAGGACTATCTCTGAAACAATACACACTTTAGACTATTTCAGACTATTTAAGGACCTGTGGACAGACAACCTATACTGATAGCGTGACATTTTATGCAACGCGTTGATGCTGTCAATTTTTATTTTGTCCTGTATAGCTGGATGTATTGAACAGCTGGATGTATTGAACTATCCGGCGCAAAAATTGGTGAGAAGATCAAATACCTGTAACACAGGATCTTTCTCTATCAAAGACTTAAAATAATCATTGCCGCTAGCGAAAGAGCGCTTCTCTATGTTGCTCATTGTTCGGGCCAAAGAAAATAGCGTGTAATGTCACATTGTCTGATAAACAATAGCAACCTGCACAAACTTCCATTCTGTAAAACGATAAGAGACCGTTTAAAGCGCCTACCGCATAATAACATTTATATTTCAAATATGAATATTGCCTGACAACCATCCATAATTTACATGGTTTGTTGACTTTAAATAGTTCCCCGGAAAGTATGCGAGGCATAGTGTAAGAAATTCGAGTTAAGCGCTCCCTGAATTCGAATTCATACGTAGATATGTTTCCTTAAGATACTTTTTTCCACTGTATTTTCGAAGTGAACAAGGATGTACGTAGAAAATAATCAACATGTTTGGTAGGATTATGTTTACTTTAAGTCCTGTGCATGTCGGGTATGAAACCAAATACTTGTCGGTCTTCATTATAGAAGTGTACAAGTCTTTTAGTGAACATTTATTTGGATAGGTATAATGTAGCCTGAATAGCTGACCTAGAAATTGCATTTTCCTGTAGTCTTTTTCGGTTTCAATTGAGGATAACCCTAGACAAAATAAGTCAGAATTGGCGTAAATAGGAATGTACTGAATGAGTTTCACACAGAAGCGGTGACTACGTTCAAGTTGTAGTCTACTTGAAGGAGAAACATTATTTCATAATTCACGCCAGTAAAGTCCTTTGGGAATAACAGCTGGCATATAAATTTTAGCACAAGATACCGGGGTAATTCCCTGTTGATTTATAGAATTGTTTATTATGCTTAGCAATGACCCACGACGTTTAGTAGATACATTATGAATAGAACTAGCCGGGCACATATTTGTCACATGTTAAACCTAAGTGCGTATACTGCTCTAGAATAGTTTCCGCGCCTAAATTACATACTTTTTGTTGCTTATCGTAGTCAGACTTATTTTCGTTGAACCAATGACGCACAATTTATTAGCATCTTAAGTATTCATAACATATTGCAAACATTCTTTCTAGACCGCATTTTGAATATGATATAAGAAGCATATCGTCAGCTACATTTGGACATGTAACCTTTATGTTATACACGCGCATGCCATAGTGAGAATTCAATGAGCAGTCCATTTTTGTAGAGGATGTAAAACAATGGAGAACTTTCTTGTACCCTGTAAAACTCTGAACCAGTAAAACAAAAAGTGCCGATTACGCACACAACTCTCCATAGAACGGTACATAGTTTCAAAAGCATAATGCGTGTTTTTGTAGATGCTGGTCTGCAATAGCTTATATAGAAGTTCGTCATGCCATACATTCTCGAAAGCTTGGCGGGCATCAAGGAAGCAATCAAAAACTTTACTGTGGTTTTCTTTGCCAAATATTCGTTAAATACTCTCGTGCAGAAGAAACGCTGTAATTGCCCTGTAACTATTTGGGTCGTCTTTTTACCTCCGTTGTGGATCCTCACTATCGTAGCTCTGTTTATTTCCAATGGTATATGTCCAAAAGAAAGCATACCTGTATAGAGATTGGCAAGTACATTGCTAACTTTAGTACTCAAGTATTAGGCGTTCATAATATATATTGTCGAGACCATAGCTTTTACCGCGTTTTCATGATGATATCGCAGTCGCAACATCATCACGAATTACAATTTGAGAAATCATTGAAAGATGGAATTACTAATATTATTCACTTCTCGTTCAACATGCAATTTCCAATCAACGTCAAATTCTGCATCATTTGTAGGAGAGTCAATATTACTAAAGTACAGTTGCCACTGTTCAGCAATAGATTTTGTATCACGGTAAACTACAACATCATACTTTACTTTCGAACCTGCACTGACCGAAGAAACATTCCTGCGCATTTCGACCATTTTCCAGTAAAGGTTGCTATCAATTTCAGCAGTACGATCGATCTCTGCATCTGACTCATTCATATAATTAAACATGTAATGGCGATGCCAATAGCATAACTCGCGTTTGGAATTTTTATACGCAGAATAAGAGACATATTGATATAAATGGGGTCTACCATTTAGGACCCATTTCCGGCGACAGGCCTTTGTGCGACTATAAAGTTCAGATAGATGTTGGTTTCCGTAAGGCTTAAGATGGCGCTTGAATATTGGATAACGATTCTACGAAAGTATTGTAGATAAAGTATACATCAGGTATATTCCTTATAGACATGGTTTGGGGCGATTTTAGAGAAACAAAGGAATATCTACTTTGTTTTTATATGTCATAGTTTCACGGTCTTTCACCTTTTTCTAGTCAATATGGAAACTGTTTTGCAGGGAGAAATCATCAGACACAATAACATTTGTTTGCTCGCTGGCCAAATTGAAAGAGCATTTAATTGGTATGTGGCATGAGACATTCAAACTGTGGTCATCAATGATTTCGATATGACAAGTGCAAATGAGTTTTTCACTTGGAATCAATACATAATCAATAAGAGGTGAATATTTGTTATCGTAACTAACATATGAAACATTAGCCCTTTACAAGATTCTTGTATATTAAGAGGGATAAAGTTACAGTCTCTCATGAATTGTAAAAGATACAGGTCTCTAATATCCGACTCTGGTTTTACACATGATGCATACAAAGGACTTTGGGAGAAATAGCTACATAAATTGTACAATTTATCAATGTAGTCCTTGTACATTTGGAGATTATAATTTCTACAAGGTGGGTAAATCTGAAAAATAAACATGAACTCATTTGGTGAAAACTGAAATTGCACATCTACAATTCTATCATCATCGATTGACTACGGCGTAACATATTTCTCGTGTTTGATATGCCACATTAATGGGACACCACCTTTACCTACACGCCTGTTACTCGGAAATTGTAATGTCTTATGAGATACCCCTATACATTTGCAATTAGAGTCAATACTGATCATGATGAACATATCATAATGAGCAAGTTCAGACAAGATGTCACTATTTTATGTATAATGAGAGTGTATTTGTGAGGACATGGAGTGTAAGGACAAGCAGAAAGAGTCATTGTGAGGTTAAAATTGTCCTCAGAAGTGGAAAAAAACAAGAAAAAGAGAGTCATAGTGATTACTCAAAGAAGAGAGTCATTGTGAGGACTAAAAACAAGAGAGTCATTCTGAGGACTTAAAACGAGAGAGTCATCGTGAGGACAAAATTGTCCTCAGAAGGGGAAAAACAAGAAAAGAGAGTCATAGTGAGTACTAAAAATAGAGAGTCATTGTGAGGACTAAAAAGGAGAGTCATTGTGAGGACCAAAATTGTCCTCGGAAGGGGAAAAATCAAGAAAAGAGAGTCAAAATGAGTACTAAAAAAGAGAGTTATTGTGAGGACAAATAAAAGAGAGTCATAGTGTGTACTAAAAAAAGAGAGTCATTGTGAGGAATAAAAAAGAGAGAGTCATTGTAAGGACAAAATTGTCCTCGGAAGGGGAAAAAACAAGAAAAGAGAGTCATAGTGAGTACTAAAAATAGAGAGTCATTGTGAGGACTAAAAAAGAGAGAGTCATTGTGAGGACAAAATTGTCCTCAGAAGGGGAAAAAACAAGAAAAGAGAGTCATAGTGAGTACTAAAAATAGAGAGTCATTGTGAGGACTAAATAAGAGAGAGTCATTGTGAGGACTAAAAAAGAGAGAGTCATTGTGAGGACTAAAAAGAGAGAGAGTCATTGTAAGGACTAAAAAAGAGAGAGTCGTCGTAAGGACTAAAAAAGAGAGAGTCATTGTGAGGACAAAATTGTCTTCAGAAGGGGAAAAAACAAGAAAAGAGAGTCATTGTGAGGACTAAAAAAGAGAGTCATCGTAAGGACTAAAAAAGAGAGAGTCATTGTGAGGACAAAATTGTCTTCAGAACGGGAAAAAACAAGAAAAGAGAGTCATTGTGAGGACTAAAAAAGAGAGTCATTCTGAGGACAAAAAAAAGAGTGTCACTGTGAGGACTAAAAACAGGGAGTAATTTTGAAGACAAAATTGTTTTCGGAATGGGAAAAAAACAAGAAAAGAGAGCAATAGTGAGTACTAAAAAAAGAGAGTCATTGTGAGGACTGAAAAAGAGAGAGTAATTGTGAGGACAAAATTGTCCTCGGAAGGGGAAAAACAAGAAAAAGAGAGTCATAGTGAGTACTTAAAAAGAGAGAGTCATTGTGAGGACAAAATTGTCCTCGGAAGGGGAAAAAACAAGAAAAGAGAGTCATAGTGAATACTAAAAAAGAGAGAGTCATTGTGAGGACAAAATTGCCCTCGGAAGAGGAAAAAACAAGAAAAGAGAGCCATTGTGAGGACTAAAAAACAGAGAGTCATTGTGAGGACAAAATTGTCCTCGGAAGGGGGAAAAACAAGAAAAGAGAGTCATAGTGAGTACTAAAAAGAGAGAGTCATTGTGAGGACTAAAAAAAGAGAGAGTCATTGTGAGGACTAAAAAAGAGAGAGTCATTATGAGTACTAAAAAAGAGAGAGTAATGTGAGGACAAAATTGTCCTCAGAAGGGAAAAAAACAAGAAAAGAGAGTACTCACAATGGTGAGAACTAAAAAAGAGAGTCAGTGAGGACTAAAAAAGAGAGAGTCATTGTGAGGACAAAATTGTCCTCAGAAGGGGGAAAAAACAAGAAAAGAGAGTCATAGTGAGTACTAAAAATAGAAAGTCATTGTGAGGACAAAAAAAAAGAAAGTCATTGTGAGGACTAAAAAAGAGAGAGTCATTGTGAGGACACAATTGTCCTCAGAAGGGAAAAAAAACAAGAAAAGAGATTCATAGTGAGTACTAAAAAAAGACAGTCATTGTGAGGACTAAAAAAGAGAGAGTCATTGTGAGGACAAAATTTTCCTCGGAAGGGGAAAAAACAAGAAAAGAGAGTCATAGTGAGTACTAAAAAAGAGAGAGTCATTGTGAGGACAAACTTGTCTTCGGAAGGGGAAAATACAAGAAAAGAGAGTCATTGTGAGGACTAAAAAAGAGAGAGTCATTGTGAGGACTAAAAAAGGGATAGTCATTGTAAGGACAAAATTGTCCTCATAAGGGGAAAAAACAAGAAAAAGAGAGTCATAGTGAGTACTTAAAAAAG
The DNA here is from genome assembly GCA_029582155.1 of Panopea generosa. NCBI lineage: Eukaryota > Metazoa > Mollusca > Bivalvia > Adapedonta > Hiatellidae > Panopea > Panopea generosa. The sequence goes on along the minus strand of CM055895.1, from coordinate 72,767,487 downwards.
AGAGGGTAATTATGAGGACAAATTGTCCTCGGAAGGGGAAAAAACAAGAAAAGAGAGTAATAGTGAGTACTAAAAAAGAGAGAGTCATTGTGAGGACAAAATTGTCCTCGGAAGGGGAAAAAACAAGAAAAGAGAGTCATTGTGAGGACTAAAAAAGAGAGTCATTATGAGGACTAAAAAAGAGAGTGTCATTGTGAGGATAAAAATTGTCATCGGAAGGGGAAAAAACAAGAAAAGAGAGTCATTGTGAGGACTAAAAAGGAGAGAGTCATTGTGAGGACAAAATTGTCATCGGAAGGGGAAAAAACAAGAAAATAGAGTCGTAGTGAGTACTAAAAATAGAGAGTCATTGTGAGGACTTAAAAAGAGAGAGTCATTGTGAGGACTTAAAAAAGAGAGAGTCATTGTGAGGACTAAAAAAGAGAGAGTCATTGTGAGGACTTAAAAAGAGAGAGTCATTGGGAGGACAAAATTGTCCTCAGAAGGGGAAAAAACAAGAAAAGAGAGTCATTGTGAGGTCTAAAAGAGAGAGAGTCATTGTGAGGACTAGAAAAGAGAGAGTCATTGTGAGGACAAAATTGTCCTCAGAAGGGGAAAAAACAAGAAAAGAGAGTCATAGTGAGAACTAAAAAAAGAGAGTCATTGTGAGGACAAAAAAAGAGAGAGTTGTGAGGACTAAAAAAGAGAGAGTAATTGTGATGACAAAATTGTCCTCGGAATTAGAAAAAAACAAGAAAAAGAGAGTCATAGTGAGTGCTAAAAAAGAGAGCCATTGTGAGGACTAAATAAAGAGAGTCATTGTGAGGACTTATTATACCCCTCGCACAATGTAGTTAGAATGGGGGGTGGGGGGGGGGGTACACTGGATTCAGCTTGTCCATCTGTCCGTAGACACAACCGTTTCCGGATGATAAGTCAAGAACGATAGATTTTGAGGTAAATAAGTCAAAGGTCAAGGTCACTGGGACCTGAAATGTGAAAATGGTTTCCGCTTTATAACTAGATAACCGTTTGGCCCAGGATCTTCAAACTTCATAGGCTTATTGGCCTTGATGTGTAGATGACCCCTATTGATTTGGGGTCAATAGGTCAAAGGTCAAGGTCAGTACAGTGACATAATTTAATGGTAATTCCTTTGACAAAAAATGCAGTATGGGGGTATTCAAATCACGTTAGTGATAGCTCTAGTCTGTATTTTATTGTTTAATCTACAGCTATTAAAGTTGGAGCATGTAGAGTTCAACATTGACATTGACTTACCTTAACATTGACTTACCTTAACCAAGTGATTTTACTTTTGAAGATTAAACAGTGAAATTTGGATCATGTATACAGTTTTGCATAAAATGTTGATTTCATCTTTGGCATTAGCAGACCTTGATCTACATGGGTTTTTTTAGTTTCAATAGATCTAATAATAATTCTGGGCCATATATATAGTCTATCAAGCCAATTCGACCTCATTTTTATGTTTTGAAGTTAAGGAATGAAGTTTTGATCTATTGTAGACAGGAGGGAGACAAAAGCCTGTAGAGCTTATTTAATGTTATAAGACCAGACCATGACACCCCCCCCCCCCCCCCCCCCCCCACACACACACACACACCAATGTACACACAAAAATCATTCTTGAAATGCCACGTTAAGCATACAGTAATACTAATGGGGGTATGGCTACTATTTTCTGCCTATATAGTGCATATATATATTTGACCATGCACCCTTGTTTGCTCTTGATTTTTAAGGTAAAGTTAGTAAATAGACAAGCTCGAGAGGAGGTGGGGTTGGGTGATGAGCATTTGTGTCATTCTGTTAGACCTTGTATTAATCGTATCGTCATAGTCAAACTCACTGTCAAAAGGATAGCTTCTGTTGTGATATTTTTGTGTTGCCTGCTACATGCTGCAACATATAGAGGTCACTTATCTGTCGTCTGTCCGACTTTTTGTCCAGAGCATACTCAAGAAGTATAAAGATACTAAGTTGTAACTTCACATAAGGACAGATCTCATTGCGAGGATGTTCACTGTCAAAGAACCATAACTCTAGTTGGTCCCATCTCCCCTTATCCTTGTCTAAAAAGCTTTGTCCTAAGCCCAAGTCAAACACTTTAGAAAGAATCAACTTGCTAGAAGTTAGTGAGAGGAAATGCAGTATCAAAGAACCATAAGTCTAGCTGACCACCTTTTTTGATTATTTTGTTTGTCTGGAGCCAAAGTCAAAATCATTTGAAAGTTTACTCATTGATAAGGTCAGTGAAAAGAAGATCACAGTTAAAGAACCACATTAAGCCATTGAGTGGAAGTGTATTCACTGTATTGATATGAAACTATAACTCGAGCTGATTCAGTTTTGAAATATCTTCATTTTTCAAAAAGAAGACTGTATAGAGGTTTCGTCAAAAGTTGTGGAAGCGATTAACTTGATTCTTTACACATTGTTAGAGATAAAAATGACATGTGAAACATTTTAAAAGAACTGGCATTCTTGCAAAATTTTGGTTTCCAGCTGGTGACACTTGTGTGATCATTGATCAACCTTGTTAAGTGTTTATTTTACTTTACAGTCCACGTGCAAAGGTATCAGTTTATACCTGTTATACCTTTCTAGTTTTAGGGCAGTGTCCAAATTAATGGTATGATTAAAGCTGATGTGAAATTTAGTGAAGTTAAGAGACAACTATGCTAAGAAACTTGTATTAACTGCATAACAAATGTATTCTGCTAAAACATTGATCAAAATCATAAAATTAATTTTGACACTGCCTTCTCTTCCCCTTGCCACAAAATGCCTCTGTCTGTCATCATGAATTGAACTTCACATGATGCCCTTAGACTTGTTTGCATATCCCTTGGCAGAATGATGGATAATCTTGTCTAGGCCAAAAGCATTTTATACCTGATGGGATTTAGACTTCAGTCACCAAAAATCACATATTAATGTAAGAATGCACAATAGGAGTATGGGATTATTATGCTTTAAAATCACAAATAATGGTATGTGCTACACAAAGAAAATTTTGGTAATGTAAGAAAATGCAGCAACAAAAAATCAATGATTCTATTTCTTCAGAATTTCAGATTTTCAGAAAATATTTTCAAGAGGAAATACTTAAAAGTCCCGTTGTCATTGAGTAAAGTTATTTTTTAAAATATTGGTTACAATCTGCGTCCAAGCGCAGTCTTGTGAAAACATTTTCTCCACACCAATAAAAAGTGAACCCTGAAAATTTGAAACCTAAAAAAGTATTATGGTACCATGCAGATATGTAAACAATGTTAAATTCCGATGCAGGAAATAAATAATAATTCTGAAACTATTTATGTGTTGGACAGTTTAAAATCAAACACGACTGTAAATTCGTCAATTTCCTTACAACTGTCTCAGATTTACGGCAATGAAAAATTAACATCCATCAAAGTGTCCGTTCCTGATGTGCAGCGACAAAATAACTCTTCAGATTGTGGCATTTTCGCAATTGCATTTCTTACTGAAATTTTATTCACTAATTTTGAATTTGATATAAGTCGGTGTCGTTTCGATATTCCTCTTATGAAGACCCATTTACTAAATTGTTTAAACAATACTTATTTGGATACTTTTCCAAAAGTTAAAAAAAATGCTAAATATGCTGCAAGTCGAGTCAAAAATTCAAAAAATAAAAATACATTACATTTGTAGTTTACCAGAGTTTATTGATGATATGATATTGTGTGGTAATAAAATGTGTTCAATAAAATGGTTCCATAAAGCGTAAATAATCCAGAGAGCTCTTCGTGGAAATGTGGAAGCTGTAAATAATTGAAGATGAGTTAGAAATAAAATGTGATAATAATCTGTCAGGTTTCCGTCAGCAAAATTTATTGCGAAATATTACATTTTAAGTACGTATTTTGTAAGGGTGTATCTTCCGTAATACTTGATCGATTTTTAATAACTTTAGCTTTTTTAAAACTACATTATGTTTCTTACATAGACAAATAAAAAAGTTAAAAGGTACCGCCAGAAAAAAATATGGCGTAAATTTAGTCGCAATGATGTGTTCATTTTAACTGTCCGTATCTCATTCATTTGATAATGGATTTTACTTATCTTTTCAGTTTCAGAAACAAGATACTCTAAGCTTTTTAATGGTATAAAAAAATTAAAATCGGTTAATGAATAAAGAAGTTAGTATGCACCGCCAGCTACTCCTTCTAAAAATCCTAAATTTAACACTACCGCCAGGTTTTACACCTGTCCCATTCTGGAAAACATTCTGTAAACACGCAATATGGCGGACAACGAAGTTTCATGCACATGTTATCGAAATAAAACGAGTCTAGTAAATAAACTATCGGCTGATATACAAAAACAGATTTTGGATAATGCAGGTGAACATTACTGTTAATGTTTCAACAACTGTCATTGTATGGCATTACATAATTAAATAAATACGGCATCGACTACCAGTGCATATATGCATACATGTACGAAAACAACATTTCCAGTGTACATGATTTCACAGGAGCTTGGGGAGTGGATGATAACGTTTACTGGGGGTGGGCAGGTCTTCTAGCATATATAGACTCCCCAAGCTCTTGTGCATACATTTGGACGGTTGGCACCGTGATAGCAATAAGATGAAATTACCATTTCTACCCCCACACACACTGAGTAACCACTGGTACATACTAGCACTCTGATTAATTTTTCAACAGCACATCGTAAAATCAATCTGCACATTTCACACATGTTGTCAATTGTACTGGGCAACTCCAATGTTAGCAATTTGAGTTTCAATTGATAATTGTTAAAATACTGGACATCACAATAATTTTGACCAGACTGGTAATACATACTTTTGGATAAACAAAACAAAAATATTTGACCTAAAGTATTTATGCAATGTAATAAGAAAAAATACTTTTGACCGGTTTCTGCAAACATGGAATGGCCATCTTGCAAATTCTTCAAAGGGATTAAATTATAGCATAATTAAGCCAGATATCAAACTTGAGCCATACCTTTCCATATTTCCAAATAACTTGCATTTAGCATTGTTTCATTTTAGAACATGTAGTAATAACTTATAAAATACTCTTTAATCTGGCAGTGTTTTTTTTTGCTATAATCTGGCAGTATTAGTCCTATTGTTTTTTTGCTAATCTGGCAGTATAAGTCCTTTTGTTTTTTTGCTGTAATCTGGCTGTATTAGTTCTATTGTTTTTTTACTATAATCTGGCAGTATTAATCCTATTGTTTTTTTAGCTATAATCTGGCAGTATTAATCCTATTGTTTTTTTAGCTATAATCTGGCAGTATTAATCCTATTGTTGTTTTTTTTGCTATAATCTGGCAGTATTAATCCTATTGTGTTTTTTTTGCTGTAATCTGGCAGTATTAGTCCTATTGTTCTTTTGCTGTAATCTGGCGGTATTAGTCCTTTTGTTTTTTTGCTGTAATCTGGCAGTATTAGTTCTATTGTTTTTTTTTGCTATAATCTGGCAGTATTAATCCTATTGTTTTTTTTTGCTATAATCTGGCAGTATTAATTCTATTGTTGTTTTTTTGCTATAATCTGGCAGTATTAATCATATTGTTTTTTTTGCTATAATCTGGCATTATTAGTCCTATTGTTTTTTTGCTATAATCTGGCAGTATTAGTCCTATTGATTTTTTGCTTTGTTGCTGTAATCTGGCAGTATTAGTCTTATTGTTTTTTAGCTGTAATCTGGCAGTATTAGTCCTTTTGTTTTTTTGCTATGATCTGGCAGTATTAGTCCTATTGTGTTTTTTTTTATATAATCTGGCAGTATTAATCCTATTGTTTTTTTTTGCTATAATCTGGCAGTCTTAGTCCTATTGTTTTTTTGCTATGATCTGGCAGTATTATTCCTATTGTTTTTTTGCTTTGTTGCTGTAATCTGGCAGTATTAGTCCTATTGTTTTTTTGCTGTAATCTAGCAGTATTAGTCCTATTGTTTTTTCGCTTTGTTGCTGTAATCTGGCAGTACTAGTCCTTTTTTTTTTTGCTATGATCTGGCAGTATTAGTCCTATTGTTTTTTTTGCTATAATCTGGCAGTATTAATCCTATTGTTTTTTTTTTGCTATAATCTGGCAGTATTAATCCTATTGTGTTTTTGCTATAATCTGGCAGTATTAGTCCTATTGTTTTTTTGCTATAATCTGGCAGTATTAGTCCTATTGTTTTTTGCTTTGTTGCTGTAATCTGGCAGTATTAGTCCTATTGTTTTTTTGCTGTAATCTGGCAGTATTAGTCCTTTTGTTTTTTTGCTATGATCTGGCAGTATTAGTCCTATTGTTTTTTTGTTATAATCTGGCAGTATTAATCCTATTGTTTTTTTTGCTATAATCTGACAGTATTAATCCTATTGTTGTTTTTTGCTATAATCTGGCAGTATTAATCCTATTGTTGTTTTTTTTGCTGTAATCTGGCAGTATTAGTCCTATTGTATTTTTGCTATAATCTGGCAGTATTAGTCCTTTTGTTTTTTTGCTATGATCTGGCAGTACTAGTCCTATTGTTGTTTTTTTTTGCTATAATCTGGCAGTATAAATCCTATTGTTGTTTTTTTTGCTATAATCTGGCAGTATTAATCCTATTGTGTTTTTTTTTGCTATAATCTGGCAGTATTAGTCCTATTGTTTTTTTGCTATAATCTGGCAGTATTAGTCCTTTTGTTTTATTGCTGTAATCTGGCAGTATTAGTCCTATTATTTTTTTTTGCTGTAATCTTGCAGTATTACTCCTATTGTTTTTTTGCTATAATCTGGCAGTATTTGTCCTATTGTTTTTTTGCTATGATCTGGCAGTATTACTCCTATTGTTTTTTTGCTAAAATCTGGCAGTATAAGTTTTATTTTTTTTTGCTATAATCTGGCAGTATTAGTCCTATTGGTTTTTTGCTATGATCTGGCAGTATTAGTCCTATTGTTTTTTTGCTTTGTTGCCTGTAATCTGGCAGTATTAGTCCTATTGTTTTTTTGCTGTAATCTGGCAGTTTTAGTCCTATTGTTTTTTTGCTTTGTTGCTGTAATCTGGCAGTACTAGTCCTTTTGTTTTTTTGCTATGATCTGGCAGTATTAGTCCTATTGTTTTTTTTTGCTATAATCTGGTAGTATTAATCCTATTGGTTTTTTTGCTATGATCTGGCAGTATTAATCCTATTGTTGTTTTTTTGCTATAATCTGGCAGTATTAATCCTATTGTGTTTTTTTTGCTATAATCTGGCAGTATTAGTCCTATTGTTTTTTTGCTGTAATCTGGCAGTATTAGTCCTTTTGTTTTTTTGCTATGATCTGGCAGTATTAGTCCTATTTTTTTTTGTTGTAATCTGGCAGTATTAATCCTACTGTGTTTTTTTTTGCTATAATCTGGCAGTATTAATCCTATTGTTGTTTTTTTGCTATAATCTGGCAGTATTAATCCTATTGGTTTTTTTTTGCTGTAATCTGGCAGTATTAGTCCTAATGTATTTTTGCTATGATCTGGCAGTATTAGTCCTATTTTTTTTGTTATAATCTGGCAGTATTAATCCTATTGTTTTTTTTGCTATAATCTGGCAGTATTAATCCTATTGTTGTTTTTTTGCTATAATCTGGCAGTATTAATCCTATTGTTTTTTTTTTGGCTGTAATCTGGCAGTATTAGTCCTATTGTATTTTTGCTATAATCTGGCAGTATTAGTCCTATTGTATTTTTGCTATAATCTGGCAGTATTAGTCCTTTTGTTTTTTTGCTATGATCTGGCAGTACTAGTCCTATTGTTTTTGTTTTTTTTGCTATTATCTGGCAGTATTAATCCTATTGTTGTTGTTTTTTGCTATAATCTGGCAGTATTAATCCTATTGTGTTTTTTTTGCTATAATCTGGCAGTATTAATCCTATTGTTTTTTTGCTATAATCTGGCAGTATTAGTCCTTTTGTTTTATTGCTGTAATCTGGCAGTATTAGTCCTATTGTTTTTTTGCTGTAATCTTGCAGTATTACTCCTATTGTTTTTTTGCTATAATCTGGCAGTATTTGTCCTATTTTTTTTTTGCTATGATCTGGCAGTATTACTCCTATTGTTTTTTTGCTATAATCTGGCAGTATAAGTTCTATTTTTTTTTGCTGTAATCTGGCAGTATTAGTCCTATTGTTTTTTTGCTGTAATCTGGCAGTATTAGTCCTATTGTTTTTTTGCTATATTCTGGCAGTATTACTCCTATTGTTTTTTTGCTATAATCTGGCAGTATAAGTTCTATTTTATTTGCTATTATCTGGCAGTATAAGTCCTATTGCTTTTTTTCTATAATCTGGCAGTGTAAGTTCTATTGTTTTTTTGCTATAATCTGGCAGTATTAGTCCTATTGTTTTTTTTGCTGTAATCTGGCATTTTTGCTGTAATCTGGCAGTATAAGTCCTTTTGTTTTTTTGCTGTAATCTGGCATTTTTGCTATAATCTGGCAGTATTAGTCCTATTGTGTTTTTGCTGTAATCTGGCATTTTTGCTGTAATCTGGCAGTATTAGTCCTATTGTTTTTTTGCTATGCTCTGGCAGTATTACTCCTATTGTTTTTTTGCTATAATCTGGCAGTATTAGTCCTATTGTTTTTTTGCTATAATCTGGCAGTATTAGTCCTATTGTTTTTTTGCTATAATCTGGCAGTATAAGTTCTATTTTTTTTGCTGTAATCTGGCAGTATTAGTCCTATTGTTTTTTTGCTATAATCTGGCAGTATAAGTTCTATTGTTTTTTTGCTATAATCTGGCAGTATTAGTCCTATTGTTTATTTGCTGTAATCTGGTATTTTTGCTGTAATTTGGCAGTATTAGTCCTATTGTTTTTTTGCTATAATCTGGCAGTATTACTCCTATTGTTTTTTTACTATAATCTTGCAGTTTTAGTCCTATTGTTTTTTTGCTGTAATCTGGAAATATTATCTATTGTTTTTAGTTCTACTGTCTAAAGGCCAGCAGAGCTTATGTCATGGTAAATTGTTTGTTGTCTGTCCGTTAACCTTTTTCATGAAGATGTGATAGCACCTTCATTTTTCATTGAATCTAAACAAAACCTGCATATAAGTTAGTTATATAACCACAAGATCTCGGACAACCACACAAATACCCTACCACAGGGTTTATAAGCACATTTTAAATGAAACTTTTTTTATAAGTTCAAGCCTAGACTTTAGATATTTTACATGTAGCATTTCACGGAAGTACCTTAAAAGATTTTTTTAATTCGTGTCTCTGGGTTCAAATTTGAAGCATCCACAGGGTCACCATTTTACATAGAGTTATATAGGGAAAGTATTGCAGACATGATAGCACCTTTATTTTTCATTAAATCTTTACTAAACTTGCACAGCACTTATGTAATCACAATTTCACGGACAAGTTCTTGAACAAGCGTGATTCTGCCACAAATGCCATCCGCCACAGGGCTTATAAGCACATGTCAAGCAAAATGTTGTAAATGTATAAGGTCATTCACAAATGAATGAAGGAAGTCTTCATTTATAGAAGCTGGCCCAATTAATGCACATCCTTAACTATTCTCCCTTTTCTCTTTTTCTGTGATAATTTTACGCTACAGAGACAAAACACAATATAAATTATTGAACAAAATATCCATAACATAATTATGATGTTTGATATAAATGTGCAGTTTTACTGCTAAGATCGTAAACTTATCAGTGATACAGGGAGGTCTGTTTAACTTTTGCAATAATTAAAGCACCAGCAATTTTATAGGAGTGATCAATGCGTTATGGCAGTGTTATAGGCCTAAATTAAAAATTTCGCTTCCTGCCGACCAAAACAATCCCATCATTAATGAAAAATACATTTGGTGTCTTTTTTGGTGTTCATTTAAAATATTCTTGGTCATTACATGTCATCTTCTGCTTAAGATGTGTATACCCTCATCTTCATTGATAAAGATACACTGGCTTATATGATGTTTTACATATTATACATATAAACAAGGAATTATATAGAGAAGGAAATGCATCTGATTATAATTTTGTGAACGCTCGCATATTCACGCAAAATCTTGCAATATCTCATTTTCAATTATCTTAACCTATTTATCCCAGGAATACAAATCAAAATTCTTACAATGCAGAATGAAATTCTCATCAAAACAATACCATTCCCAGCAATTTGTGTTTTTAAAATTGTTGAAGTGCTTCTGATGACAAAATTTGTATACTGCAGCTAAAATGACAAATTACAAGACATTTTCCTTCAAGCATCAATATCTTTAATTCAAGATCATTTTGCATGACAGAAACATATTTAAACATCTAAGATTACATACAGTTTACAGTTAATGTAAAGAAATCAGTTGCCTGTTGATTAATGATTAATTTGCCAAATAATGAATCCTTGTGTTGCTTTATCAACATTTAGTCAGGAGATGCAAGATTCCTATCCTTCTATAAAAGTCCTTGACATTAATTACAGTTCTGTGACACGGCTAAGATAGTTGAGTTAATGCTGTTCTCCCAGAGCTGTTGTTTACAGATTGCACTTGTACATGCATATGATCTCACATGCTCCTTTCCTAGAATTTCAAAGTTTTTGTAAGTCGCAGATTTATTTTTCAAATTGCACATAAATATTTTTTTTGATTTTCTTTTACAAATTCAATGCATAAAACCTAGTGGTATACTAAATTTAAAATAAAAAAAATGCAGTGTTTAAAAGATGCTCTCTGATTTGAGTCAATTATAGAACTACATTCAAAGGCCATCCTTAAAAAAAAATTGTTTGCTGTGCTCAAACACTGTATTTTTCAAATGGATAGGTAGGTAGCCAATTTTTTTTTTTTTTTTTTTTGCTAAATTTTGATTTTGCATAGTCGTTTTAAGGAAAAATGGACAGAAATTAAGAAAAAAAGTTAGGTCTCGAAGTGTAATACATGTATTGTAACTGTACATTTCAGACTGGTATGATGGTAATGGTGGCTGTGCTGTGGATGCCATGCTCTATAACCTTGTAAGTTAACACATTCAACATCATAATTATTTTTTTTTAATGGGGTGTAAAGCCCGTTTCAACACATGACAGGTTATATATGGCATACCCAGGCATATTCATAAAGTGATAGACGTCAGAATGAATATGAGTAGAGCCACAGTCCTTTCTCAAGTAACTGACAAACTTTCTCACAGATTTTCTGGGCTGAGCATCCCTGGAACACACAACCTCAGTGACGGGTGACAAGTGATTGTCCGGTGACTGGGTCCTGGCAGTATGATTAAGTCTGCATATTTAGTGTTACATGTATATACAAACTATGCTGGCTACATGCTTCAGTTGTCAGACTTTATATATAATTATATAAGTTTTAGTCTCCGTCTGGTTCCATAGCTTTATCACTAATGCTTCAGACAAGCCATCTTTGTATTATCCTCATCTGTCTGAAAATATCTTTTCTCTTTATGGTGGGTTTCTGGTAATGAGTGAAAAATAGACAGATTGTTTTATTTAGAAATTCTGTTGATTTACATACTATTTATCATGCAGATATGTTCCAATTCAATTTTGTTTAAAATGTTTATATAGGTTTAAGGTACACACATCAGCTTTGGTTAATTTCTCACATTATACTGAAAGTTGAGGGTCGTTTGTGGCCAAGTGGCTGAAGGCACTCTTGTCTAATTGCTACTGACCTCTCTACATTGAGGTTGTGGGTTTGAGCCTAGTTTGGTCCAAAAATTTATGTCAGAAGCTATGCCAGTCAGGTGCGGAAGGACAGTGGTTTTACTCAGATTCCATCTGAGGTCTTCTTCCACCACTGAAACTGGATAAAACTTGTTATCTGTTGAAAATGGAGTTATACTATTATGCTATTAAGAAAAGAAATATACCGAAAATTATATATCTACATGATGCATGCATAAATATGCCAGTCACATGCGGAAGGACAGTGGTTCTACTCAGATTCCATCTGAGATCTTCCTCCACCAATGAAACTGGATATAACTTGTTATCTGTTGAAAATGGAATTACACTATTATGCTATTAAGAAAAAAATATATACCGAAAATGATATATCTACATGATAATTTATGTACATGAATTTGACTGTAGTACATATATACATGTATTTATACAAACCCTTAATTTCATTTCTGTTTTGAAAAGTACATACCTAGCTTTATTAAGTGAAATGGTTGAGAAATATAATTAAATTCATCACTTTTTAGCTCGCCAGGACAAAGTCCAAGGAGAGCTATTGCCATGGATGTGAATGAAACTTTGCAAGTTTGTTCACCATCATCAGTGGACAAGAACCATAACTCTGGATTGCATTTTGGCACAGTTATGGACTTTTTGGACATAGACACCCAGGTTAAACTTTTGTGTTTAGTTGTGTTTAATTTAAGATATCTATGCAACCACTCATTGGATATGAATGAAACTTCGCATGTGTGTTCACAGTTATCAATGGAACACAGCGAGACAGAAACCATAACTCTGGATTGCATTTTGGCACAGTTATGGATCTTTTTGGACTTAGACACCCAGGTTTAACTTTAGCGTTTAGTTGCGTTTAGGTTTAAGATATCTATGCAACCACTCATTGGATATGAATGAGACTTTGCATGTGTGTTCATCATCATCGATGGCACACAGAGACAGGAACAATAACTCTAGGTTGCATTTTGGTACAGTTATGGCCCTTTTTCGACTAAAATTTTCTGGTTAAAGTTTTTTATGCTCCCCCCAAATTTTTTTTTGGCGACATAGAGTAAGTGCAAAGTCCATCCGTCCATCCATCTTGTTTACGAATGAGCATGTATAGGGAACTTTGTGTGTGCTTGTTACAGTTCGGACGGTTAAATTCGGATAAGGAAAATATTATTCCGCCGATCCTTCCTCACATTTCAGATTGTCTGTACTTGTCTGTACTTGACTGTACTTGCATCACTTTCAGTGCTTTCTAACGACTCCCTGCTTTCAGAATTTAGCAAAGACACATTTTATGATGGACGACCCAAGTAGTTAGTGACATTTTCAAAGGCAGCCATCTTTGACAATGGATCGAAACATGTTCGAAGCTCTTTAAATATTTTTGTCAAGTTTAAATGTTATTGTGTTTTATATTTGGTTTTAATTAGTTTAATTTTTTTTTTCATAGCGAGAAAATGAAGTGCTCAATTTGCTAGATGCGATACGGACCATCGACGAGAAAACAAATTGCATAATCATGATTTTTATGAAATCTTCTTCCAATTTTGTCAGAGTGTTTGCATTTATCCTAAAAAATGATTTGGATAGCAAATTACATACACACATTTATAATGAATAGAAAATCATCCAGTATTTCATATTTGATGGATCTTTGGATGCTCTTGAAAAGATTGCATTCTTCTGCAACAAGCGGAAGCGGGATGTTCCATTTACAATCAGGTGGTTATTGTTTAAAGGTTTAGTTTAAACTTACTTTCTGTACATTGATTGTGAAACAAGTTCTGACAACTTATATTGATCTCGCCTTCTGTGGATCCGAAGTCCGGCACTCTACCCCTGGACCACGATGCCCACCCTGTATATCAATTGTGAAATTTCTGTCTGATTGTGTTTTATTTATTATCTGATACCTGGCGACAGAGGTATATATTCCTACTGATTAGTTTTATTTACACAGGGTACAGAGCTAGATAAAGCACTAAAATGATGCACATTTCATGTGCAACTTGCTTTTATGAAATACTGGAATTAGTGTCCTTTTGTCCATAAATCTTGGGTGCATTGTCCATTTATATGTTGGGTAGTATGTCCATAGAATTGTTTGGTATACAGCCTACTTTTATGAAATAATTGGAAAAAATGTCCTTTTTGTCCATATCATTGATGGATTCACTGTCCAGTTATATGTTGGGTACATTGTCCATTTATATCTTGGATAGTCTGTCCATAGGATTGTTTGTTAGCAAATTGTTTTAATGAAATGTTGGATCAATATTGTTGGATACATTGTCCATTAATATACTTGGTAGTCTGTCCATTAGCTGCAAAATCGTAGCTCACAAGTCGTATATACTGTTTTTGCACTTGTGAGCTACAATACGGTCCTATATGAACAGGTCGGGATCAACACAAATCTATGTGTTATTTATAAATCTATAGTTGACACATCAATCAATAGTTATATGTAACTACCGATCTATAGATAAATACTACACGAATCACAAATTTTTTTTTTAAACAGTTATTTTCAAATCGGATGTAACTTTAACTGTTCATGCCAAAATTTCACTTTAATGAAGAATTTAAAAGATACAATTTGTTATTTCAATGTTGAATGCAATTAAATGGTGAAAATCTCATCGAGATAGCCGTTATTTTTCAACTTTTCACTTTAAAATGTTTTCTTCCACTAGCTCTCCACCATGTTGAAATGTAAAGATTGTAACATTGCTTGTGATTGGCTACATTTACTGAACCCTTTAGGCTCACGTCAAAAGGTAATGAAAGTACGTACGACTGGTATGGACAAAAATTGGCAATACGTATTACTCATTTACCCAATGTAAAAATTTTAAGTTCAGAGTTTATATTTTTTACTGCCTTATACAATGTGAGGAGAAAGTGTCTCACTAAAGGACTGTACACATAGCTGTGGCAGAGAGTCGAACCCATGTTCCTCTGATCTTGGGTCTGATGTTCTTCCATTGGACCATACTGTGATGATAAGATGGTGAATATGATGATGTTGATGATGATGATGATGGTGGTTATGATGTTGACTCTAGTGCGAGGACAAGTTAAACAAAAATAGTTAAGCAATATGCTATATAAAGTGAATTATTTCATTATTATATATATATTATGTCCTACAGGAATCCTGACGGTCTACCTATTGACTGTGTACCATCTCCATCAGTGCATCTGCTAAGTGAAGATGAATCTGCAGATGACGTGGCAGATGTACTAGGCATGTTGTGTTTACCCTTGGATTATCCAGACTGTGGGAGGAGTCATCAGGTGGGGGTAAAGGATCACAGCTTAAATTGTTCACTTCCATACAAGAACAGATATATATGCTATTTTACTGGAGAATACATGCTAGATCTGCATTACTGATGAAGCTCCAACCTTATCTGTGATTTATTCACTTTCATACAAGAACAGGTGAAATGCTGAGTGGCAATCGAGGATGCTTCCAGTACCATTTTTAAAGTCTTTGGTATGACCTGGCCGGGGATTGAACCCACGACCTTCCGCATGCAATCATACGCTCTACCACTAGATCAAGCTGTTGTCTGTTTCCATACAGGAACTGGTATATATGCTTTGTAACTGGAGAATACACACTAGATCTGTATTAATGATGGAGCTCCAACCTTACCTATGATTATTCACTTCCATACAGGAACAGGTGTATATGCTGTAACTGGAGATTACTTGCTAGATCTGCAATAATGATGGATATCCAACCTTACCTGTGATTTATTCACTTCCATACAGGAACTGTTATATACAATGTATGCTGTGTAACTGGAGAATACACACTACATGTAGATCTGTATTAATGATGGAGCTCCAACCTTATCTGTAATTTCTTCACTTCCACGACCTTCCGCATGCAATCATACGCTCTACCACTAGATCAAGCTGTTATCTGTTTCCATACAGGAACTGGTATATATATGCTTTGTAACTGGAGAATACACACTAGATCTGTATTAATGATGGAGCTCCAACCTCATTTGTAATTTATTCACTTCCATACAGGAACAGGTATATATGCTGTAACTGGAGATTACTTGCTAGATCTGCAATAATGATGGAGCACCAACCTTATCTGTGATTTATTCACTTCCATACAGGACCTGTTATATATGCTGTGTAACTGGAGAATACACACTAGATCTGTATTAATGATGGAGCTCCAACCTTATCTGTGATTTATTCACTTCCATACAGGAACAGGTATATGCTGTAACTGGAGATTATTTGCTAGATCTGCAATAATGATGGAGCTCCAACCTTATCTGTGATTTATTCACTTCCATTCAGGAACAGGTATATATGCTGTGTAACTGGAGATTACTTGCTAGATCTGCAATAATGATGGAGCTCCAACCTTATCTGTGATTTATTCACTTCCATACAGGACCTGTTATATATGCTTTGTAACTGGAGAATACACACTAGATCTGTATTAATGATGGAGCTCCAACCTTATCTGTGATTTATTCACTTCCATACAGGAACAGGTATATGCTGTAACTGGAGATTATTTGCTAGATCTGCAATAATGATGGAGCTCCAACCTTATCTGTGATTTATTCACTTCCATTCAGGAACAGGTATATATGCTGTGTAACTGGAGATTACTTGCTAGATCTGCAATAATGATGGAGCTCCAACCTTATCTGTGATTTATTCACTTCCATACAGGACCTGTTATATATGCTTTGTAACTGGAGAATACACACTAGATCTGTATTAATGATGGAGCTCCAACCTTATCTGTGATTTATTCACTTCCATACAGGAACAGGTATATATGCTGTAACTGGAGATTACTTGCTAGATCTGCAATAATGATGGAGCTCCAACCTTATCTGTGATTTATTCACTTCCATACAGGAACAGGTAAACGTGCTGTAACTGGAGATTACTTGCTAGATCTGCAATAATGATGGAGCTCCAACCTTATTTGTAATTTATTCACTTCCATACAGGAACAGGTATATATGCCGTAACTGGAGATTACTTGCTAGATCTGCAATAATGATGGAGTTCTAACTCTTACTCCAATGGGAAAACTTCTTTATTCATGATTTTCTCATGCATAAGATGACTCAGTTGGCTGGTTGTATGATGTTTAGCATTATACTGACAATAGGCCTACCTTACCTAGAACTCTCCTCTAAATGCTGAGAACCAAGCAAAGCAGCTTCTAGTACCATTTTAAGTATTTGGTATGACCTGGCCAGGGATTGAACCCATGACCTTCCGTATTCAAGACAGATATTTTACCCTTACACCACCACTGCGTTTTTCACGGCTCAGTAAACTGAAGGTCGTTTACTGACCTATAGCGATGCTAAACACAATTTAGTACAATGTAATTGATACATGTATTTTTGTCTTGAATCAGAAATCCCATCTTTGGTACTTGTCAATGTGTCTGAGGTACACTTGTCAAAACAGATCTTTTGTCTGGACTTTATTTTGTTACTCACATACATGTACTTGATTACTAATATTTATATAAAAATTTCCTAATGCAAATTAGAAATAAAATCTTAAAAATATTATAAAATTGTATTGCATTAATTGTATATGTTTATGGTTAAACTTTTTGTTACACCAATTGTGAAACAAGTTTTGACAACTTAGACAAATCACACTCAGTTATTCCTGGGTAGAACCAGTACTAAGTATATGTTGATAAAATGTTTTGTTCAAGGATCGTCTCTCACTGCTAATTCAAGTGGGAAAGTTGTCAGTAACTTGCTGAGATGGGGTATGCTAGAGCACTGGTTAACCTTTTAGGATCCAAGGAAACGGGGGTTTAGGTCAACTGATCTTCTGTTAGTCCACAATGGCATAAAAGTATTGCTAAAGGACTCACACCACTATTATCTCCTTTGAGTACTCCTGACCTACAGATGAAGGAGGTAGAAATAAAACTTTACTTCTCTTTTTCTTCTTTTTTCATGGCTAAAAAAATGTACTGCAATGGTTTGTTTTTTGCTAGCATGAGTTAAATGGTCAGTATTTTAGAAATCACCACTGAAAATTTGATTCTGATACCAGCTTTCTGGACAATTCTGTGTCATTTCAGAATTGTTGGTTCAAACCGCATCTAGAGCGAATAGTTGACATATTATTACTCTGGAAATTGATAAGTCTCACAAAAGCATTGAATTTTAAAAAAAAAAGCAACCTGGTCAAGGTATACTTTTTTGTCTTTATAATTGCATATCTTGAACCAGTGAAGAATTTGAGCCCAGACACATGCTGCAGAATTTAATTTTTCACTCTGTTTTGGACATAAATGTTACAATGGAGCCCTATGGGAAATGTAATAGTGGTGTGAGACATAAATATTAAATCAATTTAATCAATAGACAACATGCTCCAAATAACTTAATTATGATATGGTTCTTGATGTACTACAATGTAGCTTTAACAAAGTACTCTAATGTTGCATTTCAATTTTGTAGCAAAACAGAGAGCTGGATGAAAGTTTCCAGAGAATCATCTGTTTGATCAGGTAAGTTACCGGTAACTTTATTATTTAAAGATGCATCACCTACAACTTTCTGTTCAGTAATGATGAGAGGCTCATTGAATCACAGAGAGGAAGGCCACATTGAAGATAATGGCTGATTCTGTCCTTGTAGTTTATCTTATTTTTGAGAAATTCGTTAAAACACAGGTTGGCATTTTTTGTTTTATCCATCAAAGTTTTATCCTAGATGCTGGCCAATGAGTGACTTTATCATGGACCGCGATTTGATATTTGGTCAACAAAATTAAAGAATTTTACGGTAAAGATCCAAGAAACAATATAAGTTCTTGAACAGAATTTTCATAATGTATGATATAAATGTGCAGTTTTACTGCTACGATCGAAAAAATATCAGCAATATAGGTGAAGCCTCTTTAAGCCTAGGTAAGTTGTGAAATTAAATAACTGTAAATTTCTTAATAATTTTAAAGAAGGCTATATCATTCCCAAAAGAGGACGGTAAAAAGCAAAACAAACATGTAATCTAAAAAATGGTGTACTATAAGATTCATTTCTGAGTATTAGGTTGAAATTATATGAATCTGTCGTGAGTATCCATGAGTGATAGAAAAATTTCACATAAGGAGTCAAAAATAGATGCAGGGACGAGGCTCTGCCAAGTTCTCTGCCTGTAATTTTGACTCAGAGTGTGAAATTCTTCTTTCCCACATGGATGAACTCATAATGGACTTTTTCTCTCATTCATTCCAATCTAACGATAGATTCCTGATAATGGACGTTAACACAAACATATACTACATTTTAAATGCGTGTTTAATGCCCAAAATTTTACAGATATAATTTATTATGAAGAAATCAACATTTCAAGTACAAACTAAAATCTACCAGAAATGAAACCCGTTAATCTTCTTGCACATTTTTAAGTATTACACTTCAAATTTAATTTTCACCCTGACCCTGTTATTATAATAAGCAAGATGTCCTAAAATATATGTTGATGTCATTATCCTTTCTCTTTTTTATGAATCTCTACAACAAACTTATGTAGTAAAATATCAGGTGTATATCGCAGGCTTGAAAATTGAAATATGAAAGTTAGAAAAGTCCATCTAACTTGTTTCGATGTTAATCTACTTTCTCGTCCCTAGGGCGATTTTAATTGGCTGGGGAAATAGGTCAACATCTACTGACAGTCATGAAATACTATGTAATATTAAACGTTCTACATTTTTTTTAAAAATCTGAGCGAATTTATTGGCTGAGAAAGAAGGACAACATCTAAATATGATGACCATTTGTGGATAAAGAAATAGATGTCACAAAAATATTTCATCACAGAGTTTTGTCAGGTCATGTGAGAAAGATGACATGAAAGATAGAATTTTCCTCCATTGGGAAACACGTGTCTTCTATGAGCAGAAATGGGAGAAAAGAATGTTTCAATTTATCAGAATCAAGGTCTCCTGATGTTTCTATACACACAGTGATACTGGGGTTGGAACCTTGTTATCTCAGTTATATACCCAATACTCATGATGGATACTTATTCTTGCATACTAATCCAAAATACAACAAGTATGTTGATTTACTGTGTTCTGTGAATAGCGGTACCCGTGACATAACTGTTTTGGCAGGAACAAGGCACTGCTAAGTTACCATAGAAACTCTTATCCCAAAGGGTGGAATTTCAATCCAAACTGAAAGAGCCACAAATGACATCACAGCAAGAGAATTTTATCTTGACTCTAGGGTATAACAGATATCCACAGATATGCAAGAACTTTTTTATTTATCTTCAGCTAATTATATATTCAACTTTGAACATCATTTTCAGATGCATTATTTTGATAATTTATGGGTTTTTTTATTATCAGGGAAAACAAAATGGCTGATTTACAAACAAGATGTTCTGACACTGTAGAATTATTGGCAAGCTGTACATGACATTTGGAGAATCATATGGTGACATCTCATTGGCTGTCAGGTCGTCTACTGCAGGTACTCACTCTTTGATTGGCCAATTGAGAGATCACCCTTGCTTAAATATGCTGCTTCAGTGAGACAATAGGCAGTAGTTGTTTTGTTAATTTCAGTCACTTGTGAAAGACATAAAACTTTGCAAGTCTGTTTATTTTGAGCATGTCAGACTAATATACATGTAGACACACTAACAACAATTGGGCCTGTTCTTTGGAATGAGAAAAATATCTGTAATATTTATAGGAATAATAAAGTGTTTATTTAATAAGTCTTATATAATCTCTTCTCTCTGGATATATTATATATTATATAAATAGTAAACATATTGTATTGGTGAAGTATTTTTATTCATTTATTTTTTTAATGAGGTTTAACACGTTACAATTTATATATGGCATAACCAGTTTAAATTGGTAGAGGACCTCATCAGATATAATCTGAGTAAAACCACCGTCCTTCCTCAAGAAACTGGTAAACTTTCTCACATAAAGTTTTTCACAGAGCTGGGCTTGCACCTAAGACCTCAGTGACAACAGAGCTGGGCTTGCACCAAAGTGATGAGAGATAGGTGGTCATTAAACAAAAGTGTCTTAAACCACTTGGCTACAGAGGACTCACATTGGTGAAGTAAAATGTATTGCCCATTCTCCAAATCGCTTTCGTGTTATTATTGTTTTGACAAAAAGATGATTGATTTGGGTCCGGGGCCTGGAGAAGATTCTAGAGGCCATCGAAAGTGTTGGGCATCAGCATACACCTACCTGGCTGTAGGGTACAGGAGCATACACCTGCCTGGCTGTAGAGTACAGGAGCATACACCTACCTGGCTGTAGGGTACAGAAGCATACACCTACCTGGCTGTAGAGTACAGGAGCATACACCTACCTGGCTGTAGGGTACAGGAGCATACACCTACCTGGCTGTAGAGTACAGGAGCATACACCTTCCTGGCTGTAGGGTACAGGAGCATACACCTACCTGGCTGTAGAGTACAGGAGCATACACCTGCCTGGCTGTAGAGTACAGGAGCATACACCTACCTGGCTGTAGGGTACAGGAGCATACACCTTCCTGGCTGTAGAGTACAGGAGCATACACATACCTGGCTGTAGGGTACAGGAGCATACACCTGCCTGGCTGTAGAGTACAGGAGCATACACCTACCTGGCTGTAGGGTACAGGAGCATACACCTGCCTGGCTGTAGAGTACAGGAGCATACACCTGCCTGGCTGTAGGGTACAGGAGCATACACCTACCTGGCTGTAGAGTACAGGAGTATACACCTGCAGTGTTTTCTCCAGCTCCAATTTTTCGGGGGTCATTGATGACCCACTGACTTAAAATCATTAGAGTACAGGAGCATACACCTACCTGGCTGTAGAGTACAGGAGCATACACCTACCTGGCTGTAGGGTACAGGAGCATACACCTATCTGGCTGTAGAGTACAGGAGCATACACCTTCCTGGCTGTAGAGAACAGGAACATGCACCTTCCTGGCTGTAGAGTACAGGAGCATACCTTCCTGGCTGTAGAGTACAGGAGCATACACCTTCCTGGCTGTAGAGTACAGGAGCATACACTTACCTGGCTGTAGGGTACAGGAGCATACACCTACCTGGCTGTAGAGTACAGGAGCATACCTTCCTGGCTGTAGAGTACAGGAGCATACACCTACCTAGCTGTAGAGTACAGGAGGTTATTGTTTTTTATTAGCTCACCAGAGCCAAAAGCTCACAGATGAGCTTTTTTGATCACCTGGTGTCCGTCGTCTGTCGTCCTTTGTCTGTCGTCCTTCGTTAACTTTTAGCTTCTAACAACTTCTCCTCTGAAACCACTGGGCCAATTTTGATATAACTTCACAGAAATGTTCCTTGGGTTACCCTCTACCAAGTTTGTTCAAGCCATCTTGATTCTTCAAAAAACATTGGCCGCCAGGGGGCGGGGCAAGTTTAATTAATAAAAACTTAAAAAATCTTCTTGTCAGAAACTACTGGCTCAATTTTAAAATCATTTCATAGAAATGTACCTTGTGTTGATTTGTCAAAAAACATGGTGGCCAGGGGGTGGGTTAGTTTACTATATAAGTTATAGTAAAAACTTAAAAGATCTTCTTGTCAGAAATTACTGGCTCGATTTTAAAATAATTTAGCAGAAATGTTCCTTGGAGGAACCCCCACTTAGTTTGTTCAAATCCTAGTAATTCAACAAAAAACATGGCGGCCAGGGGGTGGGGTTAGTTTACTATATAAGCTATAGAAAAAACTTGTCAGAAACCACCAGATCTTTAAAATAATTTCTTCACATTGGTGAAGTAAAATGTATTGCCCATTCTCCAAATCGCTTTCGTGTTATTATTGTTTTGACAAAAAGATGATTGATTTGGGTCCGGGGCCTGGAGAAGATTCTAGAGGCCATCGAAAGTGTTGGGCATCAGCATACACCTACCTGGCTGTAGGGTACAGGAGCATACACCTGCCTGGCTGTAGAGTACAGGAGCATACACCTACCTGGCTGTAGGGTACAGAAGCATACACCTACCTGGCTGTAGAGTACAGGAGCATACACCTACCTGGCTGTAGGGTACAGGAGCATACACCTACCTGGCTGTAGAGTACAGGAGCATACACCTTCCTGGCTGTAGGGTACAGGAGCATACACCTACCTGGCTGTAGAGTACAGGAGCATACACCTGCCTGGCTGTAGAGTACAGGAGCATACACCTACCTGGCTGTAGGGTACAGGAGCATACACCTACCTGGCTGTAGAGTACAGGAGCATACACATACCTGGCTGTAGGGTACAGGAGCATACACCTGCCTGGCTGTAGAGTACAGGAGCATACACCTACCTGGCTGTAGGGTACAGGAGCATACACCTGCCTGGCTGTAGAGTACAGGAGCATACACCTGCCTGGCTGTAGGGTACAGGAGCATACACCTACCTGGCTGTAGAGTACAGGAGTATACACCTGCAGTGTTTTCTCCAGCTCCAATTTTTCGGGGGTCATTGATGACCCACTGACTTAAAATCATTAGAGTACAGGAGCATACACCTACCTGGCTGTAGAGTACAGGAGCATACACCTACCTGGCTGTAGGGTACAGGAGCATACACCTATCTGGCTGTAGAGTACAGGAGCATACACCTTCCTGGCTGTAGAGAACAGGAACATGCACCTTCCTGGCTGTAGAGTACCGGAGCATACCTTCCTGGCTGTAGAGTACAGGAGCATACACCTTCCTGGCTGTAGAGTACAGGAGCATACACCTACCTGGCTGTAGGGTACAGGAGCATACACCTACCTGGCTGTAGAGTACAGGAGCATACCTTCCTGGCTGTAGAGTACAGGAGCATACACCTACCTAGCTGTAGAGTACAGGAGGTTATTGTTTTTTATTAGCTCACCAGAGCCAAAAGCTCACAGATGAGCTTTTTTGATCACCTGGTGTCCGTCGTCTGTCGTCCTTCGTCTGTCGTCCTTCGTTAACTTTTAGCTTCTAACAACTTCTCCTCTGAAACCACTGGGCCAATTTTGATATAACTTCACAGAAATGTTCCTTGGGTTACCCTCTACCAAGTTTGTTCAAGCCATCTTGATTCTTCAAAAAACATTGGCCGCCAGGGGGCGGGGCAAGTTTAATTAATAAAAACTTAAAAAATCTTCTTGTCAGAAACTACTGGCTCAATTTTAAAATCATTTCATAGAAATGTACCTTGTGTTGATTTGTCAAAAAACATGGTGGCCAGGGGGTGGGTTAGTTTACTATATAAGTTATAGTAAAAACTTAAAAGATCTTCTTGTCAGAAATTACTGGCTCGATTTTAAAATAATTTAGCAGAAATGTTCCTTGGAGGAACCCCCACTAAGTTTGTTCAAATCCTAGTAATTCAACAAAAAACATGGCGGCCAGGGGGTGGGGTTAGTTTACTATATAAGCTATAGAAAAAACTTGTCAGAAACCACCAGATCTTTAAAATAATTTCGCAGAAATGTTCCTTGGGTGACCCATTTACAAATTTGTTCAAACCGTTGTGATTTGTTAAAAACATGACCGCCACAGTGAGGTGCTAGTTTACTATATAGGTGGCTATAGTAAAAACTTCAAAAGCTTTCTTGTCAGAATCTACTAGCCTGATTTTGATGTAATTTCACTGACATTTACCATGGGTGAACCTCTACCAAGTTTGAACTCTTCTACGCATCTGTTACATTTTCAAAACAAATAAAAATTCTTACCCATTTCATTTTTCTGGAATTTTGAGTGAACATGTACTGTATAATCTACTTAAGTTGAGTGACTCAAGGTCAGTAAGGTGAGCAATATAGGGCCATCTTGGCCCTCTTGTTATATAAAGGAAGTATATTAGGATTTTTAAAATTTTTAGAATTGGCATAAAACTTTTTTGTGCAATATATCATATACTCACTTAGTCTGTATTCACATAAGGATATCTATTTACATTTACCCAAATGATGTACTGAAAAGGGATTTCCTAACTTGGCCTATGTGTTCACGTTAGACTTAAATAGATTACTTGATTAAGATTTCATGCATCTTATAATATTTCAAATGAGTCGTGTGACATCAAATTTATTTTGATTTGATCCGTTATATTGGTTGTATTATTGAATTAATAAATCAGAGAAAGATGCTGAAAGTTGATGTGAAGATCACCAAACAGTACATGCATGATAATTATTTTGAATGCACTCCAATTAAAATATTAATTAGTTTCATGTTCTGAAGAATTCGAAATTCTAAATCAACTATAATGCTACGTGAATACTATAATCATTATTTAATGTACAGAAACAACAGATAAAAACACAAGTTATAATTAATGTAAATCAAGAGTACTATTCAGAACAAACCTATAATCTTAATACCCGCATAACTACAGAGTTTCAGTGAAATATTGTCTTCTTGAAATTGTTGTATCCTACTACATACCTGATTAAGTTTGCCTTCCTGCCATGGACGATAGTACAATGTATAGTAATGGGGATGATAGTTTAAACATTATTTAAAACAACGTAAACATTAACATATACAAAACAATAAACAAATGATGATATTCCCTGAACAACAGCATCTCGAACTGTTATAAGAATTAAACTGTTTTGTATGGATGTGCACTCTTTCTCAGTACCAAATTAGAACATCCATTGTGTTCAAGGTGAAGGCTGTCCTATTACACCAATATATAAAATCTACATAAACGTAAACGTGTATGAGTTTTGTATATTATTACAGTTGGTGGGAATTATGTCGTAGGTTAAAGACACGCTTCCAGAAAATAAGTTTGGTTTAAAGTAATATAAAGTAAGGTCACATATTCAGTTTGAGAAAGAATTATTTAAAGCATAAACATCAAAATATATACAAAAGTGACTGATAATGGTGCAGATGTCAACAATATCAAGGTAAAGGTATATGGAAATGTTTCAAAGAGTTGGTTTGCGTTTATATCTGTTTTTTTATCATAACATAATTACAATATTCAAGTATTGTAAATGAAAACCAACATGTTTAACCATTATGTAAAACTATTTAAATATAATCATATATGGGCATTGCATACTGTAACAATGGTGAAGTGTCCTTTGTCCCAAGTACGAATAAACATCCATTAAGATGTCAAGTGTTAGCAAGCATACTTCCAAAATGAATTAGAAAGCAACTACATTAATGAATGAAGCACTTTGGTTTTACAGTAAAGGCAAATGACAAGTTATTCAACGTCATAAGGAAGGAAGCTTTTAAGTTAACTTTATATGTACTAGAAAAACAAATTGAAATACAGGTTGAAATGGAGGAACATTAAGAATTTATATGTAAAATAAAATCGCTCCATCGAGTAAGCCCTTTGGCCAGTAGCCCTTAAAATGTTACCCTAAAATGTTATGAAAACTGGGTTTTATATTTAAAAACACACCTACACATATAATACAAACATCAACAAACATTTATATTATCATTAGGATTGTTTTGAACATTTAGCGTCCTTTTTATGCCATCGAGGGCTAACAGACAATCAGTTAACCTAACCACTGTTTCCTGGGATTAACCAGTACTCGAGCACACCCCATCTCCGCAAGTAACTGATAACTTTCCCACTTGAAACAGGGGTGAGAGACGAATGATAATGAGATACAATGTCGTATATCAATCATCACGGAGACTGTTGCCATAAATGGGTGCTTGTCACAAAATGTTTCAGGACCTCGTGACATGTTTTTTTTTCTCCTATTATTAATTTGTTTTTGCATAATTTAAATGTCACAGTGTTAGGAGACAAATATTACATGTCAGCAGTCTGGTTAGCTAAGTCAGTAGAGCAAAAAGTTCCGGGTTGAGTCAAAGACTGGCTGCATATTTTTCTTGCCTTGTAACATAAACAGACTATACTATACGCTAATTTACACTGTGTCGATAGCCAGTATTTACTTTAATAGGGTTAACGCCAATGTCAAAACAAAACTAGAATACCTATTAATAAATCTCAGTAGAGCCAATATTCTTTAGCAAGTTACCTCCTAATTTTCTCACCAAATGTTTGCTGTCCACCGGAGCGGGAATTTAACCAACAATCTAAGTGTCAGTTATTTGGATCTCCATGTACCAAGGAATACTATATTTACATTATCATCATAAAAGCATGACTGTACACATGTACTCAAATTCCCAATTTAGCAGCTGAAGTATCCAAATACAGCCAAACCTGTGTAGGCGACCACCTTTATAAAGCAGCCACCGGTCACAAGCAATCTTATTTTCTATTTCCCATTTCTATGTTTTAGAGTAAATTAACCTTTATTAAGAAAATGTGAGCAGCTCAACAAAAATTTCTGTAACACTGGTTACAGAAAGCAATAAAAATATGTTGTCCATGCAGCAACAAACATTATTAAAAAACATTATACATGTATTTATGTATATCAACATTTTCCGGTTATAATTCACTAAAATCCACGAGAACATCCAAATCTATAATAGCAGTTTTCAATGTTGATATCCGGTCCGGCCAACCATTCGGTCAGTTTCCAACTGTTGGTGATCAGATTTTTACGAGGGTCAATTTTTCACGTATGGGTGGCTCATTAAATAACGGTTAAAAATGGATCACTTAATGCGATGAAAAGTGACTGTTAATAATCATCATGACACCATAATTTGGTTAAAACTCGATCGTAACTTTTTTCATTTTGAAAATGTTGTTTATATATGTGGTATTTACATACGGGGAGAGGATTCACCAGTTTATAATAATGTTAATGTTGACTTGTTTGAGTTGCTTGAAATTGATATTGATAACTATGAAATTTTAGGCTCTGTATTCTTGTCAATAGTCGAGTTTGAACTAAGAATGATTTTATTATTCACGACCGAGTTAACGATTATATTGATGGTGAGAGTAATGTTCCAGACGTTCACATGAAGCGGGCCTCTCTTGACAAAAAATGCAATAACTAACGGTAGGTTCGGAGATGATTACGGTAGCGGTGCGTTCACTTTTGTATAAACCGAATCAGTTATTTGAAACTACGTCATTCTATTTTTAGATGGAACCTACCATATTATGGGTGTTTATAGTATGATAGAAGATTAAATTTTATATGTTACATAAACTAGATATCAATATTAAGGTAAGGGGACCGTAATGGGCTATATTTCAAATCTTTTCAAGCCTTTTATTTTTATTAACTATATAATATCACTAACTAATTTCCAAATTTTTAGAAACTTTTACCCGTCTAAAAAAAAAAGTTATCCGCATTTACTTTACCATATTCCATTTTCAAAAGGCTGCAAAAAATTACAAAGTCCAAAATAGGTAAAATTGCTACAATTATATTAATTTTCAATATTTTTTATATTTTTCAGTATCAGTGTATTCTAAAAGCATATGTTTTAAGAAAAAATATGAGCATGCAACATTAAATTAAAAAAAACAATCTCAAATGAACTCATTTGTATTCTATTTTTGATAGTTTTGAAAAAAATTGTTCTAAAATAAAAGTGCAGAGAATCCATTCTACTATTGGGGCATCAATACTACATGACTAACTTTTATATATATACTATTCCACACATGATATCAAAAGATTTGGAAGTTTTACCATCTGTTTTTTTCTCAATAATTTTTTTAATATGATAGGGTCGAAATTTCATAATCAGCACTTCTATAGAAATAAATGTTTATCTTAAAAGTAATGTTAATGTTTCCAAGATTTTATACAAAAACTATAATGACAAATATTATTGAAATAAAGATGTTCCCACATTATACAGAAATAGCATAAAAGCAATAATATGTACTTTTTATGTGAAAATAGAACACGGAATCAGAACACCACCCACCCCCACCCCATTACACGGATTCATTCTTGTGCTTAAACACTTAAATTATATATCTTGCGAATAGTGTCAATTTCAAAACAAACATAGTATGACATAAACTATTTAACATTAATACTATGTAATAAAACTCACATTATGAGTATAACAGAATACCCCCCCCCCCCCCCCTCCCCCCTCACTTGACACACACACACACACTTCAAGTCATAGAGAGTCATTGTTTGAAATATATAGCCATCTTTGATATAACCTCATCTAATACTTTTTTGCGTTGGTAAACCTTGGTACACCATCACCATTATTTGCAGGAAATATGCCTCTCAGTCCATCCTCACCAGAATGTTTATAAATTGTTTTCATTTGGAGAGAAACTGTAGGATAGGAGCTCTTTCGGTGTCAATTATTTGAGGAGTAGCCCAAGTGACTACGAATCGGCATTTTGTGCACTGTAGCTGATATCGCACAGCAATTTTACAAGGTCTTCCTTTTTATGTGAATGACTTGGAAACAGTTTCCTTAACACTGTCAGGGAATAATTAATCCTGATACACACTTGAAAATTGCTCTGCATTGTTGGTACATCATATACCACTGGATAATAAAATCATCTTCCATTGTAAGTGACTAATACGACTTTAGAATTCTTTTCCAGTCATTTACAAAGTTTCTGGATAGCTGTTTGAATGTAGACTGGTTTCACACTATTACCATTGACTCTCATGGTTCCAGAATCATCATCACTATACCAGTAACCTTCTGATGGTATAGGAAATCCTGGTCTAACATAGGTGGCAAATGTTTGTGAAGACTCGACTTCCACTGCAGCTCTCACTGTTGTAATGTGTGGCATCAGTCCACCACGTACTACAAATACAGAATAAACTACTGTTATTATTTGAGACTGCTTTGAGCTAATATTTTCAAGAAGTGACTAATAATTGAATACTATTATTTTCTCTTTATCTTCTTCATATGTCACTTTTTGCTCATCCTAATGTCCCAAAATGACTGACCTCACTGTTGTAAACACAAATTCTCAAAATACTCAAAGTGAGACAGTAGTTTCGTAGATAGTGTTGGCAGCTCACGCCGAAGATTGCGGGTTTGATCCACAGCACAACCCAGTGCCCCTGAAAAAGCAACACGCAGGACTGGTTCTACTCGGGTAGCGGACTCAAGAGCGCTTAATAAAAGCTCAGAGCTTTCTTCGCAATCGAGCTAAAATAAGTTGGTATAATCCAATTCAATTCATTAAAGAGGGTTTGTCATAAACAGGAAGCCCGGAAGCTTTGTATTGATTGTTAAATATGGAACTAAACATCTACACAGATGTATCTGACTGCATTCTATAATAGAACATATGGCAGAGAGATAATGACAGATAATGGGTATCTAGTTCTGGTTAAACCATTGCATACCTACAAAAACCTGGTGACTATGTACATCATGGACTTCTATAGCTCTATATAATTCCTTTTGTACATGTAAGGGCATCAATACAATTGTCACGTTAAAAACAGCGTAAAATTCAATGCAATTAATCAATTATAATTTATTGTGTATCTTGTATCATTGTATCTACATGTATATAAAAACAATTCTTACTACTTGTTTACATTTTAGTTTTATGTATTTTGTTGATATGTGAGAATGTGTCTCATTCGTATCTCATCGCTGATTGATGTGGGAAAGTTATCAACTACTTTTAGAAATGGATGTACTTGAGTACAGGTTAAGCTTCCAGGATCCCCTAAAGAGTGGTTAGACTAGCTGATCGTCCGTTTGGTCTCGATGGCACGAAAATGATATTCTATTTATTCAATCATCAATCAAAATTTAGCAAAAAAAAAAAAATATATATATATATAATTATATATATGTATCTCAGCATTTTTTAAATTCTGGATTCTTTCATCGCAACTAATTACTATCAGTTCTAATAAAACATCAACGTTATACAACAGACAGTCATCAATACTATCTTTTCTGGCCTAGCTTTGTGTTGGCTGCAAAACAGGGCATTCTTTTAGATCTTTGATGGTGTGTTTTTGCCATAGGCAACTCTGTTGACATGTCCACAGTCACTGTTCTGACGCACAACATACACATATTCGCCTAACCCTTTCTGAGCAATGCTGTCATAAGTAACTGGTACAGAGCTAAGTCTGCATAACTGACAACGTTTTAGGTTTGACAACAAAACTTCGAACACAACCAATTTTCGATCCCTTTTTCCAACGCCTTCGTCGACTCTTCATTTGATATTGTTACACTGGCTCTGACACATTACAAGGGGTCTGATTGCTATATTTGTGATCAATATTTCCACCAATCGAAGGAGACTTCGCTGGGTTTTTTTCTTTTTATTCGAACAAAAACATCTTCGACGATCGTAAAAATCCATTTTTGTTTACAACTGGAAGTGAGCAATTATCGTTTTTTTGTTTTTTTAATTTAACGTTAATGACGATAAAATGATATTAAAAGCAATGAAACAAAACAGGATATGGGATTTATTGTTACGAAATAAAAAAAATATCTATACTTAATGTATTTTATAAGTTTATTCCGATCTATACCGAGATGCTCCGAAATCGTTACGGAGGATACCGACATCGCACGAAAGTTAACGAGCTTGTTCCGATAGCTTAGTGGTAACGGTTTTAACTGACAACCCATATGTCGCGAGTTCGAGCCGTATCTATGTTGAATTTTTATTTCCATTTTTATTTGCCATAATAGTACCAGAGTGCCTTGATATATAATATTAACTGTGTTATACTATTGTCCGTTAAAACAACTGCATAATTAATAAAATACAACAATTTTTTGTTAAAATCAACGTTTGCGGAGGAAATTTACTTACAACGCACACGTACATTTTACGTCAGCTGTTATCCGCAGCAGCAAGTCGGCACAGGCATAAGAGGCTCCTCGAAGGTCACAATCAGACAGAATTGTTTTAGATGATTTTGACTTGGTGTGGTGAAACACTATACGTCTCGCACAACAATTAATTTTGTACTGTTCTACATATAGAGACATGAACTTCTTGAACACTGGATACATTATCAATGGTTCTAAAAGTGCATTGTTCCCATAGATAGTCCTCTGTTGGGTTAATTATGCGGGGAAAAAAACTTGAGGTTGACCAGTTTGCTTTTTCACAATTTCGATGGTTTACCAAACAGTTCCAAATGTCACCCAAACTTGGCAGAAATAATGAAAATGTTCCAATGTTCCCATATGCACAAAGAAATGACGTTTTATGTATTTAACAAAAATAAAAATGCCGAACCGCTTTACACAGCTCTAATTTCTTTGGCGTAGAAACCTTGTTACCGTCATGTAAGGGGGGTAATTCTTAAGTGAGACCTGTATACAGGCAATGTATGCTATCAACACTTACAAAATAAAAAAATATTAAAACAGTACACTAGGATACTTTTATGGAAAATAAATTGAAAAAAAAATCAACATAAACAAGGCTCGAACTCTTTTGGATTGACAGTTCAAACCGTTAGCACTACGCTATCATAACAGATAATAGTACACCACACTTAGTATTGATATCTAGTTTTGTAACAGATAAATATGCTATCATACTACAAACACCCTTAATACGGAAGGTTCCATCTAAAAATAGAATGACGTAGTTTCAAAATAGCTAATTCAGTTTGTACCTCAGAACGCGTATTCAGTTATTGATTATTTACTCACTAAAGAATGTTATTTTCCACGCATTTCTCACTTTGAAATTAAACCTATGTATGAATGGAGTGAGCACGCAACAATGAGCTTTTCTTTGTACTGTAATAAACATTCTGATGTACTTGAAAACGGCGATGGGGTTCAATTTAAGTGGAAAAGCATTCGCAAAAATACTTTTAGATCGGGTCTTATATCAAAGTTACCTGTTTTTAATCAGCTAACGCGCGATATTGACGTTTCACAAGATTCAATAAATGGGCTGATTAATTTACCAATATTGTTCGAGGGAGAATGATTTAAATATTCGAATTAATCTGAGAGATAGTAAGTATTACGCTCTTCCTTTCAATGTCACTAAAGACACAAATTTACAATAGTTCCAATTTAGAATTAATCACAGAATTCTTGGAACAAACTCATTGCTTAAAAAAATGAAGATTAAAGAATCCGATGTATGTTCCTTTTGTCAAAGAGAAACCGAAACTATTAAACATATTTATTGACTGCATAGTAACGCAACAATTTTTTCAAAGTTTTAAAAATTATCTGAATGAAAAGTGCAATACAGTAAATACAGACTGGTCATCTTCAGACATAATCTTTGGCAGTATGAAATTCGAAACTGTTTTGAATAGGTTGCTATATACTGCTAAACTCTTCATATACTGTCAAAAAATGAAAAACAATATTCCTATTTTTGAACCATTCAAACACTATATTAAAATGTTGTATGAAACAGAACGATGTATTGCCAAAAATAACATTGAGGTGGAAAAATTTGATTTGTTATGGAACCTATACATTCCTCTTGTATCTTAAAAATAAAGACTATTAATTTTACATTTTTCAGATTTATGTATTATAAAAGTTGCCCTCCAGGATGGCCTCTTTGCTTATTTTGTGTAGACAGTACTTTAGTGAAAATCTCTTGCTGCCTCCATTTTTTCTATTGTTGTTTTTGTTTTTTTTCTTTTTCTACTTATATATTGTTTTATAATGATTCAACTTCTGTTTTATTTTTCATTAAAAGAAAAGGAAAGTGTTTATATAACAATTTTACATCTGGTCATAGAACACATGTGTACTCTAACTAGAGTTTATCTTATTTGTGAAAGCAAATTTTGCAATATTATTAGATCTTAATTACTGTTTACATCAATAGTATAGCCTATATTTTTTGTGTCACAAATGGAATCATTATAATTATAAGGGACTATGTTAAACTATAAATATCTGCTTGGAAATAGTGTTTACACATGTACACTCTTAATAATGTTTCTTTCAAAACAGTTGTTGTTTCATTTTATTATTTTTTAATATTTGATTTTTAAAAATCAACAACAAAAAAATCCTTTCACTACACACCTGTCTCTCTTGAATTCACATATAAGTTTGTTACTTATTCTTTCTGTATATTTATATACAAAATTGACATAATATTTTAGTCTATATGTGAATGTGCTTAATTTTTCATGAAATATATGCAAATGAGAAATATATTACACTAATATTCAACCAATCCAATAACTGAAAACACATGTTTTATAAATTTAGGAAATAGGTGATTCTTTTGTGTTTTCTGATTCTCAAATAAAGTTAAATTTTACTAGAAAAATATCAAATGAACCGAGGTATCCTTGATATTTTTTGAATGTCTTCTCCTGGCTTTCAATAAACACCATCAATTAACACACAAAAAATTGTGTTTATAAACCATTCCAATTATAGATACCTCTAATAAATATAAACACACAAAAACAACCCCAATATAATAAAATTCATGTAATTATTGCCACTTTATCTTTTCTGTAAAAAGGGATAAACCAAAATACATATTTAATATTTATTAAGGTCCTACACCAAGCCAGCCACTATAGACTTAAGAGAGAAAAATCTCCTGAAGTCATTAGACTAAATAATTTTCTTATACTACCATCTGCTGTGTCAAATTATATTTTATTTCTGTTTGATTTTTGTTTTAGCTCGAGCTTCAATCTATAATTTGTTTAGACTGGTGTGTCCCTTTAAGATTAATGTATATATGTGTATTCTGTGAAAGGAAAAAGAAAGTATACATACCTATAAACGTCGACAGGTCAAGGAACAAAAAATGTATTGCATATAAATTCTGTATATTTATAATTCATCATACTGTTGAATCAAAAAACAAACATTTAATTCATTTCAAAGCAAAAAAATAAGATAAAAATCAGTTCACTATTCCATCACATGAATAAACTTAGTCAATAATGAAATAATTTCAATAACCAAAATGTATGCTTTCTTTTTCCTTGCAGTGTATATATATGAATGTATGTTACAACTTGACTGATATATATATTTGTACGGTTTGTTGAGGGATGGCCCACCCCGACCCTCACAGACCTATTACGGGGTGATTAAATGGATCACTTTTCAGTGATTGAAATTAAAAAAAAAATATTGTTCGAGGTAATGCTGACCCACTGTTTTCAAAACTGTATGCGCAGAAGAGAACTTTTTCTTTTACCGATAAATCTTTCGTAAATAACTCTGAATGGTTCGACGCCGAATATGTTATGGCTAAAACCCGATATTTAGATGCGTTGCGTGTGTTAATCAGCGTAACACATAAGTTAGTAGGAAACATTATTGTGAATGTAAAACTGCTAACAAAAATATTATGTGTAGTAAGAAAAGACGTTTTGAACTTAAAAAAATTGACTGAAATAGAAAATCTAAGACTTGTAAACCAAAGCAATTTTGGAAGTATTTTAAAAATAATAATAAAAACAATAAAAGTAGTGAAATTTCTTTAAATGAATTTCATAAATATTTTTCCAATTTAGAAGAAAATATTTTCAGTTGAACAAACAATGAAGGCATAGTACCACCATTGGTAAAATGAAGTGAATTCATGGGGTAGTCGCATAATGGCAGTTATAAATAGTCCACGTTTCTTCTTCTTAAAAAAATCATTTTCCTTATTTTAATGCTCTTTTTTTTATTCAAATGGCATTATTGACGTATTTTGAACATTTTGATAGCATTGTCATGTTCGAATTGTGAATTTAGAAAAAAGAAAATTGATGCTTTGAAATTGGGGTATGAACACATGATTTCGGAAGTATACTTTCACTTTGTCAACAGTGTACACACTGAGCAGAAAAAAATCTTTTATATGACACATGACCCCTACTTTTCTCATCATATTTTGATAGTGCAGATGTTTATAAACGTGTTTCACTTCTTTCATTTGGGTCTCTCTATGAACGACAAGAACAAAATCAATGGTGTGATTATACCTGAAGCCGTGACGTTTTGTAACGAGCAAGAGTTTAACGATACCGAACATTTCAACGAGGAGCTTGATACACTTATAACCGTTGCTGAAATTTTACTTGCCAAGAAAAAGTTAAAATCTAGCATATCTTTTGGTATTGACTGTTCATTAAATGAATATTTTATCGAAAGTATCGATATTATAGCACCATATTTGTGCGACATTTTTAATGCTATATTAAATTCAGGGTACTTCGCTGAGCAGTAGACCGTGGGAATTATTATCCCGTTACACAAAGAGGTTGACAAGAATTATGTTAGTAATTATCGTGGCATTACATTATTAAGTTGTCTTTCTCAACTGTTTACCACCATTTTAAACAAACGAATTGATTTTTTTGTGACAAACACGACAGCATTTCTGATGCACAATTTGGATTTAGGAAAGGCAGATCAACAGCGTATGCCATGTTTGCTTTAATTTCTATTGTACAAACTTATTTAAACAATAACAAACGTCTTTACGAAGCTTTAATTAACCTGAAGAAGTGTTTTGATAGTATATATATACAGAAACGCTTTATGGTTAAAACAATAGAAAAACTGGCGTACAGGTTAAAATCTTACGGGTCATTAAAAGTATGTATGAAAAGGTGAAGTCATGTGTTAAAAGTTATAACAATTTTTCTGACTTGTTTTTAATACTCGATAAGTTTACGACAAGGGAGGTAATCTCGCCTATTTTTAGTATCTCTATTCATGGAAAACTAAGAAAACTAAGAATTATAATTGCAAAATAAGGCTGATTTTGTATTATTGATTGATGACATAGTATTAATAGTATTGCTTTTTACCGACGATATGGTAATTTTAGGAAAATCACCAGAAGCGTTACAAAATAACTTTAACATTTGACATAGATATTGTAATATTTGGAGTTTGGAAGTAAATAGTTCTAAAACAAAAAATATGGACTTTCGAAAACGCGGACGTCTAATACATGACGAGAATTGGTCAATAATGGGCAAAATGTTGAGGGTTTAGATGATTTTAATTACTGATGTACCATTTTTAATTATACTGGTAATTCTTCCTTGAATTACGAACATTTAGTAGGTAAAGCTCTAAAGACTTTAAACTTTCTATTGATGAATTGTAAGAAAATACATTTATAACCCAAAATTTTGTGTCAGTTATTTGATTCATTTGTTGGATCAATATTGTGTTCCTCTTCTGAAATATGGGGTTTCATTAGTCCAAGGAAATTGAACGTCTTCATTTAAAATTTTGTAAACGTCTTTTAAACGTTAGATTAACTACATGTACAGCAGGGGTTTACGGTGAACTTGGTCATTATCCGCTTTACATTACGCGATATAGTAGAATGATAAAATATTGGTGTTAAATTATTAATACTGGCAATGTCATTATGCATAAGTTATATCAACAAGGTGTAAATGACTGTGCAAAAGGATGTAAAAATTGGGTTTCCAATGTTAAGAAACTATTAAATGATTATGGGCTTTCTTACATTTTTATAGATGCTTCATTTGATAAAAAAAACATTTCCATGTATATTCAAAAAGCGTGATATTGTTTGTTTTATCCAAGAATGGTATGGCTCAGTTAACAAAAGTCATGTTATAGATTATCAGCACATGCTCTTAGAGTTCAAACAGGTCGTTATGCAAGAAATCGCATTCCGAGAAATGAGAGATATTTTCTTTGTTGTAACACTACTGAGGTAGAAGATATATTCCATTTTATTTACATCTGTCCTTGCTACAGTGATTTTAGAAAGACGTATATAAATAATCATGATTTTCAAAGACCGTCTACGCACAAGCTTATGGAAATGCTTAAAACAAATGACAAAAATATTTTAGTCAGATGTGCTCAGTATATTAAAAAATCTCTGAAATTAGGAAACAGCATTTTAAACGTTTAAACGGTTATGTAAATATATTGAATATCATTTAACTGTTTTTGGAAACAATCTCTGAATCAATGAAAGTAAATTATTTAAATATTTTATAAATTTGTTCATCCTCTTATTTTTATGAATTTATGACTAAAAAGTTTTACACGCATTATTTTGATATTTATAATAAAAAAATAACTTTAGATGTAAATGAAAAATGGCGGTACAAATAAGGTATTAATTAACAATATATATTATACGTGATATTATGTATTGTAAATATGTTATTATGGCGATGTATTTATGTACAAATCTGAAATAAAATATCTATTCTGTCCTGTTTTTATTCTTTGGATAGTTGTGCTAATGAATAAAACTTAAAAATGATTAAGTTATGTTATAAATATATTTGCCGGGCCCGATTAGCTCAGTCGGTTACGCGTCTGACTATCAATCCAGGGGTCGTGAGTTCGAATCCCTCGCCCGGCAACAGTCTCCGTTATAATTGATAAACGATATTGTGTCTCATAATCATTCGTCTCTCACCACTGATTCAAGTGGAAAAGTTATCAGTTTCTTGCGGAGACGGGGTGTGTTCGAGTACTGGTTAATCTTAGGCAACAGTGGTTAACTTAACTGATCGTCTGTTAGTCCTCGATGGCATAAAAATGAAGCTAAATATTCAATCAATCAATATAAATTAATTTGCACGGTTTGTTGAGGGATAACACATCCGACCCTCACAAACATATTACGGGATGATTGAATGAATCACTTATTTAGCAGCAGCTGCAACAACAACAACATTACCAGCAACAAAAACAACAACAACAACAACGACAACAACAGCAACAATAATGATCAAATGTCACCGATTTGCCCAGAGGGCTTTTTGAAATAAATTCATCAAAATTGTTTGCTATTACACAAAGAAATGAAATGTTTTGTACCATGACATTTTATACAAATTATATAATCAACAGTGATAACTCGTTGTCATGATTGTTTTGCCTGCTGTATTGCTGTCACTATATTCATATGGTCAAATACATGTACTAACTGCTCAACTCTACTTTTACTTTAGTTCACATTTTATTAAATTTAAAATATATAGAATGTGTCTAATGTATTTAAGACGCACGTTTTTTAACTTCGGATATTAATATTTGTTTTAGTAATTAAATATATATATATATATATATATATATATATTGTGAGTTTTAAACAATGGACCGCTGCCTGAACTAGTCTGGCCCTACATTTATTTGATCAGTTTGCGTTAAGAATTTAAATACATAAATAAATCATTCAGTCAAACACACAGATTCAATCCCTATGAAAAAGCAGAGAATTCCATGTCTGTCCTACAATTCATAGTATATTAACGCTTACCAAAAGCTGTTACGTCATTCACTTTTCGAAGAGACAACTGACCAATCAACGTGCTCATATCTTACTACTATGTAACGGACCAAGTGGGGCAACGCTGGATCCGTTTAACAGACTTTTCCAGTAAACCAGAATTAATAGCAGCATTGAAAGTACGAGGCAACGTCACAGTCAGTAAGGTTGTAAGGACCTCTTAGAAATACGTTTAACTTAACATTAATATTCACAAACTCAAGTTTTAGTATTTATTTAAAAGTGTGGTGAATTTAGCGTCAAATATTTATTCATTAAATCATTTTATATGTGTTTGTGTATGTGTATGTATATGTATGTATATGAGTGTGCGTGCGTGCATGTAAGTGA
The DNA here is from genome assembly GCA_029582155.1 of Panopea generosa. Taxonomy (NCBI): domain Eukaryota; kingdom Metazoa; phylum Mollusca; class Bivalvia; order Adapedonta; family Hiatellidae; genus Panopea; species Panopea generosa. The sequence goes on along the minus strand of CM055895.1, from coordinate 72,728,280 downwards.
GTAAGTATGGCAACCATCCACGACTATTGTTTAAATGATCTTTCATCGATGAACTGTGTTGTTTTTTTAACACTAAAATATGTTGAAGTTACATTTTGTATTTGGTTTATTTCAGTTTAAAACTGCGTTACATGAAGATACATAATATAATACTATTGGTTGTGGCGTAATGATATTTCGCCCCATAAATGAGTGCATTATGTTGTCACGTGCCTTCTTATCTTATATACACGGGACACCTTATTGCAGCTATAATGTATGTTAAAACAAAAACAACACACACACACACACACACACACACACACACACACACATGTTTACTGACGAACTTCACGTTGAAGACAGATTGTGTACGTTATACAAATAAGAACAACATAAAAATCAACAACTATATTAAAACATAACTAAGTATAAAAGTTTAATTTAATGAAATATACTTTTAAACGAATTTCAAGATATCATAACATTTTTTTTGTAAGTCATTAAAGGCGAATTTTTGAGAGAAAATCCGTCGAGATGAACGAAATAGTAGTTGATATACCTTTCAGCAAAAGATAATGATGTTTTATAAACTCTTTTACTATCGTTTTCTACATAATAGAAATACCTTATTATATCTGAGGCCCTCCCAGGTGTGTGGGGGGTTGAGGGGGGGGTGTTCCCTGGATTTCTTAATAATAGCAATTGTTCCCCCAGATCCCCAAAAGTATTTGCCATAGCTCCCCAAAAATATTTCCCCCCAGTTCTCTAAAAGTAGGAATTTGATCCCTTGATCCCTGAAGGTAGTGATCGGTGTTCCTCAGATCTCTAGAATAATTGGCCTAAATCTGCAAAACCCCTGGGAGGGCCTCATATATATAATGTTTTATTACACTTTGGCCAGGAATATTAATGGCTTACCCAAACGCCTATAGCAATAGGAACTTGTAACAACACATTCAAATAAATATTTAAAAACAAACATTGATTTAAATGGGAAAAAAAACACACACAAAAAACACAACACATACGAGTATATTCTAAGAAAGATAATTTAAGCCAAGGTAGTAAGATGGATAGTTTTATTCAGCATACATGTCGTAGCAAAAACCGCTACTGGGTGAGCTTTAACTTGGTTGTCGGATGTAGCCAACCTCGCTCTTTACCCGTCGTAACATCATAAGCATTAATCAAGACGTTGTAAACAAAGGTGTGTATACCAACTCACCCTCTTATATACAAGGAATATGTAAACCCTGTTAATTTAAAACTCAAATATTAATGTTTGAGATAAATTCGTATTAAATATTTTTTTGCAAAAATAAACGTTCACGTTTATACGTACACACACTCACACACACACCCAGATAAACATCACATGGTAAACAATGAGAATAATTGCTAACTAAAATTGTATGTACACAGAATTTATGCATATGCGTCAAATATAAAAAAGGTCAACGTTCAGAATAAAACTGGCGACTGAACGCATTACATGTTGAAGAGACACATAAAAATGTAAATTGAATATCACCAGGAGCCTACTAAGGAATGAATGTTATTTGTTGAATATTCATGAGACAGTCTGTAGAACGGACCAAGCTCCCCGATTGGGTCCGTGAAAATAGCAATGTTCGAAAAGTCACATTTGGGCATGTTGATTGGTCAGTTGTTTTAACTGACAGACTGATGACGTCACAGTTTATTAAGCGTATAACTGCTATGAATTGCGGGACAGACATAGAATTCCCTGCTTTTTCATTGGAGGTTAATAAACATGATTTGTTAGATATCAGGTTATGGGATAAACTATTTATGAGATATGAACCTATATGTAACACTGGAAAGATAAAGGAACACCGAAGGTTTCCCCTAAACATTTTTTGTTGTTGTATGGTGTATAGCGTCGCTTTCAACCATTTGTCAGGCATATCGCGACGGTGTTTATTTGAGACAGTATTCTAAGCTCTGCAACGCTGTTTTTCATGCCTCAGACACATGCTATTATACATCACCCTGTCACATGATACCTAGAACTATCCTCTTAATGCTGAACGCCAGGCAGGGAAGCTTCTAGTACTGTTTTTCAAGTATTTGGTATGACCAAAAACAAAAATAATTCTAAATAAACGAAACAATATTATAATATGCAATGTGATGAAAAAGGTTTTTAGCCACATTAAAAACCACTGGTTATTTGATTTTATTTAAGTTTCATTGTCTCCATAAACGCAATTTGCTAGTTATATACACATCGACTGCGTAAAAGCTACGTACATAAAAATGTACATGACATATCATATACACTTTAACTATACAATTTATGTTTGGTTTTGCTTCAATGCCTTTTTTTTTAAATTAATGATTACCACATCGGAGTAGAATGATACAAATTGCGATACTTTATAACTTAAATCTAGCCACAACTGTGATGTGCAGTCATGCTTTACACCAATATCCGTATGTGTTAGTCAAATTAAATACATACACATGTAAATGAAGTAGATTTATAATCCAAAAACGTCTAAATCCGCAGAACAAGCCATCATCAAGGGTTGAGACAGTGTGCGGTTGTATATGTCATCCATCAATTTGAACGTAAAGAATCAAAATATATATTTTCTAATTTTATCAGTATTTATATGTGTGGATGTATTTGTTTAACACGATAACTTTGACAAAAGGCAAGAAAAGAACATAGCAGACTCGATTTTATTAAACATAAGTCAGAACTCATGCATGTCACGTGAATTTTCCGTCTACCGTCAGTTGCCCGTTTATCGTTTTATGTCCGTACATTCATTTTTGCTCTGATACTAATCAAACATGATGAAGTGTGTGCCCACAAACGCCCAAATTAAATCTTCAACCGGTCATATCGGTCCAAAATGGACGGAGCTGATTTATTTAAAAATTGTTGTTTTACCTTATTAACACTGTACATAGTGCATGTATACACAGGGGCTAGTTACAGTATTAAAATGCTAAATCCCTATATATATAGTATAGTATAATATAGTATACTATATATATAGGTATTTAGAGTAGAGAATAGATGATTTAAAGCATAGTAAAATAAAGTATACTATATATATAGGGACCTAGAATATATATATTTTAACGCCTCTGTGTACCTTTCGTTAACATCATATCGTGACATAGCTCATACAAGGTCAGACTGTTTATAAACATGAAGATGAATTCTTCATATGACCCAGTCAGAACAGACTTTTAACCATATAGTAAAATGAACTGGATGATTTAAAAAAGAGCATGGATTTCTACCTTGTTAACACCACAGCACTATTAGTTGTTTATATCCAATCCTGACTAAACAAACGACCAAAATGGACCCTAGTGAACGCTACAGAGATACGGGCCAAACATCGAGTGTACATGGGATTGAAAAAAATACTTTATCCAAATATGTATTCTGGAAAGCATATATGTATTTATCATGTCATAATGTATTATTCAACATAAACAAACGACGATAAGATTAACTTTTGCTTTACTGACAAGTAAAATTTATCTTGCAGCAACACAAAACCTGATGACGTCATTGATTTCTCGTGTAAATCTTTCAGCAACACAAAAACTGATGACGTCATTGTTTTATCATTGTATAAATCTTGCAGCAACACCAAAATTTATGACGTCACTGTTTTCTCATTGTGTAAATCGCACATTAAACACATTTCTGTGGTTGATAAACTTTAAATTGTATTACGAAATAGATAAAACCTATAAGGCGAGCGAAGATGCATGACTTATAATACGGTAATGGTGGTCTTAGTTTTAGTTTTTGTGAATAGAAAATGAAAATTGGCAAAATATACAACATATAAACAAGGAACTATAGAAGAAGATTAATCTTTAATTGCTTGATATAAATAACAAAGTTTAAAATCAGTAATGAACATTTGATTTGAACAAAAAGACACATGTAAATATCTATATATGCACCCACAGTATCACCTCTGACCTATTCAACCTTCTCCGTTAAAATTGTACTATTTTTAGCTGTTTCCTAAGAGTGTATTTATTTAAGTAATTACATATGTAAATGCTTATAACGCAGTGTGAAATTAAATAAGATATATATTTGAAGAAGCATGCATAGGAAGTAGATATCTCACAATATATCCACAATTCAGTGAGTGAATTGTGATTTTTGTAATAAATTTGTTAGAAAATGGTTTGGAAGGTTAACAATTGCCCTATCACCAGCCTAATATGTATGTACAAATATGAAATATAAACAGGTATTTGGAAAACTAAATACATTTATATGTTTGGAATTGGTCTATATTGAAAGAAGGTTAGCAATAATCAGATCACCTACCGAACACTATAATAAACCAAATAAAAGTATCAAACTTGTATAACAGTGTTGTGAATAATTGCATGTGGAATTGATAATTAAAATTATTTTAAGGTCCCATGTGTCATTTTTGTCATCGTCATTTTCATCACCTATCTCATAATTGCCGTGACCACATCCGTGTCAGCCACAATGGCATTACACAGAACGTTTAAACCATTTGTTTGATAGAACATTATTTGCATGTTCTCCTTCATACATAAATGTAGTGACCTTATTTGCAGTATTTATGGTACATATTTCCTTGTTGATGTTTTTAATGTCATGCTCTAAGTCCTTCTATTGTTTTTGTAATTCAATGTCTGTTGTAAGTCTGTTTTCTGTTTGGATTTGCTCTAACTGTTGATAAGTATTATATTTTTGAAGTATTACTGGTGGCATTGTTGCTAGTTTCAAAGAAACAGTTTCAAGTTTGAAGTGTGTACACATTTCCCAAAATTCTGCTTTGATTTGTTCAGATTTATTGTATTTGCTGCTACTGTGATAATGTTTATCATTCTTTTCAACATGCATGTTAGCATATCAACTCATCTCCGGCGCTCGCTATCAAGAAATAATGAGTAGTATTGGGAATCCGATTAAATAATTTTATGGAGGTATAGCAATTTGTTATTTATACTTAATGTTTTCATTACAGTTTGGACCAACAACCTTGCGGATGCAACTTATCCCACAGTTTTAAGCTAATTCAAATCAATTTTGTTGTACAGAAGGTACATGCTCTAAACATGATCTGAACATGGGTCTCTGGTCTTGGCGTTCGAATTCAATGATTTTTAATTGATTTATGGCCATATCTTATTTTAACTTTTGTTTTACTCTACACTTTTAGACCAACAACCTTGAGAACGCAACTGTTCCCAAATTTTTAGACTGATTTATGCTAATTTGATCTTTTTAATGAAATTACATTCATTGCAATTTTGCATTTTAACCTATAGCTATTCTTAGGAAGACACGCCTTCAGGAGAGATAACCTTGATTTGTTAATGGCACGTTTCTTTAAAAACTCAGGGCATTTGGGTCACATCCCCTCTTTAATGTTTTGGTCCTTTAAACTATATATTTTCTCTTAATTCTTTTTCTATCGCATTTCTTATGGTCCACCATACTATCCCAAACTCATCCACACCCAGTCAAATTTCCTGCTCATCTGTTTCTTTATCTATTGTTTAACCTTCGCATTGATTGTTGTTTCAACCCACACATGTCTCCACGCATAACAATATTTATGTCTGTTATTATGATGCAATTTTCCAGTACCTGCATCCATAGACAGTGTTTATTTTACTCGGTCTATGACCCTTTGGGGCGGGGGATATGAAACACTGAAATTATTGAAATATTGAATTTTCTTATTTATTTAGAAATATACCCAAATTCATTTGCTAATACATCATTCTGGTGCTTTTACTTTTCTAAGTATTGTTTCTTTTGACTTATCGATGTGATTTTATTTCAAAGACAATTTTATATTCAACCTTCTTTAAGTTTCATGAAAAGTAATTTCTCGTGGTATGTGGTGGATATTTTGTAAGATTTGTCTCCCTGCATCCATAGACAGTGTTTATTTTACTCGGTCTATGACCCTTTGGGGCGGGGGATATGAAACACTGAAATTATTGAAATATTGAATTTTCTTATTTATTTAGAAATATACCCAAATTCATTTGCTAATACATCATTCTGGTGCTTTTACTTTTCTAAGTATTGTTTCTTTTGACTTATCGATGTGATTTTATTTCAAAGACAATTTTATATTCAACCTTCTTTAAGTTTCATGAAAAGTAATTTCTCGTGGTATGTGGTGGATATTTTGTAAGATTTGTCTCCCTTCGCTGGCGATAAAACACGCTGCATGTATTTTCTTGTTCAATATATGGATGGGATGCACATGATTTCTTGTATGGACAGATAAGTCTGGGCGATGAATAATGTTCTATGTATGGCTAGTCTATCTCAGAGCCTGATATCTCACGAATCAGGTCGGGAGTGCTGGGTCCGTTCTGCAGACTAATGTATACAAAATGTTAACATGTGGCTTGTAAATCGTGCGCATGTAAATACAATTACAATGCGTTTGCAACGGGACATAAGTTATCGTTGGCTTTGAACATAGATTGAAATAGGAAAACAAAAGTTACAAAGAAAGTCTGTTTATTTTTTTAAAATATGACATTGTACAATTTTCATAATGGTAAAATGGTTTACTATATTTTATTCAAATATGATAAAAATATATATTGATATAAATATACAAATGATTTTTATAAACTATTTAATTATAAAATGGCATGGCCACCTTATCACTGTGTGCTGAAGAAAAATGAAACAGGAAACAAGAGCGACAGGAGAGATACCAAATACAATTTTTGGCACGCTTCGATAATATAGACAAAACATGTAAATATTTTACTTTTTTTCCCCTGAAAATATGTGCCTGACGTAATGCAACACCCCTTATGATCCTTATCACCGATTTGAAGAGTTTTTTTATTTCTTAAATGAGCCCCATACCAGACATAATCACATTACTGAGTAAACCAAATATCAGTATCTGTAAAATTCAAGGCTGCAAACAATTATGAGAGTTGTTGCGCGGTTTAACAGTATCAAATTCCACTACGGACGAACACAGCAGAACTAATTTATATTTGGTTAAACTATATTTCATTTCCAGCATTTACAGTTGAATATCCACAGTATAAAGAATACAAGAGAAGGCATACAATATTTATATAGGTCTTCTCAAAAGAAGCATAACATTTACAGCATTACATAGCGGTAAATTTAAATGAATTACACGGGGAACATTTTCTTTTAACTAAACAAATCAATTGAAGAGCAGGAGGAACTAGAAATATAATTTTAGATATAATAAACTGGTATGTTTAAGGAATTGAGAACTTAAAACAAATAATGAATTCGGTCAACAATATGCATGCATCTAAATTTTGTTTTTATTCTAATTTGATTCGCTATTATAGATCAACCTCTTTATTTCACAACATGAGGTTATAAATACATCGTTGATTATGAAAAGAGTTTTTATAAACTATTTTTATACATATAAATGTTTTGGAATAAATAGCACATGCAAATGACATATATTCTGAAAGGATAAAGAAACGCCGGATGAATTTGAGAGCCACATTATTAAACTATTGTAAATAATATTTACAGTTTTATAATATGCATGTTAAGGTATTGCATTAACGATTGTGTCATTATGATAATTATTATTGACAGAATCATTAGTGGAATACCTTAGCATACATATAAAACTGGTAATATCACTTACAATGGTAAGATAATTAACCCAAGGTCTCTTTATTATTTAAGTATATATTGTTTTAAAAATAAAGTACAACGACGAGTATACAATATGGAAACTACAGCTGATTGTTACAGTTGTTACTTAAATAGATCAGTGGGGCCAGTTTCATTGACCTTCTTAAGCATTTAAGATTGCCGTACAAATGAAGACATATACAAACATTTCGTCAATATCAAGTAAGTAATTATATTAAGCAAGTTATAACATGTTAAGTAAGTAATTACTTTAAGAAGGTAATTAAATTTCAATACACTTCAAGACTAAGCGCTCTATTTAGATTGTTTTATATAATTGAACCGGTATATTCCTTTGTCTAACCGAAATCGAAAAATGTTTGACAAAAGCAACGGGTAAGCCAGGCTTCTATTTCACATACATGTATCTTAAATACTTTAAAACGTAACTAAGATTTGACTGGTTACTCATCTATTATATAACCAATTTGTATGAAACCATATGCAATTTTACTGTATGAGTCTAAAATCATGATCATCTGACTGATTTTCTTAGATTTAGGTTTGTAAGTATTTAAGTATATCTTGGTGAAACAGGAGTCTATTAGTAAACATAGATGTATGGTATCATTTGGAACTCCTCGGACACTGATCGCACCTTTTATGATTCCGCAGTTTGATTCGGAGAATTGAGCGAGGTCTTCAGAATGGTATAGTATGTATAGTTATATCATATTAAGGAAGGCAATTTGCTCGCAATATCCATTTACGGGAAAAAAAGACTGCGAATATATATTTCAATTTAGTTGTACAAAATCAGACATGTTGATGCATAAATATTTCATGACAATTATATATACATTAAGTATTTTCTCATAGGCATTAAGTGTCTGTCATTATCCAGATAATGTATTTGTGCGGCTCAAATACCAGGAGTCAGTTTCACGTATTTAATAAAAAATGTCAAACTGAGATCCTCCACACTTACCTTTTTCTTCGGTTTCTCCTGATTGTTAATTGAAATCATTGCATATTTAAATCACCACACACAGTTACAGTCATTACACCTATTTATTGGTAAAAACGTGCAAAATATTCAGTATAAGTTTTAGCATTTAAAAATATCGTTGAGGAAAACAACAAAATGATATGTGTTGTGAAACCGGGATCAACACCTCAATGACAATCAAACACAAACATAATATTAACATAATAATTATATGCATTTATAGACGTGCAAAACAGTATAATTTAAATAATTTCTGACGAGTTGATTATAATGGCAAATCACTAAACATCTGGTAGGTTAAGCATTTGTATAATATATTTTTAAAAATATTGGCTTAGGCTCTGCTTTTTAGCCAATTTTAAAACTTTCCCTTTAAAATTGTACTCTACACTACGCTCGATTCAGGTGAATCGAATTATTAGGAGAGTAGAAACACAATATTTGTTAAGATGTAAAACTATTTGTTTAAACATATTTTTTTTATAAAATTAAAACAAACCTTTCAAAATTGATAAGATATCAACTTTGTTAGAACTATTTGAGTTATATGAAAATTTCTAGCTTCAGAGGATTTTCCATTCATCAACATTATCTCTGGTTTCAATTGTCAACATTTCGAAGGTCACTAACAAGCGTCAGAAGCCGATAAACATGCACTTCAAATAGCCATCTTATTGTAGCAGCAGTTACAAGAAGCTCGCAAATGACAGCCGCCATAAATAGGTAATAACGATCTGTAATATACATATTGAGATTTCTATATCTCAAAGGCTGGCGGACATTGTATTGCACAAGGGCATCAGGATCTTGGTATGCTGCACCTGACGGCACACACGTACCCCTCTCTGACATGGCCTGTATTCGACGTCTTCTTCTGAGATACGCTCTTAATTCCTGCTGCTGCCGCGCTTTATCCATTGGCGTCATAATCCTACACGGCACTGCGTAAACAATAACATCTGTAACTCAGGAATTATTTCATGAATGTTTACCTGAAAAGTATATATAAAAAGCATAAAACCATGTGCGTCGAATCCAATGCTTCTATCGGAATCTGTATTCCATGCGCGAATTCTCAAAATTGTAAATATTATAAAGATATATTTTTTTAGAAATGTAATTCGTTAAATTTCGTGAACTAGGAGAATCTTGACGACCGGATGGTCAATGGCGATGTCTCAGTACCGTTTTCATTTGTTTCTTCATTAAGGTTATAAGTTTGAGCCAAGCTCGTTACAGCTATATTATGCCAATATTCTACAGGAGGACGATGTATCTATCTCTTTCTGAGGTCTACAAGTCACACCAATACAACTGGATGTCATTTTTTTCTGGTAATGTGTTAGATATGGTGTTCAATCCAAATTCATTATATAATGATTACTATATAAAATGTTAACAACATATTTGTCAATTTTGCAACATGTTTTACTTATTTGCGCTTGAAGTTCATTATTTCATAGATTTATTAAGACTATCACAAAGTTTCTAAAACGACAAATAGTTGTTTAATATAATATGTTAAAACAACATCAACAAAAACTAGCGACCTTTTTAGAAAGTTAATTTCCAATTGGGTTGCATGGGTGCGGAAAGTACTGAATTTAATAATTAATACTATCGACAGTTAATCTAAATATATTGGTTCAGCTTTGTGTCAGACTTGTCCCGGTCTCCTCCACTTTAAATTGCAAACGGGGACTAAAGTTAAACAATTAATATTATGAAATAAAATTTCAACTGTTACCGGGCGGCGATTCAAACTCACGACCAATGGATTGATAGTCAGACACGCTATCGACTGGGCTAACCATGCCCAGTGGTGTACTTTAGTAAGACATGAGCGGTGTAATTATATTTTTAGAGTCTCGTAGTCTTGATCATGTTCCAAACGTCGTTTGTCGAAAATCATGTGATACTAGAGGGCAAATATCATCCAAAGAGTTTATTTCATATGCGAAGAAGTTGAATTATTGGAACAAATTACATGTATTTACATTTATTTATGCTGCAAATTGCTACAAATAATAATAATATAATAATAATAAAAAATAATAATAATAATAATAGTAGTAGTAGTAATAATTATAATAATAATAATATAAAGACCTTTATTAACAAGAGAACTGATTTGAATAAATTCAATCTTCCTTGAGGCCCTCAATATATTTACAAAGTACATCATTAATTCAACTTATACACACGAGAATAAACAATGATTTTTTTTTGCTTAAACGTATATACATTTACAAACAGCATATATATTTATCTCACTGAATATAGTCACGTTTGGCGCCCCATAGTTGTGGTCTAAATAATATGGACTGATACTGGAACGGTGTTATAACGTGTCTCGTTTTTTGTTACGTTTTCTGATTACTTCCAATAATGGAACTTAGTGTTGCTCGGGAATAAAATACGGGTACGTACTGGTGCTAGTTGATCGTGAGGAATGTTTTCAATGGACAGACTCAATAAAACAGAGTTTGCTATTCTTTTGCTTTGGTAAAGAATCCCTTTACAGTCTGTAGAACGAATCCAGCTCTCCCGATTGGGTCCGTTAACTAGCAATTGTTACGAGCACACTGACTGTACAGTTGCTTTAAGGATTGTTTGAATGACGTCATAATTTAGTAAGCGTTCCATTGTTATGAATTTTGGGACAGGCATAGAATTCCCTGCTTTTCCATTAGTGGTTAATAGACCTGATTCGGGAGATAGCAGGTTCTTGGATAGACTAGATCTTTCATCAGATATCATTAAATGTAAAACACTTTACAACCGCCGTACTGAGAAACGGAACCAAACAACACTGTAGATACATAAGCTGATTTGCATTGTTTAGTTTTGACTGTCGCCTTTCATTTCTTTTTTTTTTTAACATTAGTTAAATAATTGTGATATCAACGTAATACAGATAAAATGTTTCAAATTATAACATATTTTTGTTAAAAATTAAAACTATTACGAGTAGAAAACGAAAAAAACAGAAACGTGTAAGTTATGTGTGTTCACGAAGGGACACTACACTAATACAAAGTGATACACGTTCATTTAGTTGTCTTTCTTAACTCAAACTGCAAACCTATGGCCACTTTTGTATATATGATCGACAACAGCAAGAGGCCCAAGACAGCTTGACGACGCTCTACTTGCTGTTATATTTTGAAAGTCACAATATTAACCGTCTTTGTGTGTCGTCTTAACACATAAATAAATACCTCCACCATTCCTTACTGAAAAAGGTAATTTCTATGAAAATGAGATACTTTAAATTCCCGTACTAGTCATATGTAAAAGAAAAGTACCCAGCCCATAGATTTGTCGAAATTTCAGTCACCCATGCATATGGATTCACTATGAGCAAATTATGTTTAACAGTTTAAATAACTTCTTTTTTTTTACACATGGATACTAAAACCTTCAGTTTTCCCCCATGATATTCCTTTGTATAAGTAAGTCCCATTATATGGTCCGGATACATAGCATCCCTTTGATTTGCCGGATCTCTAATATCTCTTGCTATTGTAAGAATAATGTATATCATATATGAACACGTTTAACAGAAAGGTGATTGAGAGTAAAACTTTTGACATTTCACATTTTCTAACATTTTGGAGTCCCGTTGGGTCTGTTTAGAAATTCCATCCTCCTTATTGAACCATACCTAATTTGCTGAATACTTCAGAGCTCAAACTATAAATAAGTATTGAACAAATGTTAATGTATCAGAAAAGAAATTTTCTCATTGTTTTCGTTTATAATGTATAATTCCCTTACAGGGCCCCAATACACCATAATATAAGCAATGGCGGTTATCACGATTTAGTCTAGTTAGTATCTAGTCAAAGTCTACATACTTATCTGATTATAAGATGGCAGAAATATGCCACCATACTTGACTAACTGGCGAATGGTAAAGCAGTTGGAAACAATCAACATTGTACCATACACAAATATAAAAGCAAAATCCATTTTTTCTGAAATATAAATCATGGGAATAAGTCTAATACAGTCGTTGAATTATATTCGGTTGTATGCTTATGACACCAGATACCAATATAAGTTATTCAAAGGAAGTTTGAACTAAACTTATAATCAGTAAATTTCCCGTCACCTGTAGTTCTACTAAATGTCTTAGAGTCACTTAATATCACAACCGGCTATGTATTGAAAGTGGTGCCATACTCCATTTATAAAGAATATACTGCTGTGCAAGTTTAATCTAAAACTATTATACCAGTGTCGGGTATTGCATTAGTATCGTATAGTGTACTGCAATCATTCAATATACCAGTAACGGATAATGTATTTCAGTAGTATAAAAGTATTGTATATTGTTTTTCAGATGTTTACCAATATAGGATAGTATATTTAAGAAGTACATTAGTATCAGATATTGTTTTCCAGTAATGTACCAGTATCGGATATTGCATTTCAATAATTCACCAGTATCTTATAGTATATTTCAGTAGTAAACAAGTATCGTATATTGAATTTCAGCAGTACACCAATATCGTTTATTGTGTTTCAGTAGTATACCAATATTGTATATTATAGTTCAGTAGTATATCAGTATCATATATTGTATTTCAGTAGTATACCAGTATCGTATATTGTATTTCAGCAGTACACCAGTATCGTATATTGTGTTTCAGTACTATACCAATATCGTATATTATATTTCAGTAGTATACCAGTATCGTATATTGTATTTCAGTAGTACACCAGTATCGTATATTGTATTTCAGAAATATACCAGTATCGTATATTGTATTTCAGAAATATACCAGTATCGTATATTGTATTTTAGAAGTACATCAGTATCGTATATTGTATTTTAGTAGCAAATTAGTATTGTATATTTTATTTCAACAGTTTACCAGTATTGTATATTGTTTTTTAGTAATACACCAGTATCGTATATTGTATTTCAGTAGTTCACCAGTATTGTATATTGTATTTCAGTAGTTCACCAGTATTGTATATTGTATTCCAGTAGTATACCAATATCGTATATTGTATTTCAGTAGCATACCAGTATCGTATAATGTATTCCAGTAGCATACCAGTATCGTATAATGTTTTCCAGTAGCATACCAGTATCGTATATTGTAATTCAGAAGTACATCAGTATTGTATATTGTATTTCAGTAGTACCGAGTATTGAATATTGTATTTCAGCAGTTCACAAGTATCGTATATTGTATTTCAGTAGTACACCAGGGTTGTATATCGAATTTCAGTAGCATACCAGTATCGTATATTTTAATTCAGTAGTACATCAGTATTGTATATTGTATTTCAATAGTACCGAGTATTGTATATTGTATTTCAGTAGTTCACAAGAATCGTATATTGTATTTCAGTAGTACACCAGGGTTGTATATCGAATTTCAGTAGTATACCAGTATCGTATATTGTATTTTAGTAGTTTACCAGTATCGTATATTGTAATTCAGTAGTATATCAGTATCGTATATTGTATTTCAGAAGTTTACCAGTACCGTATATTGTATTTCAGTAGTACCTAGTACTGTTTATTGTATTTCAGTAGTACACTAGTATCGGATATTGTATTTCAGTAGGACCGAGTACTGTATATTGTATTTCAGTAGTACACCAGTATTGAATTTTGTATTTCATTAGCATACAAGTATTGTTTACTCGTATTTTAGAAATACACCATTATTGTATATTATATTTCAGTAGTACCGAGTATTGTATATTGTATTTCAGTAGTACCGAGTATCGTATATTGTACTCCAGTAGCATAGCAATATCGTACATTGTATTTCAGTAGAACACCAGTATTTTATATTGTATTTAAGTAGTACACCAGTATTGTGTATTGTTTTTCAGTAGTACCGAGTACTGTTTATTGTATTTCAGTAGTACACCAAAATCGTACATTGTATTTCAGTAATACACCAGTATTGTATATTGTATTTCAGTAGTACCAAGTATCGTATATTGTATTTCACTAGTACACCAGTATTGTATATTGTATTTCAGTAGTACACCAATATCGTACATTGTATTTCAGTAGTACCAAGTATCGTATATTGTATTTTAGTAGTACACCAGTATTGTGTATTGTTTTTCAGTAGTACCGAGTAGTGTATATTGTATTTCCGTAGTACTAAGTATTTTATATTGTTTTTCAGTAGTACACCGTGTCGTATATTGTGTTCCAGTAGCATACCAGTATAGGATATTGTATTCAGTAGTACACCAGTATCGGATATTGTATTTCTTTAGTACACCAGTACTGTGTATTGTTTTTCAGTATTACCGAGTATTGTATATTGTATTTCAGTAGTACACCAGTATCGTCTATTGTATTTCAATAGTACCGAGTATTGTATATTGTATTTCAGTAGTACACCAGTATCGTCTATTGTATTTCAATAGTACCGAGTTTTGTATATTGCATTTCAGTAGTACACCAGTATCGTATATTGTATTACATAATATACCAGTAACGAATAGTGTACCATAATTATATAGTCGTAGTATACTGGTATCGGATTTCATACATTTATTATACATTTACCGGTTTCGGATATAGTACTATAATTATATAGTATACCGGTATCGGATATTGTACAATAATTATATAGTATACCAGTATTGGATATTGTACCATAATTATATTATTTACCAATATCGAATATTGTACCATAATTATAAAGTATACCATTATTAGATATAGTACCGTAATTATATAGTATACAGATATTGTACCAGAGTTTTATAGTAAACTGGTATCGGTATTGTACCATAATTTGTTGTATACCGTTATTGGATATTGTACTATAATTATATAGTATACCGTAATTGAATATTGTACCATAATTATATAGTATACCGGTATCACATATGGTAACATAATTATATAATAAACCGGTATCGGATATTGTACAATAATTATATAGTATACCGGTAACGGATATTGTACAATTAGTATATTGTAGACCGGTATCTGATATTGTACTAGATTATATAGTATACCAGTATCGGACATTGTACTATAATTATATTGTATAGTGTTATTGGATATTGTACTATGATTATATTGTATACCGGTTTCAGATAATGTACCATAATTATATTGTAAACCGTTATTGGATATTTTACTATTATTATATAGTATACTGGTATCGGATATCATACCGTTATTGGATATTGTGCTGTAATTATACAGAAAACCTGTAACGGATATTGTACTATTAATTTATTGTATACCGGGTATCGGATATTGTTCTATGGTTATATAGTATACCGTTATCGGATATTTTACTATAATTATACTGTATAACGTTAATTGACATTGTACTATTTATATATTGTATACTGATATCGGATATTGTACTATAATTATATACTATACCGGTAACGGATATTATACTATTAACATATTGTAAACCAGGCAACTTTGTGAAAAATTAAAAAAGAACAATTATGAATGCAATGATTGAACAAATTATGTTACGTTGATAAAAGTCGATAAATATAAATATCAACATCTCTTCCTTAACTAACTTTCTGTGGACAAAAGGTCGCATGCGGACAAAAATGCAAACCAAAATCGTATGTTTTCTAGATTATCTGCGGACAAAATGCGTAATACGGACTAAAGTCTTCATTTACTATTTTTCTGCAAACAAAGGGGCAAAAGTCTTTTTTGTCTAAATTTTCTGCGGACAAAAGAAGTCATGCAAACTAAAGTCGATATGCATTTAATATTTCTGTGGACAAAAAGCACCAAGCGAACTGAAAAAAAACTGCACACGTGCGCTATATAATTTCTTTACGCGACGTCACACTGCGATGCTGACCAGAACGTCATCAGGATAGGACTGCGGTCTAGCAGTTGTATGGCAACATATACATTGTCATTTCTGGCACACCAAACAAACCGTAGGGGCTCGGTAAATCTCTGCCGCCCTGAAACTTCCGGTGAATTTTCATTTCAGATCGGACCTGGACATTTTGATCTGCAATTTCAGAGTTAGATCGACATTCAATGTTTATCTTGAATGTTGATCTACGAATATAGACCAGGTTCGACATTTCAATTCCGACTTCTAACTTTTATTTTGATCTACGATTGCAAACCTGATTCGACATTCAAATTCCGATTAAGATTTCATTTTTTTATTTTTTTTTATTTTTAATGTTGATCTACGATTTCAGACCTGCATCAGCATTCAAATCTTTGAAAATATAACATTGCCGTGTGTACATTTAAAAGTAACATTGCCGTGAGTACCTTTATAAACAACATTGCCGTCTATACATTTAACGACGGCTTACGTCACATGTAACAGGGGTCACTCAAAATCTCTATGCTCAAAATCCCCATTGTTCAAAAATGGCATGTACTCAAAATCCCCATGGCTAAAATGTTAGAGTACTCAAAATCCCCATGGCTAAAATGTTAGGGTATTCAAAATCCCCATGGTTCCCATAATAACAGATGCAGGACATGATCACTTAGACTATATATGTATCCACAACAGGGTATAGAGGGGTCATAGCATTAATGAAGTTATTACCTTCATTTAAGTAACAGAGGTTATGTGAGTACTTGCTGAAGGACGGTATTGTACTTAGATTTATTCTAAGTTACCCATTCACCAGAAATGCTTTGAAAATGGTGTTTTTTTCATTTAAAAAATACAAATGTCTAATTTTACATATATGTGAACGCCTGCATATATAATGTATTTACCATGCACCGGTATTAAACTAATCTTATGTATTCCTTAAAGTACAGACACATGTCTGTAGACCATGGGTTTTCAAGTACATACGCATGTCTGTAGACCACGGGTATTCAAGTACAGACGCAGGTCTGTAGACAACACATATTCAAGTACAGACACATGTCTGTAGACCACAGGTATTCAAGTACATACGCATTTCTGTAGACCACGGGTATTCAAGTACAGACGCATGTCTGTAGACAACGAGTGTTAACTTAACCATTGTTTCCTGGTGGATCCTGAGAGGTTAACCAGTACTCGAGCACAAACCATCACCGCAAGTAACAGATAACTTTCATACTTGAATCAGCAGAGATGAATGATAATGAAATGCAATGTTGTACATCAATCATCACAGAAACTGTGACTAAGCGGTATTCAAACACATTCTCTGCATTACACCTATTTAATTCCGAATGAACACTGTCACATACAGCTTCTTAACCTTTCATATCAGTGTGTGCATAAATTTATTACCTTTAACACAATTAGATATTAGGGTCCTCTATAACCGAGTGGTCTAAGACACTAACAACCACTTACTTCTTACCACTGAAGTCTTGGGTTCGTGTCTCTCTTGGTCAAAAATAATTATGTGAGAAAGATTGAAAGTTGTGCAGAAATAAGGTTGTTCTACTTGGTCATTCACCTATGGTTTTTTTTTTTGCTTTTTTTAATTTGCTGAGCCTATGTAAAACATACAACAAGAGGGCTTGAATCGCTCTACTGACAACAAATGGACAGATCAAAATTTCAGAGGAAACGTTTTTTGAAAGTTCCTCTTCAACAAATCTTTTAGCAGACCACCATGCAATGTAACACATAAAATATCTAAGGTCTAGATCTTGAACATTCAAAGAAAATGTTTTTTAATGTTTCTCATAGTATATCACGGCTTATAAGCCCTGTGGTGGGGACATTTGTGGTCGAATCACGCTGGTTGAATACCTTGTCCTAGATCTTGTGGTTATACAACTGCTGTGCGATTAAGATTTAATGAAAAATGAGGGTGCTATCTCATCTACAAGAAAAATGTTAACGAAAGGATGATGGACAGTTTACCACGACAAGATGCCCAAGATGACATGAATGCTCTACTGGCAACAGATGCTTTACAGGATCTCCATGCAATGATATATGTAAAGTATCTAAAGTCTAGGCCTCTTAGAAAAAATGTTTTTTGTTAAAAATTTCGCTCAAAACGTGCTTATAAGCCCTGTGGCGGAGGCACTTGTAGTTGAATGACACTGGTTCAAGAACTCTTCCAAGATCTTATGGTTATGTAATAGATATGCACGTTTGGTTAAGATTCCATGAAAAATGAAAAGTGCTATCACGGCTACATTTTCCCTATATGTAAAACGGTGACCCTTGTGGTGGCCCCAAATTTGACCCCAGAGACCCGATTTCAGCAGATCTTTTACAGGACTTCCATGCAATGCTACATGTAAAACATCTAAGGTGTAGGCCTTAAACTTTCAGAGAAAATGTTTTTTTATAATTTCGCTTAAAATGTGCTTATAATAAGCCCTATGACGGGGGGATAATGGTCAAATGACACTGGTTCATGAACTTGTCCGAGTTCTTGTGGTTACATAACTGCTGTGCAAGTTTGGTTAAGATTCAACAAAAAATAAAGGTACTATCGCGGCTACAACTTTTTTCCTATGCAACTTTATGTAAAATAGCCACCACTGTGGGGGCCCCAAATTTGACCAAACGGACCTGACAAAAAATCTTTTAGTGAACCCCCATTCAATGCTACATGTAAATTATCTTAGGTCCAGGCCTTGAACTTTCAGAGAAAATGTTTTTTTTAGAATTCCGCTTAAAGTGTGCTTATAAGCCCTGTGGTGGGGGCATTTGTTGTCAAATGATGCCAGTTCAAGAACTCGTTCGAGATCTTATGGTTTTATAACTGCTGTGCAAGTTTGGTTTAGATGCAATGAAAACTGACTGCGACTTACTTCAGAGTTTTTGGAATTATTCTCGTGTTATATATTCAATTGAGCCAGTACTGGGTTTCATTTTTGAGAATCACACAGGACGAGTCTGGATCAAACATGTGACCTATCGTGAGCAGACAAAAACCTATCCACTGAACTAAACTGTCAACATTATTTTATAGCTGTCTCGCGAAATCATTGTGGTTGTCAATGAAAATATTAGAAAATATCAAAATTTCCAGACCTAGCATGTCATACATGGATGGAATTGATTTAGGTCCCTGGTAATTAAGGACATTTTTATAGAGAAATATATCAGAAACAAATGTCTTTTTAACAATCAGTTAGCAGTGAATACTTTTCATAATTAACATAAAGCTTTATCAATTTGACACAGTGTAATCCAGGGGTCATTATACATTATTTTAGTTTAAACATGATCCAAGTTGTCAGGAGTACATAATGTAGTAGATTATTTCTGAAAGTCAAAACCTTCCTAATGTTATCTTCATTAGCATCTGGTCTGTATCCACTCATTCTGAAAAATAATACAACTGGATGTCATTGGGTAAATTTTAAATGACAACAATGAATGTTTTGTAATTAAGCATTTCAATCGGATCAGTCATCAAAACCATACGCATGTCAGTGGGATAAGTCATCCAGACCATATGCATGTCAGTGGGATCAGTCATCAGGACAATACGCATGTCAGTGGGATCAGTCATCAAAACCATATGCATGTCAGTGGGATCAGTCATCCAGACCATATGTTTGACAGTGGGATCAGTCATCAGAACCATAAGCATGTCAGTGGGATCAGTCATCAGGACCATACGCATGTCAGTGGGATCAGTCATCAAAACCATATGCATGTCAGTAGGATCTGTCATCAGGACCATATGCATGTCAGTGGGATCAGTCATCAAAACCATACGCATGTCAGTGGGATCAGTCATCAGGACCATACGCATGTCAGTGGGATCAGTCATCAGGACCATATGCATGTCAGTGGGATCAATCATCAGGACCATACGCATGTCAGTGGGATCAGTCATCAGGACCATACGCATGTCAGCGGGATCAGTCATCAAAACCATACGCATGTCAGCGGGATCAGTCATCAAAACCATACGCATGTCAGCGGGATCAGTCATCAAAACCATACGCATGTCACTGGGATCAGTCATCAAAACCATACGCATGTCATTGGGATCAGTCATCAAAACCATACGCATGTCAGTGGGATCAGTCATCAGAACTATACGCATGTCAGTGGGATCAGTCATCAGGACCATATGCATGTTCAGTGGGATCAGTCATCAGGACCATATGCATGTCAGTGGGATCAGTAGTCAAAACCATATGCATGTCAGTGGGATCAGTCATCAGGACCATACGCATGTCAGTGATATCAGTCATCGTGACCATACGCATGTCAGTGGGATCAGTCATCGTGACCATACTCATGTCAGTGGGATCAGTCATCAGGACCATACTCATGTCAGTGGGATCAGTCATCAGAACCATATGCATGTCAGTGGGATCAGTTATCAGGACCATACGCATGTCAGTGGGATCAGTCATCAGGACCATACTCATGTCAGTGGGATCAGTCATCCAGACCATACGCATGTCAGTGGCATCAGTCATTGTGACCATACTCATGACAGTGGGATCAGTCATCAGGACCATACTCATGTCAGTGGGATCAGTCATCAGAACCATAGGCATGTCAGTGGGATCAGTCATCGTGACCATACTCATGGCAGTGGGATCAGTCATCAGGACCATACTCATGTCAGTGGGATCAGTCATCAGAACCATACGCATGTCAGTGGGATCAGTCATCAGGACCATACACATGTCAGTGGGATCAGTCATCAGGACCATACGCATGTCAGTGGGATCAGTCATCAGGACCATATGCATGTCAGTGGGATCCTTCATCAGGACCATACGCATGTCAGTGGGATCAGTAATCGTGACCATACTCATGTCAGTGGGATCAGTCATCAGAACCATACGCATGTCAGTGGGATCAGTCATCAGGACCATACGCATGTCAGTGATATCAGTCATCAGGACCATACGCATGTCAGTGATATCAGTCATCAGGACCATACGCATGTCAGTGGGATCCTTCATCAGGACCATACGCATGTCAGTGATATCAGTCATCAGGACCATACGCATGTCAGTGATATCAGTCATCAGGACCATACGCATGTCAGTGGGATCCTTCATCAGGACCATACGAATGTCAGTGGGATCAGTCATCAGGACCATACGCATGTTTAGTGGGATCAGTAGTTAGAACCATACGCATGTCAGTGGGATCAGTCGTCGTGACCATACGCATGTCAGTGGGATCAGTCATCGTGACCATACGCATGTCAGTGGGATCAGTCATCAGGACCATACGCATGTCAGTGGGATCAGTTGTCAGGAACATACGCATGTTAGTGATATCAGTCATCAGGACCATATGTATGTCAGTGGGATCAGTCATCAGGACCATACGCATGTCAGTAATATCAGTCATCAGGACCATACGCATGTCAGTGATATCAGTCATCAGGACCTTACGCATGTCAGTGGGATCAGTCATCAGGAACATACGCATCTCAGTGATATCATTCATCAGAACCATACACATGTCAGTGATATCAGTCATCAGGACCATACGCATGTCAGTGGGATCAGTCATCAGGACAATACTCATGTCAGTGATATCAGTCATCAGGACCATACGCATGTCAGTGAAATCAGTCATCAGGACCATACGCATGTCAGTGGGATCAGTCATCATGACCATACTCATGTCAGTGGGATCAGTCATCAGGAACATACGCATGTTAGTGATATCAGTCATCAGGACCATACGCATGTCAGTGGGATCATTCATCAGGACCATACACGTCAGTGGGATCAATAGTCAAAACCATACGCATGTCAGTGGGATCAGTCATCAGGACCATACTCATGTCAGTGGGATCAGTTATCAGGACCATATGCATGTCAGTGATACCAGTCATCAGGACCATACGCATGTCAGTGGGAACAGTCATCAGGACCATACTCATGTCAGTGGGATCAGTCATAAGGACCATACGCATGTCAGTGATATCAGTCATCAGGACCATATGCATGTCAGTGGGATCAGTCATCAGGACTATACACATGTCAGTGATATCAGTCATCAGGACCATACTCATGTCAGTGGGATCAGTCATCGAGACCATAGGCATGTCAGTGATATCAGTCATCAGGACCATACGCATGTCAGTGGGATAATTCATCAGGACCATACGTATGTCAGTGGGAACAGTCATCAGGACCATACTCATGACAGTGGGATCAGTCATAAGGACCATACGCATGTCAGTGATATCAGTCATCAGGACCATATGCATGTCAGTGGGATCAGTCATCAGGACTATACACATGTCAGTGATATCAGTCATCAGGACCATACTCATGTCAGTGGGATCAGTCATCGAGACCATAGGCATGTCAGTGATATCAGTCATCAGGACCATATGCATGTCAGTGATATCAGTCATCAGGACCATATGCATGTCAGTGGGATCAGTCATCAGGACCATACGCATGTCAGTGATATCAGTCATCAGGACCATATGCATGTCAGTGATATCAGTCATCAGGACCATACGCATGACAGTGGGATAAGTCATCAGGACCATACGCATGTCAGTGGGATCCTTCATCAGGACCATACGCATGTCAGTGGGATCAGTTATCATGACCATACGCACGTCAGTGGGATCAGTCATCAGGACCATACGCATGTCAGTGGGATCAGTAGTCAAAACCATACGCATGTCAGTGGGATCAGTCATCAGGACCATACGCATGTCAGTGGGATCAGTTATCATGACCATACGCACGTCAGTGGGATCAGTCATCAGGACCATACGCATGTCAGTGGGATCAGTAGTCAAAACCATACGCATGACAGTGGGATCAGTCATCAGGACCATACGCATGTCAGTGGGATCAGTTATCACGACCATACGCACGTCAGTGGGATCAGTCATCAGGACCATACGCATGTCAGTGGGATCAGTAGTCAAAACCATACGCATGTCAGTGGGATCAATCATCAGGACCATACACATGTCAGTGATATCAGTCATCAGGACCATATGCATGTCAGTGGGATCAGTCATCAGGACCATATGCATGTCAGTGGGATCAGTCATCAGGACCATATGCATGTCAGTGGGATCAGTCATCAGGACCATACGCATGTCAGTGATATCAGTCATCAGGACCATACGCATGTCAGTAGGATCAGTAGTCAAAACCATACGCATGTCAGTGGGATCAGTCATCAGGACCATACGCATGTCAGTAATATCAGTCATCGTGACCATACGCATGTCAGTGGGATCAGTAGTCAAAACCATACGCATGTCTGTGGGATCAGTCATCAGGACCATACGCATGTCAGTGATATCAGTCATCGTGACCATACGCATGTCAGTGGGATCAGTAGTCAAAACCATACGCATGTCAGTGGGATCAGTCATCAGGACCATACGCATGTCAGTGATATCAGTCATCAGGACCATACGCATGTCAGTGATATCAGTCATCAGGACCATACGCATGTCAGTGATATCAGTCATCAGGACCATACGCATGTCAGTGGGATCAGTCATCAGGACCATACGCATGTCAGTGATATCAGTCATCAGGACCATAGGCATGTCAGTGATATCAGTCATCAGGACCATATGCATGTCAGTGATATCATTCATCAGGACCATATGCATGTCAGTGGGATCAGTCATCAGGACCATACTCATGTCAGTGATATCAGTCATCAGGACCATACCCATGTCAGTGATATCAGTCATCAGGACCATACTCATGTGAGTGATATCAGTCATCTGGACCATACGCATGTCAGTGATATTAGTCATCAGGACCATACCCATGTCAGTGGGATCAGTAGTCAAAACCATACGCATGTCAGTGGGATCAGTAGTCAAAACCATACGCATGTCAATGGGATCAGTCATCAGGACCATACGCATGTCAGTGGGATCAGTAGTCAAAACCATACGTATGTCAGTGGGATCAGTCATCAGGACCATATGCATGTCAGTGGGATCAGTCATCAGGACCATACGCATGTCAGTGGGATCAGTAGTCAAAACCATACGCATGTCAGTGATATCAGGACCATACGCATGTTCGTATACGCATGTCAGTGATATCAGTCATCAGGACCATACGCATGTCAGTGATATCAGTCATCAGGACCATATGCATGTCAGTGATATCAGTCATCAGGACCATACGCATGTTACAACAGGTACTGGATAGTCTTTTCCCATAATGCACTTGGTTGCTTTTTGGACACTCTCTGGTGCATTCCAGGGTTCATAGATATATTTATTCAATACAGGTAAGTAATGCCTGAAAACAAATCACATTATCCAGTTATAATCTTGACCTCCAGATCACATGCAACATAGTATAGTGGATATTTTTAGTCAAGGCACAGCATAATATCAATCATCACGGAGACTGTGACTGGGCAGAGATTCAATCTCATCACCACTGGATTGCTAGTCACATGCTATTGGCTGAGCCAACTGGATGTGGTGGTACTTTGTAAAGAATGTCTGTAATATATATCCTAGCATCATTCATAAATATTTGACATAATAAAAAGGTTGACCTATTAAAACTATTTTAAACTCATTTGGCTGGTAAACATTCATTCAGACTACTTGGATTTCTTCCTTCAAAACAGTTGTCTAAGATATTGTTATTGAAACCTCAACAACAGGATAAACAAAACACTAGAGAAAAGGCTGTTGCTTCAAGTTCATTATGTTCAGCACATTAATATGACTGCCTCAGCAGAGCAGTAGAATATGATATTTCTGGATTTGATACTATTTCAGATGAGAAATATATAAACAGTAGTGCAATTTTGCATTTCCCAAGACAGCACATCGCATATCCAAATAATAACAAAAAGCTGTCCATCCAAACCTTATTTTCTTCTCAAAAACTGTAAACTTGATCATAGTGAAATGTTGTATGCAGCTTTAGTACCGCAAAATGAACCAAAAGGCGATCATAAAAGGTCACCAGACACTAAAAATATATACGCAATTATATTGAAACCAGTATTGGATTTGGAGGCTTAAAAAAATTGTTTAACATTTTGGTGAAACCGGGTGTCAGAAAATTCTAGAAATAAGATCAATAATCCAGAGTCCCAACCATGTTTGTCTCTGACTGAATACATACCTCAGCCCGCTTGGTTAGGGCTTCCAGGTTTTTGTCTCACAGTATTTGAACATATATCAGTTTGCCCTCCATTCTGTTGAAACTGGAATTATTTGTTGCTGCTGCGCCCAAACAGCTGACCACGTCATGATAATGGTGAATCATTCCGCTTCTTGACCTGAGGTACATAATGTTGGAATGGAATGAATGGAATTGAAGTCTTTATTTTAAGTGGGTAGCCCAATTAGTTTGAAACTAATCTTCCTTGAGGCCCTCTAATTATACATTTATATGTTATTTACAAAATACAATAGCAAAACAAAATAAAAATATTTAAAGCATTGCAAAGAAATTGATTGTACATGAAATATGACAACATATATATATATATTTTAGTTTTTTTAAGTAATCCTTTGAAAGTCTCTTTGATTAAAACAAAATATGTATACAAATTAATCAAGAAAGTGAATATCACTACTGTTGTTACAACAACAAAATAAGCAACAACAACAAAAACAACAAGTATAATTATTTACAGTCAATAATACATGTGTGTACATTGGAGGTGGTGGTTTATTTATAGCATTTGCGATAATAATTGTTTAATTATTACTAAATATTATCTTCACGGCAAGTAATTCATTCAGTTTATAACAATTTAACACAATTTGATGTAAAGCTTTTGACTTTAGTACAGTTTCTGATATTAACTCGTATACTATTCCATATTAAAGTTCCAATTAGGACAAACTACCCTTGAATAATTCTGTGTTGGGTTTTGGTGTGATAAAGTTAAATTTATTTGTTGAACGTATAATTCTATGAATGTTATCATAGGTATTAAACATATCTGTTATATACAAAAGTGCATTGTTTTTGAAACTCTGTACATAAATTTTGCATTTTGGAGAAATAATCTTTGATCAATGGAAAGTGCATTTATTAACTTCGTAGTGTCTGCAAATGTTGAATATTGATCTCTAAGATAATACGGCATGCTCTCCTTTGCAATATCAAGAGATGGTTTATGTTTATCTTTTTTGTATTACCCCAGATTAGTTACAATAATCTAGATGGGGTTGAATATAAGCTTTATAGAAAATAATTCTGTAATTTAATTGAATGTAGGTTTTTATTCTTGATAAAAGCCACAAGTAGGTTGAAATTTTCTTCCTTATGAACATGATATGTGTATCCCACTTAAGGTTATTATTTATATGCATTCCAAAAACCTTATCACTAGATGTAAGTTCTAATGAAATATCATTATACGTTAATGATATATTTTTATCAATAAGTCTAACACACCGTTGTGGTTAAGTAACAAATAGAACTTTAGTTTTTGATGTGTTTATAACCATTCAATTTTTCAAACACCATCCATTTCAAATATTTAAAGATTATTGAAGATTTTTTATGTATTTATGTCAAATATTGTTGTACCATCATCGGCATATATATTTGTATTTGATACAATTCCTTTTGAAGATCATTTATAAATATCAAATACAAGAGAGGTCCTCAAATAGAGCCTTGCAGTACCCAATGCATAACAGTTTGTTCAACAGATGTTTCTTCATTTAATGTTACTTTCTGTTTTCTTTAAGTAAGGTAAGATTCAAATAATTGTATTGTGTTTTCATTGCATTTATACAGTTTTAATTTTTTACAAAGTATTGCATGGTCAATTAATCAAAAGCTTTTCTAAAATCTACCATAATTGTACCAACAAATGTCCTTCATTTAGTGCCGCGAGTATCAATCATATGAACTAGAGCTGTTTCACAAAGTCTGTGTTGTTTATGAACCCGCTTTGAAATTCACACTATAATTTATAGTGATTTAAAAATAGAATAAAATTTTCATGAACATGTTTTTCAATCAATTTAGACAGTGTCAGTAGTATTGATATAGGTCGATAATTGTTTAGATTATCAGTTCCTCGTGTGCGCTGTGAAACTGTCTATTAAAATGGAAACAGGTTGTTCCCCAAGTACTACGGTGTTTCGATTTCCAAATAATATTAACATAAGTTACCTTCTATATTTTTTGTAAATTCCAATAAAACAGCCTTGGTGAGAAACAGCCAAACAGCAAATAAGGAATCAGAGTTGTCTGACTTGAAAACAGTGACTGTGATGTCATCTTTGGTTTCTTGAAACTTGCCACCCACACCTGTAATATAATCAATTTTACAATTAATTATTGAATCATGTCATAAAAAGTCATTAATTACTCTTACAAAATACAAGAATTTCCTGTTCTTTTACCGATATTGACCAAAGCTTCAAGTTCCATTAAAATTCTGCAATACATCAGCTGACCTTAATTTCTATTATAAAGACACTGTAACATAACTTAAGCGGCCATAACTCTGCCAAAGTTAATGGATAAGAATTCAGGGAGGGTATACTGAACAATACTTGTAACTGATACTTTCTAGAACTGTTAAAAAGTAGTCTGGATCGAGTCATTATAAAATCATTAAAAAAAAGGATTGTTACTGGGCCGTGCTCCTACCTACTTACTCAAAATTGCAGCTACCCTAACTTTTATATTGACTTTCAAAGCGTTTTTTCTCTCAATATTTCTGTCAATTTTTCTTTAAAATGACTTTTGCAAAATCAAAATTTGGCAAAAAAAAAAATTAGCTACCTACATGAAAAAGTCTGTGTCAGAGCACAGCCAACAAAAATTTTTTTAACGATGGCCGTGTGAAGATAAACAATAGGACCAGACCATTGCAACTATATGCTCTAGGCAACTAGATTACAAATAAGTAATGCCTACCAAGAAAAGCAGCCACTTTCTGTTGTTGGGAAGTTAGGAGTAATCTAGACAAGATTTAATCAATATTAAGTCCAACCTGTATTAAGCAGTCACCCATGGAAAATAACCAAACTGGATGCTTAACACAGGTTACTTCTTAATAGAGGGTCTATTTTTACTGGTGAAAACAATGCCCTGATGTGTAGTATGACGGACAAAAAGTAAATTAATAATGCAATCACTTTATAAGAACTTTATTTGAATTTTATGTATTAATAAAATATCTGATAAATAAATTCTATCCTTTTTTACATCATAAAGTCAGTTAAACAACCCTATTCTCCAAATGCACAGTTGAATCCTATCAGCCTAGTGGTTTCAGAGAAAGTGCTGCTAACGGTAGATGCATAAGTCCTTCTGGCCGGTAGAACAAAAAAAAATGAAACACTTTTGATTTTTAATTTCGTCAATATTGGTAATTCCTTTTTTATTTCTGCAACAGAAATTTGTCTTAAGAAACGGATTCCCCAACTACCGATTTATATACGTAAATTTTACCAAAAATGCAGCTGAAAAGAGGCCACAACTCCCAAAACTTTTACAGAGTTTGAAATAAACAAACTTGACCTGTGTTTTATAATAATAAAGCTACATACAAAATTTTAATTGAATATATGATAAATGAATATACAGACACTTTCAAAAGTTAATTAATCTGATTTCAAAAGATAGATGAACATATGGATAGTGGTAACATTTTGCTAATGGTGAGGGCATTATAATCAATATATAAATATTTTCTCAATCAGTGGAAAGGAATTTGGTAATAATATTTGATCGAGAAACAAACTGGCCAAGTGGTGAAAACTTATTGCCCATACCTAAGTATG
Source organism: Panopea generosa (assembly GCA_029582155.1). Lineage (NCBI taxonomy): Eukaryota > Metazoa > Mollusca > Bivalvia > Adapedonta > Hiatellidae > Panopea > Panopea generosa. The sequence continues at coordinate 72,698,965 of CM055895.1, read as the reverse complement.
AATCCTGGTCAAGAAGGAAATCTTTAAAAGTAGCGACCTGGCCCCTGTTCACATGTCATATGTCACATTAATCATCTGTTTTCCTCAAAGCCATCAACACTATAGAAAACAATAAATAGACATCAGTTGAGACATTTACAATATATTTTGAATGCCAATATTATGACAAGAAAAAGCACCTAATTACCTACACACCCACCCACTTTCAACCTAACTAAAACTCACCTATCTACCTAACCAACCCACCACCTTCTTAAAGTCCGCCTTCTTACACATCTACCTTTCTAAGTCTGGCAGCCCAACCTACCATACCTACCAACATACAGGTCTACCTAACTAAAGGTCTACCTAACTACAAGTTAAATACCTACAGGTCTACCTACCTAACTACAGGTTTACCTACCTATAGGTCCACCTACCTAACCACAGGTTTACCTAACTACAGGTTTAGTTAACTTCAGGTTTACCTACCTGCAAGTCTACCTTACCAACAGGTCTACTTACCTACAGGTCTACCTAACTACAGGCCTACCTAACTACAGGTTTACCTACCTACAGGTCTACCTAACTACAGATTTACCTACCTACAGGTCTACCTACATACAAGTCTACCTACCTACAGGTCTACCTACCTACAGGTTTACCTACCTACAAGTCTACCTAACTGACAGGTCTACCTACATACAGGTCTACCTACCTACAGGCCTACTACAGGTTTACCTAACTACAAGTCTACCTACCTACATGTCTACCTAACTACAGGTCTACCAACATACAGGTCTATTTACCTACAGGTCTACCTTCCTACAGGTTTACCTACCTACAAGTCTAACTACCTACAAGTCTACCTAACTACAGGTTTACCTAACTACAACTCTACCTACCTACAGGTCTACCTAACTACAGGTCTACCTACCTACAGGTCTACCTTACTACAGGTTTACCTACCTACAAGTCTACCTACATACCTATCCTATAGTACCTACCTACCATCAGGTACTTTGATCAACATATGCATTTTGAAAAATCCTGTTGGTACTTCCAGTACAAAGTTTAAACTTATTTATTTTATTTTGATTGTGAAACAAGTTCTTACAACTTAGACAAATCACCTTGACGTCTTCCTGGGTAGAACCAGTACAAAGTATATGCGGAAAAGTACAAGGCATCTAATGCAGTGTAGCCCTGGTCACAACTGCCAGTATTAATATTCATTTATTCATGTTGCACATGTTTATGACAGCCCTACCTGTTTCAATGTCTGTGATCTTTGTGACCTTTGTCTTTGTATATATTTTAACTGTGATATCACATTAAAAATATTTGAATATACAAAGGTCACAATGGTCGCAGGTATAAAACATCCAAGAGCTGACATAAACGTACACAAAATATAAATAAATGAATATTAATACTAGCAATTATGACCACGACTACACAAGCAAAAGCAAAGCAGCAACCACTCAGATTCAAGTACTTTTTTACAGTGGCTTTAACCCTAATCATACAAAAACAAAGGGCCATAACATTTGTTATTCAATCAGGCCTGTTCAAGAACTTGGTAAAGAGGGCAATTAGTAACTACGGTTAAACAATAAAAAAGAAGTGTCAGAGCACACAAAATTTAAATCATTGACAAAAACACAAGTGATCAGATAACCCAAGCACAAGGTAAATATGTTTGTGATTTAAACTTTTGCAAAGAATCTTAATTTAATCCAAAACATATAACATTTAAGCAGAAGTAATTTGCATTTTGACTGGGCATTCTTTTACTGGTATTTTCATAAATTATCAAGACACTGGAGTATTGCAAGTAATACACAAATCCCCTAACGGTTTACCTGATTACCAATTTTGATGCATGGCAACCACAATTTTTGTCAGAATGAAAAAATAAAATGGCCTGCATAATCTCCTTATTGCACTCTAACAACAATTTAAGTTATACAAATGTGGCTTGGACATTTTTTTAATAATCAATTCAGATGGATGGCCAGAAGGACATATGCCAGACGAATGGACGGAGGGTAAACCCTCCAGTGAAACTAGTAGGGGACTGAAAAGATATTACAACTGCTGATGTATGATGTGGATTGAAGCAACTGTGAAAATAATACTTAAATATGAGTGGTAATTGTTTGCATTTACTTTGCAATAGAAGCCTCGTATATATATATTTATATATATATATATATATATATATCAAGTACAAACAGGATGTTTTAAGCATATGTTGTTCAAAGCACCTATCACCTTACCACGCACCCTTCCACACTTTCCCATCCCCACTCACCACATCCACCCACCCCCCCTTTCCCCAACCCCACCCATCCCATCCCACCCCCCCTTCCCTTCCCCTCCCCCACCCACCCCCCTTTCCCCACCCCTTCCCCAAACCCCCTCCCCCACCCCCTCCCCCCTTTCCCCAACCCCCCACCCAACCACCCCCTTCCCTCCCCCACCCACCCCCTTTCCCCACCCCTTCCCTAACCCCCTCCCCCCCACCCCCAAAAAATCTCCCCCTCCCCCCAAAAAAGAAAAAGAAGAACAAACAAAATAGAAGAACAAATAAAAAAGGTGAACAAAAACATTGTGTCCACTATTAGAACATGGGTACCCCCACCAACAATAAGCCCTTGGTAAGGAGATGGTGTTTAGCAAGTTTGATTAGAAATGGATGAAAACTGAAGGAGCTGAGGCCACAAGATACATACATTATGTATGTATGAACGGACATTCTAAATACCCATTTGCGTGTAGACGGACAGATGGACAGTTCAAACACTTTGACCCAAGGGAGCTATAAAAGGGAAAAAGACAACAACATCCACACCTGTATCTGCTTATTCAGTAAAAACTTACCATGTAAAAATGAAGACCTATTATAAATTTCAAGACTTCTTCCATATTTAAAAAAAAAATTGTGATCAGGTTGCTGACCTTTAGTAAAGTTTACCCTTGATACAACTAATTTAATATACAATTAACACTGTTGTTGTATGGTCTTATTTTCTAGTCATATCAAGGTGGTGTCCGCATGAGACAGTATTCTAACCCCATCCCACCCAACCACAATATACAGTCAAACCTGTGTAAGTGGTCACCTCTATTAAGCAGCCACTTGTCTTAAGCAGCCATACAATATCCCATTTATATGCTTTTAGAACAAATAAACCTGTATTAAGCAACAATCTGTCTTAAAAGGCCACTTTTGGTTCTCCCCTTGATTGGCTGCTTAAGACAAGTTACCAAGCCAACCAGATCTAGAATTAACCTCTAGATGCTGAGCAACTAACAAGGAGGCTTCAAGTCTTTGATATACTCCAACTTGGGATCAGACCAATGACCTTCCATATGCAAGGCAGATGGTCTACCACCTAGACCACTGCTGAGGAATTACATTTCATACTTGATTTTCTACTATGTAGGTACATTTGTCTATAAACCACTGCACGGTTTTCCATCAGTAAGTAAATGTGACCCGTAACCTTTTCCTTATTTATCCTATTAAGATGTTGCTAGTGAAACATTGAGTAAATTATACTCAAATGTAATATGCTTAGGCCATCCTTCAACAAATATTTATTGTGCTCCAACTCAGCATTTTTCATGTAGGTAGGTAGCTAAAATATTTTTTTTGATCTTTGAAGGTTAACCAGTACTCAAGTACACCATTACTGTTTATATTTCATAACAGGCCCAAGTACTCCTGGGATCCATGAAGGTTAACCAGTACTCAAGTACACCATTAATGTTTATATTAAATAACAGGCCCAAATTCACCTTGAATCCATGAAGGTTAACCAGTACTCAAGTGCACCATTATTGTTTTCATTTCATAACAGGCCCAAGTACTCCTTGGATCCATGAAGGTTAACAAGTACTCAAGTACACCATTACTGCTTATATCAAATAACAAGCCCAAGTGTTCCTTGGATCCATGAAGGTTAACCAGTACTCAAGTACACCATTACTGTTTATATTTCATAACAGGCCCAAGTACTCCTGGGATCCATGAATGTTAACCAGTACTCAAGTACACCATTACTGTTTATATTATTAAATAACAGGCCCAAATTCTCCTTGGATCCATGAAGGTTAACCAGTACTCAAGTGCACCATTATTGTTTTTTATTTCATAACAGGCCCAAGTACTCCTTGGATCTATGAAGGTTAACCAGTACTCAAGTACACCATTACTGTTTATATTTTATAACGGGCCTAGGTACTCCTTGGATCCATGAAGGTTAACCAGTACTCAAGTACACCATTACTGTTTATATTTCATAACAGGCCCAAGTACTCCTGGGATCCATGAAGGTTAACCAGTACTCCAGTACACCATTACTGTTTATATTTCATAACAGGCCCAAGTACTCCTGGGATCAATGAAGGTTAACCAGTACACAAATACACCATTACTGTTTATATTTTATAACAGGCCAAAGTACTCCTTGGATCTATAAAGGTTAACCAGTACTCAAGTACACCATTACTGTTTATATTTCATAACAGACCCAAGTACTCCTGGGATCCATGAAGGTTAACCAGTACTCAAGTACACAATTACTGTTTATATTTCACAACAGGCCTAAGTACTCCTGGGATCCATGAAGGTTAACCAGTACTCATGTACACAATCACTGTTTATATTAAATAACATGCCCAAGTACTTCTGGGATCCATGAAGGTTAACCAGTACTCAAGTACACCATTACTGTTTATATTAAATAACAGGCCCAAGTACTCCTGGGATCCATGAAGGTAACCAGTACTCAAGTACACCATTACTGTTTATATTTCATAACAGGCCCAAGTACTCCTGGGATCCATGAAGGTTAACCAGTACTCAAGTAAACCATAACTGTTTACATTTCATAACAGGCACGAGTACTCCTGGGATCTATGAAGGTTAACCAGTACCCAAGTACACCATTACTGTTTATATTTCATAACAGGCCCAAGTACTCCTGGGATCCATGAATGTAACCAGTACTCAAGTACACCATTACTGTTTGTATTTCATAACAGGCCCAAGTACTCCTGGGATCCATGAAGGTTAACCAGTACTCAAGTACACCATTACTGTTTATATTTCATAACAGGCCCAAGTACACCTGGGATCCATGAAGGTTAGCCAGTACTCAAATACACAATTACTGTTTATATTTCATAACAGGCCCAAGTACTCTTGGGATCCTTGAAGATTAACCAGTACTCAAGTACACCATTACTCTTTATATTTCACAACAGGCCCAAGTACTCCTGGGATCCATGAAGGTTAAACCAGTACTCAAGTACACCATCACTGTTTATATTAAATAACAGGCCCAAGTACTCCTGGGATCAATGAAGGTTAACTAGTACTCAAGTACACCATTACTGTTTATATTTCACAACAGGCCCAAGTACTCCTGTGATCAATGAAGGTTGACCAGTACTCAAGTACATCATTACTGTTTATATTTCATAACAGGCCCAAGTACTCCTGGGATCCTTGAAGATTAACCAGTACTCAAGTGCGCCATTACTGTTTATATTCCACAACAGGCCCAAGTACTGCTTGAATCAATGAAGGTTGACCAGTACTCAAGTAAATCATTACTGTTTATATTTCATAACAGGCTCAAGTATTCCTAGGATCCATGAAGGTAAAACCAATACTCAAGTACACCATCACTGTTTATATTTCATAACAGGCCAAAATACTCCTGGGATCCTTGAAGATTAACCATACTCAAGTACATCAATAACGTTTATATTTCATAACAGGCTCAAGTACTCCTGGGATCCGTGAAGGTTAACCAGTACTCAAGTACACCATTACTGTTTATATTTCACAACATGCCCAAGTACTCCTGTGATCAATGAAGGCTGACCAGTACTCAAGTACATCATTACTGTTTATATTTCATAACAGGCCCAAGTACTCCTGGGATCCTTGAAGATTAACCAGTACTCAAGTGCACCATTACTGTTTATATTCCACAACAGGCCCAAGTACTGCTTGAATCAATGAAGGTTGACCAGTACTCAAGTAAATCATTACTGTTTATATTTCATAACAGGCTCAAGTATTCCTAGGATCCATGAAGGTAAAACCAATACTAAAGTACACCATCACTGTTTATATTTCAGAACAGGCCAAAATACTCCTGGGATCCTTGAAGATTAACCATACTCAAGTACATCAATAACGTTTATATTTCATAACAGGCTCAAGTACTCCTGGGATCCGTGAAGGTTAACCAGTACTCAAGTACACCATTACTGTTTATATTTATTAACAGGACCAATAACTCCTGGGATCCATAAAGGTTAACAAGTACTCAAGTACACCATTACTGTTTATATTTCACAACAGGCCCAAGTACTCCTTGGATCTTTGATGGTTAACCAGTACTCAAGTACACCATTACTGTTTATATTTCATAACAGACCCAAGTACTCCTGGGATCCATGAAGGTTAACCAGTACTCAAGTACACAATTACTGTTTATATTTCACAACAGGCCTAAGTACTCCTGGGATCCATGAAGGTTAACCAGTACTCATGTACACAATCACTGTTTATATTAAATAACATGCCCAAGTACTTCTGGGATCCATGAAGGTTAACCAGTACTCAAGTACACCATTACTGTTTATATTAAATAACAACCCAAGTACTCCTGGGATCCATGAAGGTAACCAGTACTCAAGTACACCATTACTGTTTATATTTCATAACAGGCCCAAGTACTCCTGGGATCCATGAAGGTTAACCAGTACTCAAGTAAACCATAACTGTTTACATTTCATAACAGGCACGAGTACTCCTGGGATCTATGAAGGTTAACCAGTACCCAAGTACACCATTACTGTTTATATTTCATAACAGGCCCAAGTACTCCTGGGATCCATGAATGTAACCAGTACTCAAGTACACCATTACTGTTTGTATTTCATAACAGGCCCAAGTACTCCTGGGATCCATGAAGGTTAACCAGTACTCAAGTACACCATTACTGTTTATATTTCATAACAGGCCCAAGTACACCTGGGATCCATGAAGGTTAGCCAGTACTCAAATACACAATTACTGTTTATATTTCATAACAGGCCCAAGTACTCTTGGGATCCTTGAAGATTAACCAGTACTCAAGTACACCATTACTCTTTATATTTCACAACAGGCCCAAGTACTCCTGGGATCCATGAAGGTTAAACCAGTACTCAAGTACACCATCACTGTTTATATTAAATAACAGGCCCAAGTACTCCTGGGATCAATGAAGGTTAACTAGTACTCAAGTACACCATTACTGTTTATATTTCACAACAGGCCCAAGTACTCCTGTGATCAATGAAGGTTGACCAGTACTCAAGTACATCATTACTGTTTATATTTCATAACAGGCCCAAGTACTCCTGGGATCCTTGAAGATTAACCAGTACTCAAGTGCGCCATTACTGTTTATATTCCACAACAGGCCCAAGTACTGCTTGAATCAATGAAGGTTGACCAGTACTCAAGTAAATCATTACTGTTTATATTTCATAACAGGCTCAAGTATTCCTAGGATCCATGAAGGTAAAACCAATACTCAAGTACACCATCACTGTTTATATTTCATAACAGGCCAAAATACTCCTGGGATCCTTGAAGATTAACCATACTCAAGTACATCAATAACGTTTATATTTCATAACAGGCTCAAGTACTCCTGGGATCCGTGAAGGTTAACCAGTACTCAAGTACACCATTACTGTTTATATTTCACAACATGCCCAAGTACTCCTGTGATCAATGAAGGCTGACCAGTACTCAAGTACATCATTACTGTTTATATTTCATAACAGGCCCAAGTACTCCTGGGATCCTTGAAGATTAACCAGTACTCAAGTGCACCATTACTGTTTATATTCCACAACAGGCCCAAGTACTGCTTGAATCAATGAAGGTTGACCAGTACTCAAGTAAATCATTACTGTTTATATTTCATAACAGGCTCAAGTATTCCTAGGATCCATGAAGGTAAAACCAATACTAAAGTACACCATCACTGTTTATATTTCAGAACAGGCCAAAATACTCCTGGGATCCTTGAAGATTAACCATACTCAAGTACATCAATAACGTTTATATTTCATAACAGGCTCAAGTACTCCTGGGATCCGTGAAGGTTAACCAGTACTCAAGTACACCATTACTGTTTATATTTATTAACAGGACCAATAACTCCTGGGATCCATAAAGGTTAACAAGTACTCAAGTACACCATTACTGTTTATATTTCACAACAGGCCCAAGTACTCCTTGGATCTTTGATGGTTAACCAGTAGTCAAGTACACCATTACTGTTTATATTTCATAACAGGCCAAAATACTCCTGGGATCCCTGAATATTAACCAGTACTCAAGTAAACCATTACTGTTTATATTTCATAATAGGTCCTAGTACTCCAGGGATCCTTGGTGGTTAACTAGTACTCAAGTACACCATTACTGTTTATATTTCATAACAGGCCCTAGTACTCCAGGGATCCTTGATGGTTAACTAGTACTCAAGTACACCATTAATGTTTATATTTGACAACAGGCCCAATAACTCCTGGGATCCATGAAGGTTAACCAGTACTCAAGTACACCATTACTGTTTATATTTCATAACAGGCCCTAGTACTCCAGGGATCCTTGATGGTTAACTAGTACTCAAGTACACCATTACTGTTTATATTTCATAACAGGCCAAAAATACTCCAGGGATCCTTGATGGTTAATTAGTACTCAAGTACACCATTACTGTTTATATTTTATAATAGGCACTAGTACTCCAGGGATCACTGATGGTTAACTAGTACTCAAGTAAACCATTACTGTTTATATTTTATAACAGGCCAAAATACTCCTGGGATCCTTAAATATTAACTAGTACTCAAGTACACCATTACTGTTTATATTTCATAACAGGCCAAAATACTCCTGGGATCCTTGATGGTTAATCAGTACTCAAGTACACAATTACTGTTTATATTTCATAACAGGCCCAAGTACTCCAGGGATACTTGATGGTTAACCAGTACTCAAGAACACAATTACTGTTAATATTTCATAACAGGACCAAGTACTCCTGGGATCATTGAAGGTTAACCAGTACTCAAGTACAACATTAATGTTTATATTTCATAATAGGACCAAGTACTCTTGGGATCCTTGAAGGTTAATCTGTACTCAAGTGCACAAATCTCTGAAAGTAATTAATAACTTGCCCATTTGAATCAGTGATGAGATGAATGACAATGAAATACAATGTTGTATATCAAACATTACAGAGACTGTTGAAGGCTGGGGATTCAAACTCATTACCCCTGGATTGTGCTTATGACTGAACTAACCAGGTGGGGCAGATGGAATAAAATAGTGTTGCAGTTAAATGCCAACATTAACTCTCTATTGTGTTATATGAAAGTCCATGTGCTGATTTAAAGATATAATGTGTCACAGTGGTGGAGAGTTTGTTTGAACACTATAGTTATTATTATACTATAGTTTATACTTATTTATTTTACTTTGATTGTGAAACAAGTTCTTACTACTTAGACAAATCATGCTTGAACACTTCCTGGGTAGAGCCAGTATTAAGTATATGTGGAAAAGTGTCTTATACATAGCCGTGTCAGAGGAACGAACCCATGACCCTCCAATTATGGGATTGGTGCTCTACCACTGGACCATCTGCTCCGCTTTATTATACTGTCATGAATTAACAGACAATCAAACCCATTATTCCTGGGATAAAGTACTTGAGCACACCTATCTCTGCACGTAACTGATAACTTTCCCACTTAAACTAGTCGATAGGCAAATGACAATGAGATCCACGTCATGTATCAATCATATCAGAAGCCTGGCTGGGATTCAAACTCCATGGAGTAATATCAGATGATCTCTAAAGTGAGCCAGCTTAGGTAGGGAGGATCCAATGACAAATGCCAGTATTTGGGTCCACACAAGTTCAAATAATACAACTTTTGACATAATTATCAATTTTGACCAATATATGAATTTGTCTGGAGATGGTAATATATCTATTGTTTTGTGAAAATCAGATAAAAATGCAGGTATAAGTATAAGGTGCAGGTGTAAGTGCATTTTTGACAATACAAAGGCTATAACATAATTTGTTCAATTTGAACAGTTCCAGAACTGAGATAGCACGGCTATATAACTACCATGCAAGATTAGAGAAGTGCTGCTTCAGTGCACACACTTTACAAAGTAATAGACGGCAGGCAGACATAGGGCTAGACAGAAGACAGGTACAGGGCTAGATGGCAGACAGGTACAGAGCTAGACGGATTGCAAACAGACACAGGGCTAGATGACAGACAGGCAGAGGGTTAGACAGCAGACAGGCACAGGGCAATCATAAAAAGACACAGCAATGTGGTAATAAAATATCAATCATGTCCATGCAACAAACCATTTTTTTAATGGGGTTTAATGCCATTTTCAACACATTTCAGGTTATAAGTGGCATATCCAATTATACTGGTGGAGGAAAACCTCAGACTGAGTCAAACTGAGTAGAACCAACGTCCTTACATAAGTATTTGTCAAACTTTCTCACATAAAGTTTTGGAGCTTGCGGGACTCGAACCTATGACCTAAGCAGTGACAGGTAAGTGATCTTGAGTTTGCGCCTTAGACCACTAGGCCAAGGAGGACCTGCTGCATCAAACCAATCTTTACACATGAACAAATAACCATATGAAAATATTAACCACCATGTATTTGTCTTTGAAACCTCATATCTAAGAAAGTTTAACCATTTTATATATAATGGTTGTGTCGCTTCGGTTTTAAAAAAATTGAAAAGTTTTCTTAAAATTATTTAGTTTTCTTTTCTATCATTTCGATAACAGGAGGCCCAAGAATCACTCAACATATGGACAGACGAACATTTCAGATCAGAAGAAATGTTTTTTGTAACAACCATGCAATGCTACATGTAAAATATCTAAAGTCTTTGACTTGGAACTTTCAGAGAAAATATTTTTTTAAAGCTAATAAAGTCCTGTGGCGGGAGCATTTGTGGTCTAATTATGCTGGTTCAAGAATTTGCCTGAAATCTTGTCGTTAAAAAACTGCTGTGCATGTACATGATTTATGTCTTTCATCAAGAATAGAAATAAAATCAAGGGTCTGCACACATACTGGGGTATTTCAATTTTTTTACCTACAACAAACGTCACTGTTAAGTGTCGCATGCCCCCCCAAATGGTCTGTGAAAAATAACAATATATTATATAATAGGTAGCAATGTATCCATGAATATCAAGAGTAATGGACTGATGTTTCAGACTAGACATGCAATTTCTTTTTTTTTTTTTACATTAAAGTATGACCTTGACCTTTGTGTAACCTTGACCTTGACATCTGATGTAATGGTCTGGGTATTTCAACAGTTAAAATGCAGGTGAAACATTATCATGACATCCCGATCACTTGTGTCAAGTTATTTTAAAATCCCTAAATGTAAGTTACCGATCAATTGTTGATCAATTGATAAATTGAGTCAAGTGTTTTTGAAATCCATCCATGTATGATAAAGTTAAAGGACAGACTTGAAATCTCAAACAGATTCAAAGTGTTGTCATACATACTCAAAAAGTGACCTTGACCTTTGAGGTACGAGTCTAGGTCTTACTTATGACTAGTCGTCATGTCATCTTGATAAATTGAGTCAAGTTCAAGACAAAGTCACAGACCAGACACACAATATCAAACAAATTAAAAGTGTGACCTTCACTTTTGAGGAAAGGTTCTGGGTTTTACATGCGACACTTAATTATGTCATGTTGATCAACTGATCCAAGTGTTCTTAAAATTTATCCACAGATGACAAAGTTACAGACCGTACAAGACAGAAAGTGTTGTCAAACAAACTCAAAGTGTGACCTTGACGTTTGAGGTATGCATGTGGGTCTTACACGTGACACGCTGTAACAAACTCAAATTGTGACCTTGACATTTGAGATACGGGTGTGGATCTTAGTCGCAACATGTCGTAATTTTATGTTGATCATTTGTAGCAAGTATCATTAAAATTCATCAATGCATGACAATGTTACAGGCCTGACACGAAATCTCACACAAACTCAAAGTGTTATCAAACAACTCAAATTGTGACTTTGACCTTTGAGGTACGGTCGTGGATCTTACTTGCAACACATCATCATGTTATGTTGATCATTTGTAGCAAGTATCATTATAATTCATCTATGCATGACAAAGTTAGAGGCTGGAAACAAAATCTCACACAAACTCAAAGTATTGTCAAACAAACTCGAATTGTGACCTTAACCTTTGAAGTACGGGTGAGGGTCTTACTCACGACACGTCGTCATGTTATGTTGATCATTTGTAGCAGGTATCTACAAAATCCATCTATGCATGACAAGTTACAAAACAATATTTGAGGGGCATTAAAAAACTATTTTAAGTGTTATAAATAGGTGTAAAACACGGATTATACTTGACAAACACTTATAACATGTTACTACATCAACTACAAAATCATCCTAGTCATGTAGAAAATCTCATATGTTTATATACACTCAAGTCCCAATGTAATAAGGATCTCGGGGTCCACTATGTGAAACCGTGATATACAAGAACCGTGTTGTAGAGATAATTTACCTTGAAAAATCCAACTCCACTAAATGTTATTGTTTGCATTGTATTCAAGACATATTCGTGTTTTGATAAAACTAAAATTGACAGCTCTGCCACGTAACAGAGATGTTTAAAAACGGTGTCTACGTTAAAACTAGCTTATGATAAAGTTTGGAAATGGCTTCTGTGTTTGGACATGTCAGCATTTAGTGAATCACTCTAATTATTACAAACTGTTTACCATTAATGCTGTCACGAATCAATCAAATAAACTGTCCTTTAAACCATCATTATGTAAGGTTTTAAACAATTTGTTCTAAGCAAGTAGAAGTTGAGCAATGATCAAATCCAAGCAGGGCGACAATATATTGTTTGGTTGTCATTCCCCCCTCCCTCCCCCTCCCCCATCATAAAAAATGGGAGCCAAGAAAAAACATGTTAAAATGGAATTTGCATTGTATAATAATATAAATACAGAAAAATTTATTAGATGTAAACGAGCTGGTTTTAAACTTTGATAAAGAATATGGCAAACAATATATGACTACATGAAATTAAAAAAAAATAAAAAAAAATGATGTGAAAAACATAATACATACACACAAACACAAGCCAAATAAATATATTTGAGAAGCCAATGTTAATCTTGTGTAGCGATCAGAGGTTTATACTATCAATCACAGTTGTTTAACACCTTTGAGCAAGAAACTCAATCTACATTTACACATATACCTGGGAGGACATAGAGAGAGATTTGCATAGCATATCAACTAAAAAATTGAATAGAATTGATAAACTGTAACAACTTGTAACAACCCAGGACACAGAAATTTGTATAAACTGTAAGAACTTGTTGTAAGGGCTATTCCATTTAAACATACAACCCACCCATGGAAGGCACTTTGAAATTGGACCCTCCCCCTTTATATTTTTAATTCATTTTATCTGGCCCCCCATTTTGAAAAACCTTCCCACCTTAGAAGTTTATCATTCTGCCATCCATGGGTGGGATGTATGTTTAAATGGAACAGCCCTAATGAAAAATAAATAGATTTAAACAAATTTTGGAAAGTTTGATTATAAATAAAGACATATTAGTATTACATAATTTGGAAAATACAACCTCAGATCCGATCTATAATGAACAAAATAACATCCACTTCTCAACAGATAGATTAATACATGAAAATAACAAGGGTCAATTAAAAAACTAACCAAAATAAACATACAAACAGCTATGTATACAAACAATAAGCAACTATTACTAAAATGACTTATAAACAAAAATAAAGAAAACATGTAATTAAGAAGACAATGTTATTTTTTTTAACAATGAATAGTCACGCAAAGACATGAACTTCTCAAAATGTAACTCAACAAAAGTACAGGCATTATTACACAGAATACATGGCGAAAACATTACCAAAAATGCACATAACAAAAATGACACACATTCAGTTGTTAACAACACTGAGCACACATAATAAACTTACAGGTAGGGTCACTCCACTGACCAGCCTCACAAAAACAACCTTCTAACAATTGAGAGGCTGTTCTTATCATAAGAAGTATTTCTATATTTGGTTAGTCACGAGATTATATTTCTGAAAGAAGATGAAATATCTTTTTGGTTAAAACAACATATAGGTGTTAGTTCACAGAAGTAAATAACTGAATAAATTAAACAGGGTAGCTCTAATGAAAATAATGTTATCAGATGTAATTGAGTCAAAATAAAAATGTAAACACACGCTTGCCCATCCACCCTCCCAGAAAACCTGGTTAAAAAAAAGTGAAATAAGTTTTTATGCAACACTGGTAGATTACGAGACCAACAGGTGTTCCTGACCTTCCTCCAAACCCAGTTTCATATCACATTATGTAGATTGTTTACTCATTATCTACAACTTCAAATGACTCTTAAGTTATTTACCCCTTGTCTTGACAGAAAGTTTCACACATATTTTTTGGACCACTCTGGGCTTGTACCCACAACCTGTGAGGAAAGTTATCACACCAATTGTTTGGACCAAGCTGGGCTCGAACCCTTAACTTCTGGTGGTCTTAAAACAGCACATGAGGCTATAAAAATATCCTTAAAAGTACCTTTTAAAGTCTGTCTAGAAATTTCACACCTAAAAGTAAATCTGTAATATTTCCTTAGATATTGGACAATACATCAACATAAACTTTTATAATATCACGACTTTTTAAAAAAAGAATTAAATTCACGTAATAATAGTCAACATTACACATACTCAATTTTAATGTCTGCAGTAGACAGTGAAACAAAAATATATTTGCTATTTTGGCAACACCAATTTCAAATGAAATTTGTGCTAGAAAATTAACATTTTACGCAATCTTTTGTTTCATTTAACACTAAAAAATTCTGTAATGAAATATAAAAAATAATTAACTAATACAAATCTACTTTAAGTTACAACATATATAAAACATACATAATCTTTGAGAGCAAGTCACAAAATCAAAAAGGATAAAAAATAAATAAACAACTATGTGAGTAAATTCTTCTTCTGAACATCTTGTACACTAAATTGTGCAATAGTTTAATAATCATCACAGCTGGTGAGTTTATTAACAAGTATGTGAAGAACTTGTTTTACATCATAATGACAATCTTGTTCTGCTCTCATAGACAATGTAATGCTTATGACATAAAAATTATAATGTAATAAAAATCTATTGTACCATACATTTGTATATTTTTTTCTCTTTTTTTTTCTCTCATTTTTTCCTCTTTTCTCATTTTTTCTCTCTAATTTTCTCTTTTTTTTTCTTTTTTTTTTTCTTTTTCTTTTTTCTTTTTTTTTTTTTAAATGGTACATATCTTAAAATATTGAATACTACAAATACAATAATACTAAAATTACAATAATAATACCATTACAATTACACTACAATTATTTCAATTTAAATGTACATACCTAACAAAGAAGTTCAGCAAATTTCAGACAACACCATAAACATTTACAAGTGGTTTTTTAGATTGTTCATTCCTATTTGTTTTAGGTCAAAATTCAATCGCAATGTTGTGTAAGGTCTCTCTAGACACGTGTATTGTATAGCAACTACACAGAATATTGTCTGATTACTGTACTTCAACCTTTTTGTCCATGTTTTTATCTATGAAGCTGCTAGTAGTTCCTCTTCAATATCCTATTCCACACTAGACTTAACTGACAATCCATGATGTCACATAAATTCATCTCTTGGAGAATTCCAGACTAACTGGTGTAGAATTTGAAAATGTGTTGTATCTGCTCTGCATATGGGTTACTTCTGATAGTTTTCTTGTAACAAGTGAGTGATGTTTCTGGTTGGTACGTGTTATTCCAGAATGTTCCTTTAAATCTGAAACAAGAAACCACCATCTGTACAGTTTATTTTGGGAAAAAAAGCCAAACATAATAACAGTATTTTTACAGGTCTATCTCCAATAAAATACACGGTGCTGCAGATCTATCAAGTATGGACTATCTGACATATACAAAAAGAGGCCCATGGGCCTTAACAGTCACCTGATTATCCTCGATGACATAAAGTTACATATGAATCTATTTCCTAACTTTGGTCAATAAAACATAAGCACTAACTGTCATATCAACAACAACAAATCAACAAAAACCATTCAAATGAGTCTATTCAATCTATCTATCTAGTTGCTTTGAAAGATAAAAAAAAAAAAACATCTATAGATAGATTCTATTTGAATTTTTTTTTATCAGATTCCTTCTATTTAAACTTTGAAGTATACAACCATAAACCTTTAACAAAACATAGTTTTACACTGACCAATCTCAAATCAAATTTTTATGCACCCTGAGTATTGCTGACGGAGAATTGTGGATGATGCCTTTGTAAATTTGTCTAGCACCTGCATATTTCTGTCTTCTGGCAAAATCTACATGCATCCAAATTTGCTAATATCTATTTGTTAATTATCTTCTGAGCCTGACCCAAATGTGTCCAATCCAAAGCTTCGCTCTTCACGCTTTTTATATTTTCATCTTCTTTGTTGATCTCCAACATGTTTGTTGTTGAAAAATGAATCAGCGAAACATGTAAAAATTTATGTGACAGTCTTACGCACATGGATGACCGTGCTGGTTACCAAATTTGCCTCAAGTCAAATCAGTAAAATATTTTGAACAGAAGACCAGCAGGCACTATGCTATAGCCTCAATTGAACTCGGAAACTCCATAAAATTATCTAAAATAACTGACATCATTCAGTTTAATATTTCCATTGACGGATTATTCTAAACAGTTCATGGGATTCACCAAGCGTATTGGTATGTCAGTCTATCATAATAGTGAATCTGTATTGCAGTATGTCAGTATACTGGTAATACAACATATTGGTATGTCAGTCTATTATAATAGTGATTCTGTATTGAAGCATGTCAGTATACCGGTAATACTGTGCACCACTATCTTAACGTGAAATATATGAATTATTATTTTACAAGTATATAATGCATTTTCAAGGGAAATTTTAAAGTTGTGGTATTGAAAAAATTACTTTCTATTTAAAAATTCCGTTTCCAAAATAAAACATCCCAAGGATTATTGGATTGAATATTTAGTATCGTTATTGTTGACTAACACATGGTCATTAAACCCAACAGCTCTCTCCTGGGATCATGGAAGGTTAACCAGTACTTGAGCACTACCATCTTTGCAAGTAACTGATAATTTTCCCACCTGAATCAGCGGTGAGACGCAATGTTGTATATCAATCATCACTAAAACTGTGGCCAGACACGGATTCAAACTCACAACCTCTAGATCCATCCTATACCAGAAACAATGCAATAATATTTTTACAAAACAAGTAAGAATTCTGCAGTTTTTAACAAATACAGTAATTTTTGTACTTCAACTTTACAGTGTTTAACAAGAAAATATCGGTGGAACCGATGGATGCTCCCCAATTGAGTGTTTGACTCTGTACCATATTCCCTTAGTACTGATGGCTACTTGGTTGAAAAACACCAAACTATAAAGCAGGAACAATATGTAGCTCTGCACTTGACAGAACTCATTCCAAATCATTGCACCGGAACAAAATGACAATATGTGCATATCCTAGCTAGTTTTACAAAATTAAAACCAGAGGTTGTAGCAAAATAGTGTCTTGAAGCCAATATGTACATCTCCACTTGGTTATCATGCATCCTAGCAAGTTTCATAAAATTCCAACCAGAGGTTGTAGAGAAATAGAGCGGAGAACAGATTAGTCACAGACAGAATGAAAGGGCCACAAATCTGTGAAAAATCATCGAACTGAAACACAAACATAGCAAATTCAATAAAATTCCAACGTGAGGTTGTAAAGAAATAGCACGGACAATAATATGGTCACAGACTCAATGAAAGGGCCATAACTCCGTGAAATTCATCGAACCAGAACACAAAGACAATATGCGCATCTCCACTTGGTAATGATGTATCCTAGCAGGTTTCATAAAATTCCAACCTGAGGTTATAGAGAAATAGTGCGGACAAGAATTTGGTCACAGACTCAATTAAAGGGCAATAACTCTGTGAAAAATCATCAAACAGGAACACAAAGATATTATGCGCATGTCCACTTGGTAGTGATGAATCCTAGCAAGTTTTATATAATTCCAACATTGGGTTATAGAGAAATAGCACGGACAAGAATTTGGTCACAGACAGAATCAAAAGGCCATAACTCTGTGAAAAATCATCAAACTGGAACACAAAGACATTACGCACATCTGCACTTTGTAGTGATGCATCCTAGCAAGTTTCATAAAATTCCAACCTGAGGTTGCAGAGAAATAGCACGGACAAGAAATTGGTCACAAACAGAATCAAAGGCCATAACTCTGTGGAAAATCATCGAATTGGAACAAAAAGATATTATGCACATCTCCACAAGTCTTGGTAGTGATGCATCCTAGCAAGTTTCATAAAATTCCATCGAGAAGTTGTAGAGAAATAGCCCGAACAAGAATTTGGTGAATCACAGACAGACAGACGAAGCGACGACTATATGCTTCCCCCTTTGGGGGAGCATAAAAACATACTCTTACTGATTTTATCAGTGGTATTGCCCCTCTCACTCGCATTCTAACATTGTATAAATATTAAGGCATATTTTTACACTTTCAAATTTAATATTTATTAATATTCCTACATCAATGTGTTCACTGAAGTTTTATAAACTTGTTTCAAGTAATTGCCCTGTAATAAATGTAAAATTTGCCATGTAAAATCAGCCATGTTACTACTGGGACAAACAGACACACAAGTAGGTTGTCTCCAGTCTTCAGGTGGCGGAATCCATTGTCAAAATTATACATTTGCTCAATTATTGATTAATTAGTGACATTTAATGACATCAAGGGCTAGCAGACAATCCGTTTACCTAACTTCTCTTTCCTGGGATCCTGAAAGGTAAACAGTACTCAAGCACACCCATCTCTGCAATTAACTGATAACTTTCCCACTTGAATCAGTAGTGAGAGATGAATCACAATGAGACACAATGTTGTATATCAATCATCGCGTAGACTGCGGTCAAGCGGGAATTTGAATTCACGACCCCTGGATTGATGGTCAGACGCGCTACTGACTGAGCAAACTGACCTGGTAAAAAGTTGTGTACACAAATGTTCAGAGTTGTATGTTTTAAGTTATTTCAAAACAGTTCAATTTTATGTCAGAGTAAAAGGTTCTTTGTTGTTTTGTTTTAAATTGTCTTACACAGAAAAGTAGATATCATCTACAAGTACAAAGTCAATTACACTTGTTCTAAGTTTATATCAGATTGTTTTCACTTAGAAACTTTTCCTCATCTCTCTATTCAAATTTGTCTATATAATACCTGTAAAGTGTGCTTCTAAAACTGCTCACACGCCATACTGACAATCTTCTGTAGAAATACTTCAAAGTGCCATTATTTACTTCCTGGCCCCTGGGCATTCATGTTTCAGTTGACACTGTGTATCTGCAATATATTCAGGAAATAAGATTAAAAACAAAATGATAGATACAAGGCCTATACAAGAATATATTTAAGAAAATTTTATAGTTTCCATGTATACATCACTGCTAAAATAGCCATTTAACAAATCTCTAAAAATAATTGCCAGTGAAACTTTATTAAACCAGTCAACTCAGACAAGAAATTGCTTAATTAACCCTTTACTTCATATAGACGCATTTGGACACCTCTAAAATATAGACGCCTTTGGACACTCTAATATAGAAGGCTTTGGACACCTCTAATAAAGACGCCTTTGGAAACCCCTTTTGAATTATTGGGTGAACTATGTTTATATTAACTGACAGAGTGGAAAACACTGCAGGAAGTGTTTAGATTGCTCATTACTAGAAATCTGAACTCTTCCTGCACTGTTTTCAAAGGCCTGTGATTGGTGCAGGAAAACGTGTATCTATGGAGTAAACGGTTAAAGGGAGTATATTGACATTTAATACTCAATGTGGTGGTGTAAATAAACATTACCAACACACACATAACTAGACCTATCACTGAAAGTGATGAATACCCCGAACGCCGCCATGACAGAAAATGGTTAACCATTGTATGAAGTTTTATTAAATTATATCCAAAAGTTTTAAAGTTATGCTCCAGACAAAAATAATTCTTAATAAAAGAGAATGTTATGGATTGAGTTTTTTGTATTGTTAATTTTTTTATGGTTTTGTTAAAATTAAAAACGGTCTTTTTAATTATTGTGCAGTGTACAAGCTTTCATGGCAATCAATAAATGTTATACTTTTTCGAGTTATGTTGAGGGACAACAATTTTATGGATAAGAAACAAACAAGAGCACTAGGAATACAATATCGAACCTACTTTGCTCGAACTCCATGTATTCATCAACTTGGTTCTTTCATGAACTTTATTAAACTGTTATCACTGATGGCTTTAAAAGTACTTTAAAAGTACTGCACCAGACAAGGGAAATATATCAAAGGCCAATTACTCTGTAATTAGCAAGAATAGAGTTATGTTTCTTGTACACTGCACTTCCTGTCATTATATTCTACCATTGTATGAAGTTTGATGAAATTCCATCCAGTACTTTAAAAGTAATGCTCCGGACAAGGGAAATATATCAAAGGGCAATAACTCTGTAATTAGCAAGAATAGAGTTATGTTTCCTGTACATTGCACTTCCTGTCATTATATTCTACCATTGTATGAAGTTTGATGAAATTCCATCCAGTACTTTAAAAGTAATGCTCCGGACAAGAGAAATATATCAAAGGGCAATAACTCTGTAATTAGCAAGAATAGAGTTATGTTTCTTGTACATTGCACTTCCTCTCATTATATTCTACCATTGTATGAAGTTTGATGAAATTCCATCCAGTACTTTAAAAGTAATGCTCCGGACAAGGGAAATATATCAAAGGGCAATAACTCTGTAATTAGCAAGAATAGAGTTATGTTTCTTGAACACTGCACTTCCTGTCATTATATTCTACCATTGTATGAAGTTTGATGAAATTCCATCCAGTACTTTAAAAGTAATGCTCCGGACAAGGGAAATATATCAAAGGGCAATAACTCTGTAATTAGCAAGAATAGAGTTATGTTTCTTGAACACTGCACTTCCTGTCATTATATTCTACCATTGTATGAAGTTTGATGAAATTCCATCCAGTACTTTAAAAGTAATGCTCCGGACAAGGGAAATATATCAAAGGGCAATAACTCTGTAATTAGCAAGAATAGAGTTATGTTTCCTGTACATTGCACTTCCTGTCATTATATTCTACCATTGTATGAAGTTTGATGAAATTCCATCCAGTACTTTAAAAGTAATGCTCCGGACAAGAGAAATATATCAAAGGGCAATAACTCTGTAATTAGCAAGAATAGAGTTATGTTTCTTGTACATTGCACTTCCTCTCATTATATTCTACCATTGTATGAAGCTTGATGAAATTCCATCCAGTACTTTAAAAGTAATGCTCCGGACAAGGGAAATATATCAAAGGGCAATAACTCTGTAATTAGCAATAATAGAGTTATGTTTCTTGTACATTGCACTTCCTCTCATTATATTCTACCATTGTATGAAGTTTGATGAAATTCCATCCAGTACTTTAAAAGTAATGCTCCAGACAAGGGAAATATATCAAAGGGCAATAACTCTGTAATTAGCAAGAATAGAGTTATGTTTCTTGTACACTGCACTTCCTCTCATTATATTCTACCATTGTATGAAGTTTGATGAAATTCCATCCAGTACTTTAAAAGAAATGCTCCGGACAAGGGAAATATATCAAAGGGCAATAACTCTGTAATTAGCAAGAATAGAGTTATGTTTCCTGTACACTGCACTTCCTCTCATTATATTCTACCATTGTATGAAGCTTGATGAAATTCCATCCGGTACTTTTCAAGTTATGCTCCGGACAAGAAAAAATATCAAAGGGAAATATATCAAAGGGCAATAACTCTGTAATTAGCAAGAATAGAGTTACGTTTCCTGTACACTGCACTTCCTCTCATTATATTCTACCATTGTATTAAGCTTGATGAAATTCCATCCTGTACTTTTCAAGTTATGCTCCGGACAAGAAAAAATATCAACGGGCAATAACTCTGTAATTAGCAAGAATAGAGTTATGTTTCTTGTACACTGCACTTCCTCTCATTATATTCTACCATTGTATGACGTTTGATGAAATTCCATCCAGTGCTTTTCAAGTGATGCTCCGGACAAGGAAAATTGCAACGGACAGACGGACCAACGGACCGACATCAGGGTGACTCCAATATACCCGCTCAAAACTTCGTTTGTCGGGGGTATAAATATATAACTTACGCATCAGGGAATTTAAAGTATACAATTATATTACCACCTTATTATAATTTTATGCGTCAGTTTTTAGAAACTACATCACTTGCTTTTTTCACATTTTCTATTTTGAACAAACTGCTTTTGTTGTTCCAATCAACGATTGTAAACCGTGTGTGACAAAAACTGTGTACAAGTACATATTCCAAGATTGATGTAAACACTTACACACAGACAGTGGTCAAAAATTTAAAATAATCTTCATACTAGTATATAACTGATTTATTATGTGAAAATACCTAATGAATCTGGGACATAATGCCAACAACTGAATGGAAACAAAGTTAGATAACCAAGGTGTAATGGTTCAACTGTTTTCAATTGTGTGCTGTATACATAAGAAATAGTTTTACATTTCCATTATTAAATTATGGTTTGGCCAATTATTTTGCAAAATTTTGATAATTTTCCAATATTATGGTAACTATGGAAGCATTTATTTACATAGCTGGGGCAGTTATTGCTTTTTTTCTACCTCTACTATTCAAACAAGCATAGCATTGCCAAAACGGATTCTATTTTTAAATAAGACATATCAATGTGTGTTGTATCGTATGCTTGTTTGCATCCCATAAAAAATTTACGCCAATTATACGCATATCAAAATGACGTCAATATTATGATGTTATGGATTGCCATTTTGTTTGAAGCAAAATGACATTGGGGCACTTGAAAATTGATAACATGCGGAATACCGCATGAGCAACCGAACCCTATATGAGGGCAAGTTAAGAAATTGACTCTGGGCGCTGCCATATTGAAACATCACGTTCGTGACGTGTTAAAAACATGGCATTCACCACATGGAAGTCGCCATTGTTTATCTAAACAGTGCATTATGGGAATGTACAAACCGGTATTGATATTAAAACCTGGTCATGTTCCGGCTTTCTAACCACTTTCCTGCTAAAAGGAAAATTTAAACGGTACGTGTAAAATAATTGACTTTGATGTTTTAATGTACTAACTGAGATCACTATGAAATATTCTTTGCATATTTAATCAGGAAAAAAATGAAAATGCCTTAAATCAAGGAATTTTCTAAAATTCCTTGCTTAAATGAGGTCTCGAAACTTGACAATTTATTGCCGTTTCCGACAGATTCCTACCGAGTTAATATAAATTAATTTCAAATAACCATGAATTTACTCAATTGAACCCCTAACAATGGAAATAATAACAAAATTAAACAGCTGCAGTCTTTTTATTTTACTCAATACAACAGAAATATAATGATAGTTTACCGGTGTGACATATTTTCAGCACATCATCAGAATTAGATATATCGCCGAACATGCACACGTTTTGGAAAAACGGTAATTTTTAACTGTTGTTTTTCAAAATAATAGATCCACAAATAAATTTAAAATATGTATACAATTTTTTTTAAAATCTATTATGATCAAAGTAGTAAATTGTAAAGAACATAGCAGTAAGTACATTAGACAATATATAAGGTAAGTTTCTTTTTAAATATACAAATGGCAATACATAATGACTGAGATCAGTACATTTAAACATCAAAATTACTATCAGGTACACCACATTTGCCTTTTCCCTGCAGTCAGAAATTCGATGTGTCAGCTGGAACATTGTCAGGAGTAGAATAGCACATGGTGGGGCTGTAAGATGAAATGTCTGTACCCTGTAAATGACTTTTAATCTATGTCTGGTATTAAAAAAATAGACATACCTGACAATTCATTACTTTACTTCAACTGCGTTTTATCAGGACAAAATCTCTTTAAACAAGTCATACATCTCTTCTTGTCCTTTCTATATAAGCAGCTCCAAGCTGACAGAAATATGTCTGCACACCAAAGCCTGAAATAGAAATAAAAATAACTCATTTTGAAGACAATTACAATGGCAATCACATCATGGAAATGATGAATGCATTTTATTACTGTACTTAGGATTTCATAACAATTTGCAATGCGCGGCAACCTGTCAAGATGTTTGATGAGTATCTTGAACTTAAAACGGGATCTTCAGTAAGGCGACTGTGTCATCACTGAATAAAGCTGTGAAACAGCCTAGCTTGAAACTATGTTAAACAATTTTGTTCAAACTATATTACATATAAATTTTCCTCAGGTTTCTTGCCTCATGATAAGTTAACTTCAAACAAAAAAAAAAATAAAATGATTCTAATATTTAGAAATCTTACAGACAAATGATCATACCAATCAACTATATACAGTATAATGTTTCAAACCCTGTAGTGTTGAACTAACTGTTGCTCAACATTTTTTTAAATGATGAGACCCGCTGTTCAGACAACGTGTCCAGACAGCATATGTTTGAGACTTAAACCTAAACCAAAACTGCATGTCTGGAACACTGCTCAGTTCAAGCATAAAAATACGCCTATATGCATGAAGATTGTTTCAAACCTTGGTCTTCAAACTAACCTGATGTGCATGAAACAAGATCAAGTTTTCAAATTAATGGCAGAAAGAATCTTTGTCGCAATGTACTCTCCCCCATATGCAATTAAGCTTCTCTGAGGTTTCAAGTACACTTTGACACTGAAAGTCTCAAGCAGACTTCTTACATCTAGCGTCGAAAGAAACTAGCTTAATATGGTATTGCTTGTTAACGAAGCAGTAAACAGTTCTTCCCTGTACCTGTGTGTTTGTGACTAATGTTTTTAGTCCCTCTGCCAAGTAATCGCGGGGCTTGCCCACGGGTTGGCACTATAGAGTGTGTGTCTGTACCAAAAATCTCTGACTTTATATTCAGGTAAACACCTACTTGAAAATGATGTTCAATTCATGATATTTATATTAATCAATGATTATAATTTTCATTCATCTTTTTTATGATAAATTATCTTTTAAAACTTAAACTTTAAATAGTAATATATTAGCAAAATAAATAGAATTTATTACCTCTCTTTTAATATTAATTGCTATATGCAGACATTTATGCTATAAAACAACCACATTATTTTTAACAACCCATCTAAGAAAGTTGATTTACATTGGTTGTGAATAACTATGCAAGACATGACTCAAACTTGTTGTCCAGTTCCGGAAAAATCTTTAAATAAATAATTTTTATATTATTCCTATTTTAACAAGAATCTTTCTACTTGCAACAAATGGACAAATAAACATTTCAGAGGCAAAGTTTTTTTGTAAGTTCCTCTTCAACAAATGTTTTAGGAGAACAGCATGCAATGCTACACACAAAATATCTAAGACTAGGCCTTGAACTTTCAGAGAAAAGTAAAATTTCGCTTAAAATCTATTTATAATCCTTATTTGTGGTTGAATCACACTGGTTCCATAACTTGTGCATGATCTTGTGGTTACATAACTGCTGTGCAAGTTTGGTTAGGATTCAATGAAGGTGCTATCGTGTCTACAAGAAAAAGGTTATTTGAAGGAGGAAGAACAGACAGATGACGAAAGACAATTTACCATGACATAAGCCCTGCTGGGCTTTGGCCAGTAGAGCTAAAAATCAAAGTCCTGTGCTGGGCCTTAATACATCCTGGACCCTCCATTTGAACATACTTGAAACACCTATTTTACCAAATAAATACAAATTTGGCTGGACTGACTTTGGGAAGAAAATTGATGTATGTTTAAACTGATAAGACCCCGGGGTGGGTCAGATTTTCACCCTAAGGACTGAAGAAAACCTGGAAGAATATATATAAAAACATTGTTATAGTTCCAATGAAGAGGAATTTTGAAATTTCAAAAAAAAACAACTGTTACATACTTATAAAAGAGTTTCATTTATCAATGATTCATACCAAATTTAGTGAAAACCTGTCAAGTTGTTCCAGAATGTTAAAATGTGGTGCCTGTACCTATTGTCTGCCATGTTGTGCCTGAACATATTGTCTGCTAAATGGTGCCTGTACCAGCAAGTATATACATCTCAAGTGGTAACATCACTGCCAAATCATGTCTCTGTGTATAAATCCTTCTCTGGACCAAGACCTGCAACAACTTAAAATAGAAAAAAACAGTCCTTTACTATATTGTTTACTCAACGATAATGTGGATACTTATCAACTGATGTGACACTCCCTATTAACTCTTAGACTAAACTGACAGTATGTTGTAAATGTTTACACACAACAAATTAGAAGTATCGCAAAACGCGACTTATACCTTCAAAACGTTGCTTTGACGGCTATTCCGAAGTGTTTATAGAAGTGTAAGATAGCAACCTACAATTTTAAAGAACAGAGCAATAACTCTGCATGGAGTTAAGCCAGTAGTTCAGTGTGACATGGAATGGTATTCATCAACCGTTCTTAAGAATATTCTTACAACTTAACTCAAGAATATACTAGAAATGTGTCCATGGGAGAGAGATGCCCCTGCTTTGTAATTACATTGTAGATATCAATAAAGCCAAATATCAAGTTTCATCAAAATCGGTCCATCAATAAAGATTTTAGAGGTCGGAAACCATCAGCCAATCAGAGTCCAGATCACCTAATTAATATGCGCCAATTCCATCCATTGTCAAACTTTACCTGGGTCTTGTTGTTATACAGCCAAATATAAATTTTCATCAAAATTGGTCCATAAATAAAGACTTTAGAGGTCGGAAACTATCAGCCAATCAGAGCCCAGAACACCTAATTAATATGCAGGGATTTTGATTGAAATTGAACTTGAGCTGTAGTTTATCACCATACATCTTTTTACCAAATATGAATCAAATCCATCTAATCCTTCAAGAGATATTGAGTGAAAACAAGTTTTGTAACATTATTTGCCAATAATATAAGTCCAAAAAGGAGCATAACTCCATCAAAAAACATCAGACCGGAACAAAATACAAACTTGACATGTATTATCTGAATGTGAAGTCACACACCAAATTCGGTTTAAATCTGTTCATTAAAACTAAAGATATCAGTCGGAAACCATTTTTGTACATACGTATGTACATAAGTACGGGACGCACGTACGGACTGCAGTGATACTATATGCCCCCCATTGAAAATGGCGGGGGCATAATAAACAAACACTTTGACACCATGATGGCCAGTGCTCTGAAAAGAGAAGAAGTCCAGAAGGGATTATAATAAAGCATTCATAAAATCGACAAACATACACTAGTCACATATAATATACATTATTTCTATAACATATGATACAAATGTGTTTATGATGTTTCACCATAACACAAGTAGTTTGTTCTGAAAGAGATAAAAGCTGAGCTAAACATAAAAGTTTAACCGGCGGATGACTATAATGACAATGGCTTTTTGTTGTTTTGTTTTTCAAAAAGACAAGCTTGAAAAATGCATTGAACATCAGATGGAATCCACTTATTACTTGCATTTATATAAAACAGGTGCAGACATGGACACATGACACAATGGATATTGATATTGTTTTAAGTTAATTTTTTTTTTTTTTATATAAAAACCAGTACCTGTTTTATGGAGAATATCTGCATCTTTGCTTCATCACAATAAATTCTGCATCGTTAACTTCTGCACATGAAGTTGTTGGTACTTCTTAACAACGCGCTCCACATTTTATTTTCTAAACGGTTTCTGTGGTTTGCTGCCTAACAACAAGTTCTGCATTGTTAGCTTCTGCACATGAAGTTGTTGGTACTTCTTAACAACGGGCTCCATATTTTATTTTCTATACGGTTTCTGTGGTTTGCTGCATCACAACAAAATCTGCATCTTGCCTTTAGCAACTCTCACCTTTGTCCAAGATCTGTAATATGAAAAATTTAAAATAAGCATGAAATTTTCTGAAACATAGTCCAATTTCTCTTTTTTTTTTAAAAGTCTTAGTTTGTACATGATTAAATGGTAAATGTTACACAACATTCATGTCCATTAAATATGACCAGTGTTATAAACATTTTGTGTATTTTTTTAATTTTCAAACTGATAATTAGTAATTTTTGGGCATTAACTTTAACATCTTTGCTAATTTTTAAATTTCTTCTTTGTTATACAGCAGTATAATGATAGATCAAACTATTGATGCATTGTGACAGTTGTAGTCAGGCAGTATTAAATACCAGTAACTACTGATGCATTGTGACAGTTGCAACCAGGCAGTATTAAATACCAGTAGCTACTGATGCATTGTGACAGCTGCAGCCAGGCAGTATTAAATACCAGTAACTACTGATGCATTGTGACAGCTGCAGCCAGGCAGTATTAAATACCAGTAACTACTGATGCATTGTGACAGCTGCAGCCAGGCAGTATTAAATACCAGTAACTACTGGTGCATTGTGACAGTTGTATTCAGGCAGTATTAAATACCAGTAACTACTGATGTATTGTGACAGTTGTAGTCAGGCAGTATTAAATACCAGTAACTACTGATGCATTGTGACAGCTGCAGCCAGGCAGTATTAATTACCAGTAACTACTAATGCATTGTGACAGCTGCAGCCAGGCAGTATTAAATACCAATAACTACTGATGCATTGTGATAGCTGTAGTCAGGCAGTATTAAATACCAATAACTACTGCGATAGTTTCATGGACTATTGATGGTTTCGATTGTTTTACTTTTATTGGACTTCCCCATCCATTTTATTGTCAACTATTGTCAGTGTTATTGGTTTTTCTCAATTTCCTGGAAATTCCTTCAAAACAAACATTTCAGAGTATTCTCCCCTTTTTGAATGACTTAAAGTTGGCCATACCGAACCCAGAAACTAGAGTCAATACCAGGGATTTCCCAAGAGTCATAATGCATGTCGCATGCCACATTCATTCAAAAGATTTTGCTGATAAGCGACATCCATTAATTGACCCGACATGCCTTACCTTCCAATGTGAGTACTGTTGAATAATCCAATTATGCAAGCCCATGATTTAATAAACAAGTGACACTGGTGATCTAATTTTCAACGTGTATGATAACTGTCAAACACGCATTGAAAGTAGGATTGTGTGTAAAAACTAAGTTGTTTAAATGCTTAATGTGCGGTTTTGTGGATATTGTTATGTTATGGACATAAATAAAGTATATTTTTAACAATGTTAACAATGTAAGTGTTTTTGTCAATTATGTACAGGATTTAAAAAAAAATGGGTCTTTTTTGCTTCTGCACTGAAATCAGTGCAGAAGATCCATCCATAAAAAAGAAGGCCCCTAAATTGAGACAAACTTTAGTTTGAGGTTAAATATTTTCTCGCCGTTCTCGTAAGATTTCACGGAACACGCACCAAAATTACATTGTGGTTCACTACAAAGTGTCTCGACGTCTACTTTTGTCGCATTTTATCAAAAGCGATCACATGGAGGAAGTTGACATATTTCTTTAGGTCAAGTAAAAAAAAATGTGTTTTTTGTACTGATAACCCTTCGCCTAAGTATTTTTTTTTATATTTTTTTTTACTATCTACCATACTCCAAGCCAGTCAGAAGCAAGTATTCACATTCTGAATGGGTTATTCTGAATAATTGGAACTCATGTAAACTTTTCATCTCAATGTATTCACTGCACTATTTTAATCGTTAACAAGAGGGTCAAGATGGCCCTATATTGCTCACCTGACTGACCTTGAGTCACCCAACTTAAGTAGATTATATAATACATGTACACTCAAAATTCCAGAAAGACAAAATGGGCAAGTAGTTAGAATTTTGATTTGTTTTGAAGATATAACAGATGCCTAGAATAGTTCAAACTTGGTAGAGGTTCACCCACGGTTAATGTCATTGAAATTACATCAAAATCAGGTCAGTAGATTCTGACAAGAAGGCTTTTGAAATTTTTTACTATAGCTGCTTATATAGTTAACTAACACCTCACTGTGGTGATCATGTTTTTTAACAAATCACAACGGCTTGAACAAACTTGATAAAAGGTCACCGAAGGAACATTTCTGCGAAATTGTTTTAAAATCGATCTGGTGGTTTCTAAAAAGAATTTTTTTTAGTTATTACTATAGCTTATATAATAAACTAACCCCACTGCCTGGCCAAATTACTACAGTTTGAACAAACTTGGTAGACGGTCACCCAAGGAACATTTCTGTGAAATTATTTTAAAATCGAGCCAGTAGTTTCCGACAAGAAGATTTTTTAAGTTTTTACTAATTAAACTTGGTGGCCATGTTTTTTGATGAATTAAGATGGCTTGAACAAACTTGGTAGAGTGTCACCCAAGGAACATTTCTGTGAAGTTATATCAAAATTGGCCCAGTGGTTTCAGAGAAGAAGTTAGAAGCTAAAAAGTTAACGACGGATGCGTACGACAGACGACGAACACCCGGTGATCACAAAAGCTTACCTGTGAGCCTTTGGCTCATGTGAGTTAAAAAAGAGGACTGGTGAAATATATGTATGTCCTTAATTTAGCAAAACATAGGAATAAAACCCCTACCTGCTATATGTTTATAAAGACTTCATTGCTTTGAAATGTTATTTTTAATTGATAAAATAAAAAAAAGAAATCATAACCAATAGTATTGAATGTGTTTGTCACATGATTAAAGTGGCCATCTGCTATGACATCATATCCTCACTTGTAGACCGATAAATTTATTTACATGACTGTTTTCTGACTGATTTAACATGGTCGCTTTAGTGAATAATATCAATTGGAACATTTTTTAGAGGGAGGTGGAATTAGTCAAACAAGTAAGTAGAAATTATCTTGTGAAATACTTCATTTATTTTTTTGAATTTATTTGTTGGCATACCAATCAATGGTACTGCGAGGATATACACGTAACAAACAATCAACTTAAAAAATATCAAATCGTTCAACAATGTGCTTTGATATGTACCGTATATCCTCTGCCATAAGGCGAGTCGGGCCATAAGTCGAGGGGACTTTTTGACCTTCAGATCTCAGTTTTTTGCATTGACCCTTCCTTAAGTCGACCCAGAATTTTTGAAAAGGAAGTGGGTGAGATTTGGGTCACCTAAATATTAAAATTCCTACAGTAGCGATTGCCTGCACTCACAACTGACCTTACGACAGTATACGTTCATGTACTGTTATCGAATCAACGGCAAATATGCAGCCGACAAACAAATGCAGTCTTCTGTTGAATATTTGGTATATTCTGTAATCCGTGGATAAGTGTCACCACATATGTGGGAATGCAAATTGCTATAATCGGTTACTTCTGACCCAAATATCCCAAGGCAATTTTCGGCATATATGTTTACACCCCATGCCAACATCGTATAGGTTGCTAGGCAACGCAATCATTCGGCTGACCAAGATCAAGGTTTCCCTTGCATAGAGTTAAAACATCAAGCGTCTAATTGAAACCGATCATTTTTTTCAACTGTCAATCAGTTTTCCATGAACAAAGTAACTTTCCACGTATGACGTAATCATCCTTTGTGTTTGCGAGATGCATAGTTGATTGACAAGAGTGTAATTCAATTCTGCACTTTGGTGTCATTGTTCATATAGACTGTTGCTGAAACTGAATTTCGATGTTCAAAACTTCAGTAGGAGCTGACCGTTGGTAAAAAAAATCATCACTCGGGACTAGGACGGGGCCATAAGTTGAGTAGGGATTCAGAGAGTGATTTTGGAGTCTGAAAAATTCGACTTGTGGCCGAGGATATACGGTACTTAAAACTAACAAGAGTTGTCAGAAGACAACAAAGCTCGCCTATGGGGTAAAACTCACCACCCATGTAAAGATTGAGATTGGAGGCAAAATGCAACTTAACACAAAGTTTAACGTGGGTGTCTTCATACGTCGCCGATGCTGCGGGGGTCATGGCAATAGCGCTCATGGGCATTTTATCATTTTTAAATGTAAATTTGCCTAGTGCTTTTAACCTTTCTGATGTCATCACATGCCGGCGATGTGACAGCCCTGGGCAGTATCAAAGTAGAAGAAGAGTTTTAAACTTATTTATTTTACTTCAATTGTGATACAAGTTTTTACAACTTAGAGAAATCTCTAAGTCTTCCTCCAGTACTAAGAATATGCGGGAAAGTGTCTTGTAAAAGGACACCACACATAGCCGTGGCAGAGTAGAAGAGCTAAAGAGCAAATATGATGCTTAATGGTCTTAGAAAACAAGATTATAAATGTATTAACACCAAGCAAATTAATACACAATAACTGAAAATTTTGGTAAATAACTCGTTATAACTGAATGACCGGAATGACACAGACAAAAATTTTAAATTAAAAATGTATGTGCTTTGAACCCTCGTATCAATCTTAACAAATTTCATATATAGTGCAGTAGTTATTTGTACCTGTTTGTATATGTTTTGTGTCAATCTTCACATATGTACGTAAGATACACATAGTATTATGATCCATGGTAAATTTCATAATTAGCGCCAGATGATTAAAATGGCCGGAACCCGGAAACTATATTCGGAATAATTTCATAGTGAAATGCTCATAAAGATTTTCCTTTGTTTTTATTATAAGAGGGGGCCACTCTAGAACGCTGACTTTCAAGATTAACGTCAGCTATGGGCTGACCAAATTATGCGAGGAAAACGCTGACCAGTCGGAAAACGCTGACCAAGTCAATAATATTTTTATTGTAAACATTTTTTATAACGTTTCATGTAAAATAAAAAGTATATGAATAACAAACATATTTTTTTTTAAAATCATATGTTTGTTTTAAGGAGGAATATACATTTTAAATTATTTTCGAAATCAAGGGAATATTTGGTATGCAATGAAACTAGAAGTAATTTCCAATTTGAATATGCTTTTTTTTCTGCGGTCAATATAACACTTCTTTACCTATGACGTCATAAACATGGCCATATTTGGTCTTTCTGACGTCCCGATTTATAGCAGCAAAATCGCGTATTTGTCGACCTCAGTCAAGTTATACCGAATGTACAGAATCGAAACACATATCACCACGAACACATTCAACGGATATATGAATTTACAGATGCAAAAATTACGACGAATGCCAAATTTTGAAAATATTAGTGAAAAAAGGGAATTATTATTTTCTCGATTTTTTCGAAAAAAAATGCTTCAAATCAAATTTACCAAAAAACAAACCGAGCGATTTTGGAATAATTTTTATTTGATTTCTAACAATATGCTTCACAGTGATTGTGAGATTTTAATAACAATTGACAAACTAGATTTTTTTTTATTTTTAATTATTTAACCCCACCCTACGTCAAAAAAGACGTCAACATATTGCATAATTCTACACGTTTTCCATAAGATTTTCGGCAGTTGATAAAGGTTTAATTATTTTCTAAATCAGTGGTTCAATTAGTATATTATGAAACTAGAAGAAATTCCCAATGTGAATATGTATTTTTTGCAGCGGTCAATAGAATATATATTTATATGTGACGTCGCAATCATGGCCATGTTCAGCCTTTTTGACGTCCCAATGTATAGCAGCAAAATCGCGTATTTTTTCGACCTCAGTTGAGTTATTCCTTATACTCAGAATAGAAACATATATCACCATGTACACATTTGACGGATGTATGCATTTACAGATGCAAAATTAATGACGAACGCCACATTTTGAAAATACTAGCGAAAAACGGAAACTATTTTTTCTCTCGATTTTTTCGTAAAAACGGCTTCAAATCAAAATTACCAAAAATCAAATCAAGCGAATTTTGCATAATTTTTATATGTTTTCATACTTTATATTGTACAATAATTGTGAGATTTTTAGAAAAATTGACAAACTAGATTTTTTATGATATTCAATTATTTAACCCTACCCTACGTCAAAAACGCTTGAATGCAAACGTCAACGTCGGTATAGTGCATAAGGTATACGTTTTGTGATAATTAAACATGTTTGTTCTTACCATTATATTAGTATTTTTTGCACACTAGTTATATATACTTCTGCTGTTTAGTGGCAACTAATTTGTCTATAGCATTTATGATAGCGTGTCTGTTTGGTGTACGTACAAAACCGTCATTTTTTTCACTTACAGGGAACTGGATTCGAAAGCAATATTCTCATTTCTGACTAGCTCCACGACTACTAGTGAAATGTGAACATCACGGTTTTCAATTATTAGAACAACAGGTCTGGCCTTTCTTAAATTCGGAGCAAACTGTTACACATACATAAAATGGGCTTGAAACAATACCGTCTATGATGAGCAGTGAAAAGCCACGATCCAGTTATATTGTCATTGAACGTACGTAGGAGCATGGGGCTGGATGGAAGGGTGACTTTTCACTGCTATAGTGGGTATTGTTTCAAGCTCATTTTATGAATGTGAACTGAACAGTTTGCTCCTAACTTTAGAAAGCCAGACCTGTTGTTCTAATAATTGACAACCGTGATGTCCACATTTCACTAGCAGTCGTGGAGCTAGTCAGAAATGAGAATATTGTTTTGGAATCCAGTTCCCTGTAAGTGAAAAAAATATGACGGTTTTGTACGTGCACTAAACAGACACGCTATCATAAATGCTATATACAAATTAGTTGCCACTAAACAGCAGAAGTATATATAACTTGTGAGTACAAAAATACTAATGTAATGGTAAGAACAAACTTGTTTAATTATCACAAAACGTATACCTCATGCGCTATACCGACGTTGACGTTTGCTTTAAAGCGTTTTTTGACGTAGGGTAGGGTTAAATAATTGAATATCATAAAAAATCTAGTTTGTCAATTTTTCTAAAAATCTCACAATAATTTTACAATATATAGTACAAAATCATATAAAAATTATGCAAAATTCGCATGATTTGTTTTGTGGTAATTTTGATTTGAAGCCGTTTTTCGAAAAAAAATCGAGAAAAAATTAGTTTCATTTTTTCGCTAGTATTTTCAAAATGTGGGGTTCGTCGTAATTTTTGCATTTGTAAATCCATACATCCGTCAAATGTGTACATGGTGATATATGTTTCTATTCTGTGTATTAGGAATAACTCAACTGAGGTCGAAAAATATGCGATTTGGCTGCTATACATTGGGACGTCAAAAAGGCTGATCATGGCCATGTTTACGACGTCACATATAAATATATATTCTATTGACCGCTGCAAAAAAATACATATTCACATTGGAAATTACTTCTAGTTTCATAATATACTAATTGAACCACTGATTTAGAAAATATTTTAACCTTGATCAACCGCCAAAAATCTTATGGAAAACGTGTAGAATTATGCAATATGTTGACGTCTTTTTTAACGTAGGGTGGGGTTAAATAATTAAAAATAAAAAAAATCTAGTTTGTCAATTGTTCTAAAACTCTCACAATCACTGTAAAGCATATTGTTAGAAATCAAATAAAAATTATTCCAAAATCGCTCGGTTTGTTTTTTGGTAATTTTGATTAGAAGCATTTTTTCGAAGAAATCGAGAAAATAATAATTTCCGTTTTTTATCTAATATTTTCAGAATTTGGCATTCGTCGTAATTATTGCATATGTAAATTCATATATCCGTTGAATGTGTTCGTGGTGATATGTGTTTCGATTCTGTACATTCGGTATAACTTGACTGAGGTCGACAAATACGCGATTTTGCTGCTATAAATCGGGACGTCAGAAAGACCAAACATGGCCATGTTTATGACGTCATTGGTAAAGAAGTGTTATATTTACCGCAGAAAAAAAAGCATATTCAAATTGGAAATTACTTCTAGTTTCATTACATACCAAATATTCCACTGATTTCGAAAATAATTTAAAAGGTATATTCCTCCTTAAAAGCTTATTTTTCAGTTCAAAATATGAAAAAAGTTGACAAAATTCGATTTTTACATGAAATCGCTGACCAAGTATCAAATATTTCTTGTAAACATGTTGTATTTAAAAGCTATATTTTTATGTAAAATAATTTTTTTTAACAACATACATAAATTATTAATCAAAATGTTGTTTTAATGGCTCACTTTTCAGTTTAAAATACAAAGAAAACGCTGACCAAATCCAATCTCTATACGCTTTATCTGAAAATGATTTATCCACGTGACGACACATGAAACTTGAACACTAGTGTAGCAATACAGATTTGAAATTTGGTTATTGTTTTGAACAGGACATTACTCTCTTTCAATTGTTGAAAGACATCCTATTTTACTTACAAAACATCTTCATGTTCAATGATTTTTTCTGATGATCATGGATTAAAGAAATGAAACATATTCCAGACGATAGCTTAAGTGTCTGCTAGGAAAATGCTTTGACAACTCCTAAATGGAGTCTTGATATTACCCCTATGGTATAGTAAGAGAACCATATCAAATCACTCAAGTGGGAAACGCATCTCCAAACGATGAAATACAAACATTTAGTTAAATAAGGCAGTGTATTCAGAAAATTATATTTCTCCACAAAACATCATGGTGCGTTTACTGTATATCAAATAAATATGAAGTTACAGATGTAAAGAACCTTAGATACGAGAATGTAAAGAATGATTGCAAAAACAATCGACCTTACATAATAATATCAAAAGTTTAAAAGTTGGTATGGGTCAACAATGGCAAACAGAATCTGTATACTGCAAATAAAAAACAATAAAATGAACTTGAACTTTTTCTTCAAACTGTAACACCTTTAAGGTTACGTACAGTTTATATTTTATGTAAAATGAATAGTTGCCTGCGAAATATGTCAAATTATTAATTCTTTGCGTGCTCTTCCATAAATATTTGGGAGAGAGAGAGAGAGAGAGAGAGAGAGAGAGAGAGAGAGAGAGAGAGAGAGAGATATGCAAGTTTCCCATCCTTTTATATAAGTCCATGGTTTAAGCCATGGATTTTTATATGTAGGTTAAAAATACTGTGATAATAAGTTGGGATTCCAACTTCCAAATATTTCGACTTATGTCAACATGACACATGTCTAATTTCAGCTATTTGCGCAGCAAATATTATAAGGCAAAGCATGTATTCATGAGTGTTTATTAGAAAGTGACTTTCGTTTTTGTTCTACCCAGTCGCTCGTTCCATTATACTGTTCATCAAAACAGCATATCCCTGATTGGTAAATCTTAGAATATCCCTGTTGCTAACACGATTCTCTCTCTCTCTCTCTCTCTCTCTCTCTCTCTCTCTCTCTCTCTCTCTCTCTCTCTCTTAAACATACCCTACAATATGCATGGTATCACTTAGTTTGTGTTTCTAGTATGTTGAGTAGTGGCTATTGTGATAAGAAGTATTTATTTCCAAACCGTTAAACCATTTTTTTTATATTAAGATTTATAACGTTTCCCAGTGTATAGTCAATTATTGATTGATTGATTGAATATTAAGCGTCATTTTAATGCCATCGAGGGCTAAAAGACGATCAGTTAACCTAACCACTTTTTCCTTGGATCCTGAAAGGTTAACCAATACTCTCAGTCTAGCACATCCCATTTCCGCAAGTAACTGATAACTTTTCCACTTGAATCAGCGATGTCGTATATCAATCATCACGAAAACTGTTGCCGGATAGAGATTCGAACTCACGACCCCTAGATTGATAGTCAGGCTGGTAACCGACTTATCTAATCGGGCAGGATCATTAAATAAAACATATTAACATAATTATTGATTTGTTTGTTTTGGTATAGGCTATTACACCTTTTTAAAAACAATATATCAGTTATCAAACGGCGAGTATAGGACCTCACCATCGGTCTCGGGATTAACCAGTGCTAGGCACACAGACGCTGCAAGTCACTGACTTCCCAACAAATTCAGGGTGGGATATTCGTGGTCATCATCATAATACCTATTTGGGGAGAAATTGGAACTCACGATCCTGCTTGATAGTCAGACGCATGTTAGGAACCTATCTATCTGGAACGTATCTATTCCTCGTGAAATGGCAAATATATAGTATGTTGAAAAAATTTACCGTAACCTCCTGTTACAAGTAGAGGTACGCACACGCACCTGCATATTAGAGAAAACCTTAATGGTATTATATCGTATGTCTTATTAGTATTTAGATATGGGAAATGGAATATAGAACACAGACACAACTTCAATGTTAACACAAGACAACAGACAGGGACCGATCATCTCACTTGTACAAACCTCAATGTAAAACTATTCTGATTTCCCTGTCTGTCTTTCGCCGAAAAATATAAGAACAAAATACAAGAGGGGAAACATATAAAAAGCACACCGACAAATAATCAATAAACAACTAAACGATGGTCTACGTCAAAGTGAGGTTGTAATGTAGTGAGTAGATTGTTGGCCGCTCACGCCGGGAGTTTCAGGTTCGATACACAGCTCACCCGATGACTCTCAGGACTGTTTCTATCCAAGATGCGAAATCGAAAGAGATTCATAAAAAACTCTGAGCTGTCTTTGCAACTGAGCTTAAAAAATTAATATAAACTATAAACTTGAAAGAACCTCACCTTTGATAAATATTTTTAAAGAGCAATAAAGCATATTTTATGTTTTTTTTCGGGAAAAAATATGTTTTGCTTTTGTTTAATATTTGCGAGACTCCATCAAAGCTTATGTACGTATACCGATAAGCATTCATATGTGGCCTTATGTGTAAAGTACAAACTAAAAGGAAACATTTACATTTCAGCAATGGTAATCACGCCACTACGAGTATAGGCGGTTATATGACTACGATTGATGTATTGCTCTGGGATTAGCAATGTGGTAAGGTAAAAATCACAATCGTGTTACTGCGAATAATTTATTACGGTGTTCCGTTAGGACCATCGTGCTATCGCTTTGTCAACAAGCATATGCGATGACACGATAGCACGATGACACAATGGTGATGACACGATAGTACGATAGCAAGATGGTGATGGTACGATGGCACGATGGTGATGACACGATAGCACGATGACGATGACGCGATGACACGATGACACGATTATGATGAAGCAATATAGCAACAAAACTTAAACAAACTATACGAATACTGTCAACTTTGGGGACTAGAGGTCAACACAGCCAAAACTAAGGTAGTCGTATTTCGCAAACGGGGTGCTACTTTTCACGATGAATGTTGGTTCTATAATAACGAGCCTCTAGAAATTACAAATGATTTCAACTACTTTGGGGCTGTGTTCAATTATACTGGTTCATTTGTAGTAAACAACCAGTGCTTAATAGGTAAAGCTCTAAAGGCAATGAACGTACTTGTTCGTAACATCAAACAGCTAGAAATAATTACAATTATTTGACTCATTTGTCGTATCGATTTTAAACTATGCTTGTCCAATTTGGGGGTTCTATAAGTCGAAGGAAATAGAAATAGTTCACCTCAAGTTCTGTAAAATTATTCTTGGTGTTGGACCAGTGCCTCCAATGCTTCAGTATATGGTGAACTTGGTAGGGTGCCAGTTTACATAAACAGATACGTGCAAATATTAAAATATTGGTTTAAAGTTATCCGTTAAATAATTTGATAATTACAAACATATATAACTACGTCCTAATCAACAACAACGTCCGTAGTGGATCATGGCCTTTTAAAGTAAAACATCTACTAGATACATATGGTTTGACCGATATATGATATAATCCTGATCATGTAAATGTACCTTCCTTCATAAATAACTTTAGACAGCGTACTATAGATACTTTCCGTCAAGAATGGTATGCAGATTTAAACAGTAACAGATTGCTTAATATATTTTATGTTCACTTAAAAACGACTTTTGAATATGAGGCATATTTATCAATCATTATTTCTTCAAAGCTTAGAAAACTCATTACGCGAATGCGTATATCTGCAAACAATTTACGCATAAATACAGCTCGATTTAGGACGAGAGTGCCACGAAATGAACGATTGTGTCAGATATGTCCCCGAATAGTCCATAATGACATTGAGGATCAACTACATTTTATGCTCAAATGCAAATGTTTTGCAGATCTAAGAACAAAATACATAAGGAGATCCTTATATGTTCATCCTAATATGATTAAATTTTTACAATTATTAAATACGAAAAATATGAAAGAGTTGAACAGTTTGTGTTTAAAATCAGATTAGCCACTGTCAGACGAGACTGTCTATTTCACACTTTAGGAATTTCGTAATCCACTTGTAAACTTGTTTAATTATTTTCTGATTAATACAACGCTTTTTTTCTACTATGAACCATTACTATTGCTTCAAATTAAATTATAATATTACATCTGAATGCGAGTTTTTGTGCGCGAGCGTTTATACGTGTGCGTGAGTGTTTACATGTGTGTGTGTGTGTGTGTGTGTGTGTGTGTGTGTGTGTGTGTGTGTGTGTATGTGTGTGTTTATGTCTGTGTGTGTGTGTGTGTGCGTGCGTGCGTGCGTGTTTTAGAGAGAGTGTGTTGAATATGTGACATACTATTTGTAAATTCATTGTTGTATGACTATGTACTATCATGTATATGTCAAATAAAATGTATTTCTGTTCTGTCTGTTAATACATACAAAGTAGTACCTATATAATATATAAAATAAAATCATATTCATAATTTATTATCAATTACTACCAATAATACATTAATTGATATGTAATTCAAAATTGAGAAATATCACATTGATTGAACTGATTGCCAGAGTTAATCGCAATAAAGTTTACTATGTGAAAATTTTAATTCATATTACAAGTGCACCACCAAGTTACGAGCATGTTTTCTTATTTCATTGATTAATTTTATATTTTGATGCAAAAAAAAAATAAATTATATTGCCATAGACATTGAAAAAATCGGGAAACAGAAGAATTTGCGTCAGAGAAATTACTAGATATGTTGCCAGAGTCACCAGGAGTGGAGTAGAAAATCGGCGATCCAGACATGGATGACAACAACGCAATAGGCGATCCAGACATGGATGGCAACAACGCTATTGGCGTTCCAGATATTGATGGCAACAACGCTATAGGCGATCCAGACATGGATGACAACAACGCTATAGGCGATCCAGACATGGATGGCAGCAACGCTATCGGCGATCCAGACATGGATGGCAACAACGCTATCGACGTTCCAGACATGGATGGCAACAACGCTAAAGGCGATCCAGACATTGATGGCAACAACGCTATCGGCGATCCAGACATGGATGGCAGCAACGCTATCGGCGATCCAGACATGGATGGTAACAACGCTATCGGCGATCCAGACATGGATGGCATCAACGCTATAGGCGATCCAGACATGGATGACAACAACGCTACCGGCAATCCACGCTATTGGCGATCCAGACATGGATGGCAACAACGCTATAGGCGATCCAGACATGGATGGCAACAACGCTATCGGCGATCCAGACATGGATGGCAACAACGTTATCGGCGATCCAGACATGGATGGCAACAACGCTATCGGCGATCTAGACATGGATGACAACAACGCTATCGACAATCTAGACATGGATGGCATAAACGCTAAAGGCGATCCAGACATGGATGGCAACAACGCTATAGGCGATCCAGACATGGATGACAACAACGCTATCGGCAATCCAGACATGGATGGCAACAACGCTATAGGCGATCGAGACATGGATGACAACAACGCTATCGGCAATCCAGACATGGATGGCAACAACGCTATCGGCGATCCAGACATTGATGGCAACAACGCTATAGGCATCCAGACATGGATGACAACAACGCTATCGGCAATCTAGACATGGATGGCAACAACGCTATAGGAGATCCAGACATGGATGACAACAACGCTATAGGCTATCCAGACATGGATGGCAACAACACTATCGGCGATCTAGACATGGATGGCAACAACGCTATCGGCGATCCAGACATGGATGGCAACAACGCTATCGGCGATCTAGACATGGATGGCAACAAAGCTATAGGCAATCCAGACATGGATGGCAACAACGCTATCGGCGATCCAGACATGGATGGCAACAACGCTATCGGCGATCCAGACATGGATACCAACAACGCTATCGGCGATCCAGACATTGATGGCAACAACGCTATAGGCGATCCAGACATGGATGGCAACAACGCTATCGGCAATCCAGACATGGATGACAACAACGCTAAAGGCGATCCAGACATGGATGACAACAACGCTATAGGCGATCCAGACATGGATGGCAACAAGGCTATCGGCTATCCAGACATGGATGGCAACAACGCTATCGGCGATCCAGACATGGATGGCAACAACGCTATCGGCGGTCCAGACATGGATGGCAATAACGCTATCGGCGGTCCAGACATGGATGGCAACAACGCTATCGGCGATCCAGACATAGATGGCAACAACGCTATCGGCGATCCAGACATGAATGGCAACAACGCTATCGGCGATCTAGACATGGATGACAACAACGCTATCGGTGATCCAGACATGGATGACAACAACGCTAAAGGCGATCCAGACATGGATGGCAACAACGCTATAGGCGATCCAGACATGGATGACAACAACGCTATCGGCGATCCAGACATTGATGGCAACAACGCTATCGGCGATCCAGACATGGATGGCAACAACGCTATCGGCGATCTAGACATGGATGGCAACAACGCTATTGGCGATCCAAACATGGATGGCAACAACGCTATTGGCGATCTATACATGGATGGCAACAACGCTATAGGCGATCTAGACATGGATGGCAACAACGCTATAGGCGATCCAGACATGGATGGCAACAACGCTATCGGCGATCTAGACATGGATGGCAACAACGCTATAGGCGATCATGACATGGATCTTTTCCGAGTTTTGATGGTCAAGAACGTTCTAAATTCGCGATTCAATGAAAACTATTAATGCTTCGATAATTTACAAAAATACACTTTTCAACGATCAAAGACAATAACTCTGTCCCTTCTGGTCCTAACCGTTAAAATGAGATAGATGTAAGGCATACGTCAATGTATATATATCGATGACGTCTCTCTAACATACAAGAACGAGGTCAGGGTAAAATCAAATTATTTAAATAATGTAGTATCTACGGGGAGATACCAGGTGGCATACTTTAAAATATCCATTTCTTAATTCTGTGCGTTGAAACGCATTTAAAAGTAGAATACATTTTTGACTTTTGTCATTATCAAGGATCTGTCATTTAACTTAGATAATGGGAGAAAAAAATCTATCATAAGTTCATCAAAAGTGCATGCCTATAAATCGGCAGAGTCCCGTCCCTGCGTTTAAGTTTGACCCTCGGGTGAGATATTTCTATCTCACATGGATACTTATGATGGATTGTTACAATATACCAGCCGTGATCACTTTACAATCTGCGTACGGCACCCGTGTATTGATACATAGATTCCCACTTTACAATCTGCGTACGGCACCCGTGTATTGATACATAGATTCCCACTTTACAATCTGTGTACGGCTCCCGTGTACATCAGTAGAAACCCACTTTACAATCTGTGTACGGCACCCGTGTATTGATACAAAGATACCCACTTTACAATGGGTGTACAGCACCCGTGTATTGATACAAAGATACCCACTTTACAATCTGTGTACAGCACCAGTGTATTGATACATAGATACCCACTTTACAATCTGTGTACGGCATCCGTGTACATAGATACCGACTTTACAATCTGTGTACGGCATCCGTATACATAGATACCCACTTTACAATCTGTGTACAGTACCCGTGTATTAATACATAGATACCCACTTTACAACCTGTGTACGGCACCCTTGTACATAGATACCCACTTTGCAATCTGTGTACGGCACCCGTGTATTAATACATAGATACCCACTTTACAATCTGTGTACGGCACCCGTGAATTGATA
The DNA here is from genome assembly GCA_029582155.1 of Panopea generosa. NCBI lineage: Eukaryota > Metazoa > Mollusca > Bivalvia > Adapedonta > Hiatellidae > Panopea > Panopea generosa. The sequence continues at coordinate 72,654,755 of CM055895.1, read as the reverse complement.
CATAGATACCCACTTTACAATCTGTGTACGGCACCCGTGTATTGATACATAGATACCCACTTTACAATCTGTGTACGGCACCCGTGTATTGATACATAGATACCCACTTTACAATCTGTGTACGGCACCCGTGTATTGATACATAGATACCCACTTTACAATCTGTGTACGGCACCCGTGTATTGATACATAGATACCCACTTTACAATCTGTGTACGGCACCAGTGTATTGATACATAGATACCCACTTTACAATCTGTGTACGGCACCCGTGTATTGATACATAGATACCCACTTTACAATCTGTGTACGGCACCAGTGTATTGATACATAGATACCCACTCTACAATCTGTGTAGGGCACCAGTGTATTGATACATAGATACCCACTTTGCATTCCAATTCCTTTTCCAGTCTTCTAATTGTTGTTAATATTATAAGAACTAAATGGAATTGATATTACTGATTTTTTAAGAAAAAGTTTTTCTCTATTATTTCAATTGGTATTAAAGCAACACATCCACGTTTAAACTTTTTTAAAAAAGTTTTTCAATTGAGTTGTGAGCACATTTCCCATACATAAATATATGGTCAGTGAGTTGTATATGTGCTAACAAACACTATCCAGAACGCTTTAGAATTATAAGAAAAGATGTCCAAATTATAAAGCGTGACAAACGCTTTATAAATTATTTTTAAATTGCCGAGGATTCCAACTTGGCTTCAAATTGAATTATGCGAGTCGTATTAAAAAACTTCACGTTTTAGTGCGTAGTGTACTTTACCTGCCTTGAAAGTCATTTTGACAATTTTTTTTGACTCGGGTGAGTTACACGCTTGTTTTATAAAGTGTTAGTCACGCATTATAATTTGGGCGTCATTTTGTTCGGGATTGTGTTTATATGCTCATATACAGCTTATTGATCATATGTTTGTATGGGAAATGTGCTCATTACTCAATTATTTTTTTTTAAAGTTCAAACGTGGATGTGTTGCTTTAACTGATGGATAATGTGTGCACACTGTTGTACGTCTCTTTTCATTTTGTATTAACCCTTTATCATGTGTTATGCCATGTTGTTGTTTTTCTTCAATTATTTGTAATATTTTAGGGGAAGGGCCGTAACAAATGTTCTGAGAACTTGTGGCCCAACCCCATTGCTACAATTATATATGGAATAAAATATGATTAAACTTAAACTAACTTTTCAATCTGTGTACGGCACCTGTGTACATAAAAACCCACTTTACAACCTGAGTACGGCACCCGTGTATTGATACATAGATACCCACTTTACAATCTGTGTAGGCCCTACGGCACCAGTGTATTGAAAATAATGTCGTATCACCGGTAAAATTAGAATAAGGCCCCATACGACGAGAAAAGTCCTAAATATGTGCTTTGACTTAATCTTTCTCATCATCATCTTTTATATTTGTTAATTTATTTCCTTCAGTAAAATACAATACTACATTGTGTTTTAAACCTAGTACGGGAGACTAACAGACCTGTGCATCTAGAGCCAAATTGACTTTGTGACTGTGTCTGCCACATCACATCTGCATTTCTAAACGACAACGGAAATATATTTTGCTAAACGCAGCCAGCATTGTTAAACATCAAGATTATTGCGTGCTAACTATGACGTTGAGCTATTGTCTTGGCTGCCGTTTCAAGAAACATCATAAACTTAAGCAAAACATTATCGTAAGTTTTCTTCGTGAAACGGTTTTAACATGTAAATTCGACTAACGTAAAAACTTAAGATAAAAACTTGCGTACGATGTTTCGTGAAACGGCACCCAAAATCGTTATCAAACATTCAAATAATCTTGATCATATGCGACGTAGCCCTGGTAACCTGGCAACAGGCTCCCATAATGCTTTACTACAACAACAATAAAACATGGCTGCTGAAACAATGACAGGTGGTCTTTTAAAAGTGAGAGATCTATTTAAACAAAATATAAGTAGTTATCACTATGACATGAGGTGAATGATTACTAGATAAGGTAATTAAACTATGGTTGAAATCATGGTAGTAAAGATTTCACACTTTTAAGTCGAATTAACTTATAAAAATGGTTATAATTCTGTACTACTTGCTTATACAGACCGCGAGTGTAAACATTTTTCAACCATGTAAAGAATAGCATCAATACTAAACTTAAATGTGCTGAGTAGAAAACAGTTGCCGATACGAAATGCACACACATGCCGACGCTAACGGAAGTTAGAGCTTTGCGCATATCTTCCTAGGGCATTCGCGGTAATAGGTATATCGCAGTATTACGTATACAAGGTATAAATACAAAAATGTAAAAAATACCGCATTACTGGAAAAATCCGGCCTACATATAGCTTTTTACTAGGTAACTCTAAACTTTGCTATTAAAAAGTAATGGAGGAAAAAAGTTTCAAATCATTTAATGGTGGCTCTTTCTTGCAAATTTATGCTGGTCATACCTAATATCGTGAGTACATCAACGATGTAAAGAATGGCATTAATACTAAACAGTTATATAATACTAAAATGGTTACTTAAGTATGCTGAGTAAGAAACAGTTGCCGATACGAAATGCAAACAAATGCCGACGCTAACGGAATTTGGAGATTTGCGCAGGTCTTCCCAGATTGTTATTATACGGGCATTCGCGTTAATAGGTATATCGCAGGATTAGGTGTACAAGCGATAATGGTGGCACTTTCTTTCAACAATGTTGAATTGGAAGAGATATTTTTCTGTTAAACAATGTAATAAATGTTGTCACTATTTTCAAAAAAAAAGTAGAGTAATATAGGAGAATATCTGACACCCAAGGATTTATGGCTGTCTTGCTTGGCTTAGTGTTATAAAATTAGGATAAACTCTTGCATTTCCATTAAATAAGTTTATGTCCGAGAAGTTGTGGTCATTTGGTGTAAAACTAGAGTAACACATACCAATCATTCAACTGTTTTTATGAGGACACCACTTCGTGGGGAGTATCAGACGTTTTGTAGGGTTTACTAGACAACAAAACGGGGTTTATCGGACATTGAAATCTTGTGGTGTTCATCAGACAGCTTATTGAAATATTCATCAGGGGTTTGTTTATCATATACATTTTTTTTCATTTAAATAGTTGCTTATAATAAAACAAAACATATATTTGTTTCAATTTAATTATTCAACACAATTTATTTCATCAAATAAATGCATAATTGACATTTGTGCTTAAAATGCAATATAAAAAATTGTCTCCAGCTTTATCTGGGTGAGAACTTGAGAGGAACAGTCTTAACAAAACTGCTCTCTTCCAATCAAATCTGCCGTTGTATATCTTCACAGTACATAAACACCCGTATGTTGCCCATGATGTGTAAGTGTATTGGCTACTTTGATAGGGTCTGAAAACAAGTGTGGTACATGCTGTAGTATACTGTTAATAGTACATTTTCAAACTATCCGGAAAACTCCGGGTATCTGATATTCCCCCATATTACTCTGTATGTACTTTATTCTCAATAGTTCCCTGAAATAAAGTAGTAATAGTCCATACAAAATTGAAATATCAAGGAATTTTAATTTGAACAATATGTGGTTAATTGCAGGGTTTCGATTGATATGGGCAACAAGTTATGTTTATCAAGCAATAATTTCTCCCCTACCGTTTTTTAGCTCACCTGAGCCAAAGGCTCACAGGTGAGCTTTTGTGATCACCTGGTGTCCGTCGTCTGTCGTCCGTTGTTAACTTTTAGCTTCTAGCAACTTCTCCTCTGAAACCACTTGGGCAATTTTGATATAATTTTACAGAAATGTTCCTTTGGTGACACTCTATCAAGTTTGTTCAAGCCATCTTGATTCTTCAAAAAACATGGCTGCCAGGGGTCGGGGCAAGTTTAATTAGTGAAAACTTAAAAAATCATCTTGTTAAAAACTAATGGCTCGATTTTAAAATAATATCACAGAAATGGTCCTTGGTTGACCCTCTACCAAGTTTGTTCAAGTCATTTTGTTTGGTCAAAAAACATGGCGGCCAGGGTGTGGGGTTAGTTTATTATATAAGCTATAGTAAAAACTTCAAAAATTTTCTTGTCAGAAACTACTGGCTCGATTTTAAAATAATTTCACAGAAATGTTCCTTGGGTGACCCTCTACCAAGTTTGTTCCACACATCTCGATTCGTCAAAAAACATGGTGGCAAGAGGGTGGGGTCAGTTTACTATATAAGCTGTAAAAACTTAAAAAATCTTCTTGTCAGAAACTACTGGCTCAATTTTAAAATAATTTTACAGAAATGTTCCTTGGGTGACCTTCTCACAAGTGTGTTCAAGCCATCTTGATTCGTCAAAAAACATGGCGGCTAGGTGGTGGGGTTAGTTTACTAAACGAGCTATAAAAAATCTTGAAAAAAAATCTTCTTGTCAGAAACTACTGGCTTGATTATAAAATATTTTCACAGAAATGTTCCCTGTGTCAACCTCTACCAAGTTTGTTGGAGCCATTTTGTTTGATCAAAAAACATTGTGGCCAAGGGATGGGTTTGTTTACAATATAAGCTACATGTATAGTAAAAACTTAAATAATCGTCTTGTCAGAAACTGCTTGCTTGATTTTGAAATAATTTCACAGAAATGGTCCTTGGGTGACCCTCTACCAAGTTTGTACCTTGATTTGTCAAAAAACATGACGGCCAGGGGGTGGGGTTAGTTTACTATATAAGCTATAGTAAAAACTTAAAAAATCTTCTTGTCAGAAACTACCGGCTCAATTTTAAAATAATTTCACAGAAATGTTCCCTGTGTGACCCTCTACCAAATTTGTTTGAGCCATTTTGATTTGTCAAAAAACATGGCGGCCAGGGGATGGGTTAGTTTACAATATAAGCTATAGTAAAAACTTCAAAAATCATTTTGTCATAAACTACTGGCTTGATTTTAAAATAATTTCACAGAAATGTTCCTTGGGTGATCCTCTACCAAGTTTGTTCCACACATCTTGATTCGTCAAAAAACATGGTGGCAAGAGGGTAGGGTCAGTTTACTATTTAAGCAATAGTAAAAACTTAAAAAATCTTCATGTCAGAACTACTGGCTCGATTTTAAAATAATTTCACAGAAATGTTCCTTGGGTGACCCTCTACCAAGTTTATTCAAGCCATTTTGATTCGTCAAAGAAATGGCCGCCAGGGGGCAGGGCAAGTTTAATTAGTAAAAACTTAAGAAATCTTCTTGTTAGAAACTAATGGTTCGATTTTAAAATAATTTCACAGAAATGTACCTTGGAGGAACTGCTACCAAGTTTGTTCAAACCGTAGTGATTCATAAAAAAACATGGCGGTCAAGGGATGGGGTTAGTTTACTACATAAGCTATAGTAAAAACTTAAAAAAATCTTCTTGTCAGAACTACTGGATTAGTTTTAAAACAATTTCGCAGAAATGTTCCTTGGGTGACCCTTTACCAAGTTTGTATGAGCTGATGTGATTTGTTAAAAAACATGACCGCCACAGTGAGGTGCTAGTTTACTATATAGGCAGCTATAGTAAAAACTTTAAAAGCCTTCTTGTCAGAATCTACTGACATGATTTCAATGTAATTTCACTGACATTTTCCATGGGTGAACCTCTACCAAGTTTGAACTCTTCTACACATCTGTTACATCTTCAAAACAAATCAAAATTCTTGCCCATCTCTTTTTTCTGGAATTTTAAGTGTACATGTATTATATAATCTACTTAAGTTGGGTGACTCAAGGTCACTCAGGTGAGCGATATAGGGCCATCTTGGCCCTCTTGTTTTAGTTCACCGGGACGAAGTCCAAGGAGAGCTATTGCCATGACCCCAGTGTTGTTGGCGGCGGCAGCGTTGTCGTTGACTGTAGACATCCAGGTTAAACTTTTGCGTTTAAGATATCTATGTAACCACTCATTGGATGTGAATGAAACTTCACATGTGTGTTCCCCATCATCAATGGAACACACAGAGACAAGAACCATAACTCTAGCTTGCATTTTGGCCCAGTTATGGCCCTTTTTCGGACTTAGACACCCAGGGGCGAGCTTTTTTGTCTACTGACATCTCTTGTTTCTATTTCTTTTACATTTCTGTGTTTTTGTTCTTTTCAAGTTTATATTATTCATTTAAAATTCAACTTTATTATGAATGTTATTACATTTCATTTCCGTATACATAATATAAATTCATATTGATGATATGGAGAGAACTGTAACTAATGATATAATACTGTTATATTCAATGTATTTGATTGAAACTAAACAGTCTCTGCATCTATTCGATTGAAATTTCATAGTACACAGTATTGCAGTTATAAGGTCTACTCAATTTAGTAAGTGAGTTAACTCGTGTTTGCTTGGATTTGTCATCAGTCTCAATTAAATTTGTACTTTTGTCACAAATATTCAAATAATCAAGCGAACCGTCCTTCCGACAGCTCTTGTTGGAGATTTGTTGTTGCTGTCATGTTCGATAAAATACAAAATATAATATAATAATTTACCTACCTACCTACCCAAGATAAAAATGATGTGTAGGTAAAGGACAAGTAAACAATATTTTAATAAAGGTTCTATTGGAATATTGTTACCAGCTATAATTGTTAACAATTATATGTTATATAATATTGCTATCTGTTTTTTGATGATGTTACCATTAAAGAAGGATATTATCTGTTATAGGTTCATTTCTGTAATTGTTACCAATTACAGATAAATGTTACCAGTTGTTTTTAAAAAATGATAAACACGCACACAAAACAACAAAAACGGATGTGTGAAATCTTATTGCATTATAGCTGATAACAAAAATTTGTTATGTTTTTATAGGAATTCCTTTGTGAAGTTTCATCACAGGTGTGTACAGGAACCTTGGTCCGCAGTACTTCATCACTACCTACAGACAAAGATGATGATAGACCCATCATGAAACAAGTATGTACTTTCATTTCCCCATCTTTGTAATATTTACAATAAACCTTACTTTCAGGAATTTTACAGTTTATTCTCCAATGGAAGTTTTAATGTGAGAAATTACAATAGTCCAATGAGTCGCTGTTTTTCACCTCTCACTGATGATGCTGTGTGTTCAAGTCTAGCTCAGTCCAAAATGTTACATGAAAACATTTTAAAAAATATATAGAAAAAATAGCCCATCTAAAATATAACAAATGCATTATTATATATCCACATAATTATAAGTATGTTTTTGCAACCATTTGAGTTATATTTAATTTCCCTGTATTATTTCTTCCTGTAATTAGCTCACCTTAACAAAGCCCAAGGTGACCTATTCTGATTGCAGTGTCCTTCGTCCGTCCATGAATGCTTTGATGTATGCACTCTAGCACCTGCATTTTTCATTGACTCTTCACCAAACTTGCATAGTTATATAACCATAGTATCTCAGACAAGTTCATGAACTTGCCAAATCGGATAATTAATATCGGAGTTGTGACACTTGAAACATCAAATATTGCATTGTTTGACCTTGTGTGCACTCTAGCACCTGCATTTTTCATTTGATCCTCTCCAAACTTACACAGTAGTTATATAAACATAATATCTCAGACTTGAACTTGCCAAAAAGGATTAATAATGTCCGAGTTATGACCCTTAAAACATAAAAAATTACACTATTTGTAGTCTGAGAGAAAAGCATGTAAATTATGGGAATTTAGTGTGATTTTCTGCAGCAACACTTGCTCATTTTGAGAAGGTTGTGCTTATAAAGTGTTTCCATAAACAGTTGTTTTGTTTGTTACATCTTTCATTTGTGGAGTTAAAACACAATTTTTTTTTTGTAGGAATCTGTTGGTCTGGACAATATACCTGGATATAGTAAATTGCAAGCATTGGTTCAACTTTGTTCACTCAATCAGGCTATAACAATGACACAGGTCATGACAATTGGACTTAGACCAGGAACCAGGGGGTCAGAATGGTAGTACCCAAAAGTAGTTCCATAGAAAATTGACAGTGGTCATTCAAGATGGTGTGAGTGTGAAAATGCATTTGACAGGTACTATTGCAATGTGAATTTGTGAAGGGAATATATTTTCCCAGAGAATGGTGCAAAATTGAGTGGATTGGTAGCTATAACACACAGATGGGACTATTTCTTAGACAGTAAGAATTTTGCATAATTTGGCTGATTTGACCTCTGTATGTGAAATAGGGACACCTACTTTTGCTTTGAGCAAAATTGTGAAATTGGAAGCAGTTAACGCCTATGTTTTTAACTGTTTTTTGTGTTCTGCTTGAATTGAATATGAATTCTGGAAATTCTCAATGAGTTTGCAGTACAACTGTAAGTGTGACAGTCTATTGTGCTAATATTACGTTCTATGTGAAATTAATGGTGGTCCAGCTTCAATTATTTCATTTTAGAAAGAGCTTAGTGATTTTGATAAACTACCAACAATATTCTCAAAATGCCACCAGGAAAGTCAGATGAAAGATCAATTTAAGATCTTAGACAACACTGTTCCTGGAGTAGAGAGTATAAAAAGGTTATTTTTCAATTATTACAACACATCTTCATTTCTCATGTGTTTATTAATAAAGCTATCTACAACATGAAGCAGGAATGATTAAGTTAACTGATTGTCTTTTACTCCTCAATGGTATTCAAACATTGCAGCTATGGAAAGAGACATCATCTTTGTGGAGCAAAATTGTATATTATATGATTAACATCAAGACAGCGTTGATGTTTGTGACATCACAAATTATGTGACTCTGACTTAATGATTCACCTTGAATGACAGGTTGCGTCATATCTAGAAGCAGTTATTAATTTCTTAAATGATTAAGTAAATCAGATTATCAAAGTGGATTATGTCTTTATTACAGAGCTGTTCAGTTGAGACACAGTAGATTAAAGGATGAACCAAATGTTTAAACTACCATCTGCACGTCCCAGGCTAATATATCATGAGCCTTATGATTTTGATCCATAAAAGGTAGAGTAGGTACAAATAAAGGATAACTGTTTATTAGGTATTTTGTGTTTTTTGTTTGAACATTTAGTGTCAGTTTTTGCCATTGAGTGCTAATAGACGATCAGTCAACTTAACCACTTATTCCTGGGATCCTTGAAGGTTAACTAGTATTCAAGCAAACCTATCTCCGCATTCAACTGATAACTTGAATCAGCGTTGAAAGAAGAGTGATAATAAGACATCATGTTGTATATCACGGAGATTGTGGTAGGGATTTGCACTCGTGACCCTTGGATTGACAGCTGCAGACTGAGCTAATTGATCCCAGTTATCAAACAGTTAAATCATTAATAAGAATTAAGATTTAAGGCAATTGAACCTTAATTTAATGTTTGTTAATATACATGTTTTTAAAAAACATTTTTTTCAAAGAAACGAGGCTTCTCAGGCAAGTGATCTGTTAATTTATAACCTTTCACCACTGATTGTCAATAAGTGTTGAATGCAATTCTGTAGTAAGACGTTTTGTTGTTCTTGAATACAGTTCTCTTAAACTTTCTATCAATTTTTAGGCATTTTCAGTATGAAAACCAGTTGTTCATATTGTTGTTGCGATTTAGTCCATTACCTTTTGGCAGAGTTCTGGCCCTTTGATAATTTTTATTGTAAATCTCCTAAATGGTTCTACTGATTTTGCCCAAACTTGTTAAGGAATGTAAGTATGAAGTCTAGTTGCTTTTATCATCATCACATTCTGCTCCATATAGTTATTTAGAAGTACTGCCCTTTAGTTTGTTTTTAATGGTAATCCTTGTCAGAACTACTCCTAAAATTTCTGAACTAATGGTGGTCAAACTTGCTAGAAATTATCAACATTAAGTTCAGTTGTGCATATTGTCATCTCTGTAGTAGTACTAACATCTCCTGTCAAAACTCATTAGTATAATAACATGGATACAATAATACTTCAGGCACAGCGTGGGTATTCACGTCATCAGGCACTTTGCTAGTTTCTGTTAAAAACTGGTATCATTAAAATGAATTGAACCATTTGTATATATTTATTATTTGTAGACGCATCTGTGAGTCAACTTAAGTACTATATGCATGGGTCACAGCTTAGTTCAAGAAAAGACACCAAGTAAGTTGAATATTGAATCTATTTCTGCCATGAAATGTCAATCTCATGTGAGAAAAGTTTAGCGGAGATTTTCACATAGAAAAGGATCCCAATCTTACTTGTTGTTGTATGGTGTTTAGTGTAGCTTTCGACAATTTTTCGGACAGTGTTGTGAGCACTGCCACACTGAAGTATCTTGCTGCAAATTATTATAAATCGAGGCAGTAAAGGGTCCTCAATCTTAATTGATTTCTTGTGTTTTGAAATAAATTATCAAATTATAAAACTTACAAAAAGAATAATATATATATGATTATAAAAGTGTTATAAGAGAGGCAACTATGATAACCTCATCAACCAATAAAATTTTGTTCCACCAGTATTATGTAAAATGTATACCAGATATGTAACTAACAACAGTTCACTTTAATGATGACTGACTACTTGAAAACCATAAATGATGGATATTGGAAAGTTAACCATAATTCGAGCACACCCATCTCTGCAAGTAACTGATAACCTTCCAGGATAAAACAGAGGTGAGAGGCAAATGAGAAGGAGACACAAGGGTGTTTATCAATCATCACAGAGACTGGCCAGGTGTATATCAATCATCACAGAGACTGGCCAGGTGAGTATTCAAACTAACCCTGGATTGATGTGTATTATTGAGGGTCTCGTATAAATTATTTTTTAAATAAAGTATTTATTATTATTGTATTTGCCACTCGAGCGAGGAGATGCGGATTCCATTATTAGCTCAATTTCTGATAGATACAAGGTAAATAATTGAAGACTGTCAGCGAATTAACCTATACAGACCCCTACTGTGCAATTTGCATATTGTTAATAAACATACTGGTAATGCTATATCTATATACTGGTGTATACTGGGGTATGCCAACAACTCTAATATCAGTGTACGTTATTTAATAAGAAGACTCAGGTTAATGAAGTTTAATCTTCCCTAAAGTCCTCAATATCTGATACTTCACTGTCAGGATGTTTCTATTTGCACAATTAAGTTTGTAAAAGTTTTAAATTTAAATACTAGAATCATTATTATTCTTACAGCCTGTACTATATACATGTACCAATACTCTTTAAGATGTTAGTTGTAAATACTAATTTCAATTTGCAGGATGACTTCATCGAATCAATAGCAAGGCCAGGAATTGCTTCTGGTGCTTTAACCACTTTGTATCTTTACTCTTTTGTAAGTTTTAAGTTGCCAAGTCTGCTGTTTAAAGTGGTGATCTAACAGATGCACAAGGACAGATCAGCTTAAGGCGTGCTGGGACAAGTACATGGCAATAGAACTGACCACTACCAGATCTCTGGATAATTTTATAGTGTTGGACTCCTACTCACATTTCAGCCACTGTCCCTGTTTCTTGTTAGATTAACTTGAAGACATTCCAGCTGTAGAAATATTTACTTTCTTTAATTTGATTTCAGAAGCAGTAATTAAATATGCCTACTACAACAAAATTATATCTTTTTTACTTAAAAAAAACTTCCTGTTTCTTTACTTATTACAGGTCAGATCTCCATTTCTACTCTCCTGACTTACATAGGACTTGGGCAGTATGTCAGAGCATTTGAAGACAACATGGTATGAAACATTTTTTGTCTGAGCAACCACTGTCAAACATTTTTACCTATTTTTATATGTCTTAGATATATGTAACACTTTCTTGGCAGCTCTACTTCTACTTCTTAACAATTTTCACCAATTTGTCAGGGAGTATCAGCTTGAAGACCAATTGTGCATATTGTCATTGCATTCCGGACTATTGACTTTTGGCAAAGTTATGTCCTTTATTTTATTAAGTTGCTAGGGAGCTTCATTATAAAGTTAGTTTTGGCTGAGGCATATTGTCGTCGTTATTTAGCAAGGTTATAGCTCGTTCATAATTTCAATTGTAAATCTTGTCGGCACTATTCATTCTTAACTGATTAACTGATTTTGACCAAACTTGTTTGGGAATACCAGTATTAACTGATTTTGACCATACTTGTTTGGGAATATCAGTATGAAGTCCAGTTTAACTTGTAATATTTTTTCTGTGTTGTGCCCAGTTGACCTTTTGCCAATTATGGCCTTATAATTATTTTTTAAACATAATTCTTGTCAGCACTACTCACAAACGTCTCGTTTAATTATGATCAAACTAGCTAGCAGGTATCGGTATGAAGTTCTGTTAATATGCATATTGTCATCTCTGTAGTTGTACTACTGTCATCACTAGTATTTTGTCCAAACTCTTTTGTCAAATGGATTTGCTAATTTAAAAATAAAGCTACAGACCCAATGGGGCATTCATGTTGACATGCACATTCCTAGCTTTAAAATAAATGTCCATTATAGAATTAAATCACTGCAGTAAAATTAAATCAACACTGAATAAGTTATTCACATCAATTCCTTTCATTCTATTTTAACATTTTATTCATAGATTGGTATAGAAAATGTGGAACTGATGACAGAAGAAGATTTTGTAAGGGTTGGCATCTATGTCATTGGCGTCCGACTGGAAATTAAACGGGCCTGTCAGAATTATCTAAAAGGTAATACTTAGCTTACAATCAAGTTTTCTCATATAATCTCAAGAATGGATGTTAAAAACTTAATTGAAGAATATGATTAAAAATGTAATTATCAGATTGAACAATATTGTATTACTACAAGGCAGGTGAAAGGTTTAAGCCACCATTTGCACATATTTTTGCTATAAAGAAAAAGCTTATAAAGGTGTAATCTTGCCTGTTAATAATAAAGCTATTGCAAATTTTCTAAATGCAATGCAGCCCAGTTTTAAAGCTATGCCCAAAAGCTGCTGTCTGTTTGTTTGTTGGTCATTATTTTTTTCTCTGCTCAATAGCTTTGAAGCTATTTCCCTTGGCCTGCTAAACTTTCATTAAATCAAGACATCAATCCAGCAAAGTACAGTGCTCAAACCATGTTGCTAGGTTCCTTCATGATTGTCAGCATTATACCAAATTTTTCTTTGGCCTAGTATAACTTGACTATCTACAGACCTGTCAGTGACTGCTTCCTTTAAAAACAGTTTACAAACTTTGTTATGCTGCTATTTGATATTTACCAATCAACACCCATTTAATTATTTAAAATTTGAAGTTCCAAATATGCAGTCTGTATTATTGCTTAGAACGGGCTCTCCCAATAATAATTTCTAGATTTTATGGTGAATGGATACATGTAATTTATTGCTAATAGAGTTATTTATTCTATTTTGTGGTCAATAAAATGGCCATTGTATAACATTGTTTGCAATCAATTTAATGTTATTAAATCAGAACATAATATTTACAGGAACAGAATCTTCACTCATTGTTCAGAAATTTATAGACCTGCAAAGCCTAAGAAAAACAACACGAAGAGTATATCTCGGTTGGAAACATTCTATCTCCAAAGAGATATATAAAGTAGTCAGTGCAAGAGATGGTGGCGGGCAACAAGCTATAAATGTACCAAACGATTGTGGTTTTGAAGCATTTGTACACATAATATTGGATATACTTTCCAAATGGGAGATCAGAGGCAAAAAACCTGAACCTAAATGAGGTAACCTACTTCAAAGCATCATTTTCCGGTATGAAGGTGCCACAGCTTGAAGAAATGGGAGGTTTTACCTTCGAAAATACTTTACATTTGTTAAGTCGTATTCAGTAAGGGTATACCTACATACCTTGGTGAAAGATGTAAGTGCTTTAATATCAGTTATGTATCACTTGTTCATTTCACAAACATTATTCTGCCTCCCTTAAAGCAACACATCCATGTTTGAACTTTTAAAAAAAAAAATTAATTGAGTTATGAGCACATTTCCCATACAAACATACGATCAATTAGCTGTATATGAGCATATAAACACAATCCAGAACAAAATGATGCCCAAATTATAATGCGTGACTAACACTTTATAAAACAAGCGTGTAACTCACCCGAGTCAAAAAAAATTGTCAAAATGACTTTCAAGGCAGGTAAAGTACACTACGCACTAAAGCGTGAAGTTTTTTAATATGACTCGCATAATTTAATTTGAAGCCAAGTTGGAATCCTCGGCAATTTAAAAATAATTTATAAAGCGATTGTCACGCTTTATAATTTGGACATCTTTTTTTTTTATAATTCTAAAGCGTTCTGGATAGTGTTTGTTAGCACATATACAGCTCACTGACCATATATTTATGTATGGGAAATGTGCTCACAACTCAATTGAAAAACTTTTTAAAAAAGTTTAACCGTGGATATGTTGCTTTAATATATATATATTTAATATATTTCATTTCCAAAACAAATTAGTGTATATGTTTTGTATTATTTTGAGTTGGCATGAAAAGATTGGTACCAGTGTTGTATAGTATTTTGACCCCTCTGTGAAATGACCCCGGGGTCAAATTAAAGAGGGAATGTTCCAGTGATTGGTTATAATTGATTGTTAATTGGTTTAAGCTTGAAAAAGGAATCATCAACTATATTAAATACAATCCATAGTTTAAAATCAGTTTTTTGAGTCCCCTTGAAAAGGATGGCATATATAGATATTGAAGTGACCTTTTGTTAGTTAGTGCATCCATACCTCTTAAATTTATGCCTGGTCCATAACATCATACATGGAAGTATTTTAAAATAACAAATGTCAGACGATGTGTGGCTCGCATGACCTAGGTCAATAGCTCAAAAGTGAAGGTCCCACTTGGAGGTCAAACATGAAAAAGACTGAGAAAGGGGTATTTAGACTGGTCTTTAACTTTGTTATTCATCGAGGGATTTTAAAATCACAAATGGTCGAAATAACATGATGATTAGTTACGCACAAGGACCAGGTCCCTACTCCTAGGTCAAGGTCACACTTTGTGGTCGAATATGTAAAAAGTCCTTATTATGTCACAGTATGAACTTAACATAGGAAAGAAACATATGTAAGCGGTTCGGTTAGCTCAGACGGTAGAAGGGTCTGGGGTTCGAGTGCCGGAATCTATACTATAAGTAAATGTTATACATCTGTAACTTAGTAATTCATTCTGGAATTTTTAGATAATTTGTCACAAATAACCATCATGACATGATGTGTCCTGTGCAAGATCCAGGTCAGTAGGTCAATGTCATATTTTTCATTAAATCTCCTAAATATAGTCACAAAAAACATATTTACATTCACATACCAATTCGGGACAGTTTCCAATAACTACTGAAATTAACCGTTTCTTATAAATTTTGGGATTTTTTTCAATATTTAAATATCACAATTTGATATCAAAACCAATTGTGCTATCAATATTTAATTACTTAAGTGTTAAGCATCAATTTTTTTATTGATTCACAATTCAACATGATATTTCTTTCAGAATGTTCCAGGTACATCAATAATGCCAGTCATATCACAAAATCAACATTAAAATAAGGAAAATGTGTTTTTAAACAAGAAGAAATAAAGATTATTTATCACCGCCATTATGTGACTACTCCACTGAAGCATTTCCTGTTTCCAGTTGTTGTGTTAGGCCTTTACAATATTATGATGTGAATTTTTAAAATTAAAAAAAATACACATATAAAAGCATACATATTAAAAATACCAAATTAGTTGGGCGTATTATAAGAATGGATTTATATGATGAGAAATCATAATTTTGAGAAAGATTTGCCATACTAAAGAAGTCACTAACAGATGACATTTTATTTTTCATTCTCAGTCTGTGTGGAATAATGAAGTGATGCCAGTTCCTGGATGTTTGGAGCCACCAAATGCTTTCACCACCACTAACCAGAGCGACAATGCTGACATGACAGACAGTGATGATGATTTTGAAATGTTGGCAACTCCTACTATTCTAGTGAACAGGAGGTATAGACACTTCAGTATGGTTGGTATAATATATATTGTGTTTGCTATGTATTAATTAGTTTGCCATTAATATGAAAAAAATAAAATATACATGTATAGCAGCTTTTGTAGTTGAAAGCTAAGCTATCACATGATCATATCCTGTTGGGTCTAATTTCCCAGTGAACTGTTGATATTATGTTTCAAATTGGTACTACAATTTGTATACAATCAAACTTGTCTTAAGCAGCCTGTTAAGGGAAGGAGCTTAATACAGGTTAATTTGCTCACCTCTCACCACTAAGGTCATAGATTCGGGTCCCACTCTTTATGAGAGACAGTATGCTAGTTACTTGTGGAAAGGACATTGGTTCTACACAGATTCAGAGGTCTAACTCCATCAATAAAATTGGATATGCTTTACATAACCTGAAATGCGTTGAAAATGATGTTAAACACCCATTCAAAAAATAATAAAGGAACACTTGTGAAACATCGTTGATGTATTTCATTGCACTCGAAGCAAAGGGTATTATATCTGTTCTTTGTAGCATATAAAACTGTTGAATAATTAGAACATTAACATTTGTAGCACATCTGTTCAAAGTTAAAGGTAAACGTTTAATGTTTAATATATAGCAATTGATAATCCATGAAATAATAAAAACTAACTTTCAAATAAAAGGGGAACAATTATCTGTTCTCTGTCATCCTTGCATTAACCTTTTCCATGTAGATATGAAAAGAATGAGCACCCCCAATCTTAGCTCTACTGGCTAATGGCCACACAAATTTCACAAGTTACCGACCAGACACAAAACACCAAACAAATTGAAAGTGTGATCCTGACCTTTGAAGAAAGGTTCTGGGTCTTACATGTGACACTTTATCATGTCATGTTGATCAAATGAACCAAGCGTTTTTAAAATCCAACCATGTACGACACAATTGTCACGGTGACCTTTAAGGAACGGGTGTGTGTCTTACGCGTGACACGTCGTCATGTTATGCTGATGAAATGTTTTGGAAATTTATCCATTGGTGACAAAGTTACAGATCGGACACGAATTCTCAAACAGAGTGAAAGTGTTGTTAAACAAAGTTAAAGTTTGACCTAATTGTCCTCTGTCTGTTGTTCTTCCCTATTATTGTCTTGTTTTCAGTCATTATCAGCTATTTTTTAGACAATCTTTCAAATGTTGAGCATGCTGTCTTTTGGTAGCTAATTTTTTATTCTGCAACATCTTCTTCATACCACAAAGCTTTAATTTTTTATAATAGCTCTGGCTTTATTTCTTCAGTAGTGCCAACACAGATGATACCTTAGAAGACTTACTAAAGGGATACATGCTGAGAGCTGTTGAACCTGAAAACAGGACGGATCTGATTATTTCACGTCTTAATGTACTTGAATCAGCTTTTAGAGGAATGCAGCGACAAAGTTTCAGGCTTATTGCAAACCTGTACATAAAGTTTAGCAGCGAGATAGGTCAAGACTATGGAGAAGAGAGTTTCTCAGGTCAGTATATTCAATCTTGAAAAATGTTTTCTGCTGTACTTTTTGTGCTTGTTTAGAATATTACTGTTAGTTATAACAGTCATCAATAGAGTTAAATGGTAATTATAAATCATCTTAGCAAGAAAATGGTGACTCAAGAACCGTTTGGCTTTAAATAACCTTGAAGAAAATCATGATGAAACATTCATCTGATTTGATAGGAACATTTAATACTTGCTACAAATGATCAACATAACATGACTTGTCGCGAGTAAGACTCTGTACCTCAAAGGTCAAGGTCACACTTTGAGTTTGTTTGACAACACTGAGTGTGAGATTTTGTGTCCAGCCTGTAACTTTGTTATGCACAGATGGATTTTGTAAATACTTACTACAAATGATCAATATAACATGATAATATTTCATGGGTAAAACCCAGACTCCAACTTCACAAGTCATGGTCATAATTTAACTTTGACAACACTTCAGTCTGTAACTTTATCATATATGGATAGATTTCAAAAACATGTAGCTCAATTTATCATTGATCAACATGACATGACGAAATTTCACCTTCAGACCCAGAATCTTACCTTTAAAGTCAATGTTACACTTCCAGTTTGTTTGATATTTCATGTCTGGTGTGTTACTGTTTTACATGGAGGGATTTTAAAATAGCTTTACACAAGTAATAAACATGTCATGATAATGCGTCACATGCATTTACCTGAAGAAATGCCCAGACATTTACATTCGATGTCAGGGTCAAGGTTGCACAAATGTTAAGGTCCAGTACTCTTGATATTCATGGATACATCATAACCTCTTATATAATTATCATTATTTTCACAGACCATTTCGGGGTCATGCGATACTAACCAAGGACAGTTCTTGTTTTTTCTTTATTGATGGGGTTTAATAACATTTTCAACATATGGCAGGTTATATATGGCATTTCCAGTTTAATTGGTGGAGGAAAATCTTAGAAGGAATCGGAATAGAACTAACGTTCATCCGCAAATAATTGGCAAGTCAAGCGGTTAGATGAAGTTGGGTTTGAACTCGCAACCTTTGCGGTGGGAGGTGGTCCTAGACGAAAGTTCCTCAGACCACTCAGCCATTGAGTACCGTTAGGAATAATTCATTGAAATTGCATTTTAAGCTTTGCACATTGTATGCCAATTGAATAAAAACTTTGTTAAATTTGTTTGGGAGTGTTTCAAATGTTTCATGCATGTGCTGTTAGAAAGCTGAATTTAATAATTTCAGTCAAATTATGTTTATATTTTTCATTTAACATCAGAAACTCATGCTGGATTATTTTAACACAAAAGTATGCTTTTTTTAATGTATGCATTATCAAAATGGAACCTTTGTTCATGTGTGACATTTAAGTAAAGCAAAAAAAGGAAAACTTTGTGTCATATTATTGATCTATATGAAAATAAAAAATAAAATAAGAAACTGGATTACGCCAAAGGAGAATACAAATAAACTATGGAAGATGTACATTATTATTTCAAGAGCTTTAGCGATGAGCAGTTTAGGAACATTTATGTTTCTTGTTCTCATTTTTCAGACTTGCACTTATGGAATTAATTGATAGTTCATTATTTGATGGCAAAGATGGAGAGAAGATTTTCACACATAACATAGAGCTACTTTAGGCAGATTAGTATCATCTAGCAGGATGTTGACCTTTCCATTGCACAGAAAGGTCCAGGTCCTCACTTTTTTAATGGTTCATTATACAATATAATGACTGGGAAGATGCATGGTACATGTATGTCACAGTTTGACATAAATGTCCTTCCACAAGATGCAAATGATGTGATGGAGAAGGTAAGCTGAGAATTAAAGCCATGATCTTACAGAGTAGTTACATAACCATAAGAGCAAGTAGGTCTTGTCTTGAGCCTACATCAGGTAATTACTATGTGATTTGAAATTCGACATCATTTTCATGCCATTGAGGGCTAACAGATGCTCAGTTAATCTTACCACCCTTTACTTGGATTCTGGAAGCACACCCACTCCTCAAGTAACTGATAACTTTTCCATTTGAATCAGCGATGAAAGATGAATGACAATGAGACATAATGTTGTATATCAATCATCATGGAGACTGACCGATAGAGATTCCAACTCGCAACCCCTGAATTGATAGTAAAATTCGCTACCAACTGATCTAACTGGGCACTGTCTGAGAAATGCCCATTTTATTATTAATTAAAAAATGTCATTTGGTTTGTATCATTCTTTATAAAAATGATATATGTGCATATTGTATAAGGTCATCTTACTGAAACAGTCTAGTATTCCTTATCTGGTGAGTTCCCTTAAATTTTCAGAAATTATGCATAATTTAGTTTGTCATTTTTTTGTGTAAACAAAAGCTTTTTATCTATTGATCATTGTAGTTGTGTTACAATAAGAGCTTGGTTCCTGTTTTTAACTGTCCTAATTGGATAAGTATTGTCGGAGTTATGACCCTTGAATTGTCAAAATGTGTGTTATTTTGTCATGTAGTCATAATAGCTCAAAGGTCACTGTGAAGTAAAACTTATGAAAAAGACCTTATACCATGAATATAGAAAGTGTTTTTTGTGTCTAGTCTGAAACTTTGTCATACAGGGAAGGATTTTAAAATGATTTCAAGCCTTGTCACAAAAGACCACTATGATTTTTATTAGCAAAGAAATGGTTTTACTAAGTACAATTTATGAAAGCCTCAGTAACTCAAAACATTATAAGCCTACTCATATCTTTTTGTCTGAGCTGTCTTCGAGTAACTGCAGTTACACAGTATGTAGGTATAGTTATACCCACATTTCTCTAGTCAGTTTCACAGTATGTAGGTATAGTTATACCCACATTTCTCTAGTCAGTTACACAGTATGTAGGTATAGTTATACCCACATTTCTCTAGTCAGTTTCACAGTATGTAGGTATAGTTATAGCCACATTTCTCTAGTCAGTTACACAGTATGTAGGTATAGTTATAGCCACATTTCTCTATCAGTTACACAGTATGTAGGTATAGTTATACACACATTTCTCTAGTCAGATTCTTATGAAACTACAAGTGATGAAAGGACCTGATGTATGTGTTACTTTGCAGCACTATGCTATCTTATGATTTTCAGCTCAAAGACAAAGATTCCTTCAACAGTCGAGATGAATTCTTATTAAAACATGGAGATTGGCTTGTAAAGCAAGGGATACCCAATGTATGGAGGTTGTCTCTGGATAGTAAAGTGGAAATGATGGAACTGATAATTAAACAAATCCTATATTACAGGTAATAATAATGTCACCATATTGTCTATCTGCTTGTCACCCTCCAGGGATCTAACATTTTCAATCTTCGTCATCTCTTGTCATTAGTTCTACTTATTGCTTATAAACGTCATGGTAATATTTCTGTAGTACATCTGTTAACATTGTAGCCATCTGTTAACATTGTAGGAGCATCTGATAATAACTGTTACAGGCCATAGTGATTTGGCTTTGCCAAACGAAATACGATAGATTTTTAATTTCAAAGATTTTACATCCATTGGACCACAGATTTTCTTGTTAACTGTAATTTTCATCAATTAAAAAAACAAAAAAATCTTTATATTAAAATCTGCGAGCAAACAGTGACAACATTATATTTAAAGATTTATATAATATATCCTTATTGTGCAATGGAAGGGTATTTATATACAATGGTTGAAAACAGCAACAGCTCCAGCAACTGTGTGCAATTAAATGTTTGTTTTTCATTTGAAAGGTGTGCTTCTGAAGTATCAGCATTTACCACAGGGCTTAATGATGATGGACAGTTGTGGGAGCTAATAAAGGCAAACCCTTTGCTGTTCAAACCTCTATTCTGCTTCACTCACTAAAGACAAGTTTGAAAGATTATGCGAAGTGCAGTATTCGGAAGAGGGGTCAAACTGTAGGGTTGCTGAAGATGAAAGTGTGTATGCATTGGAATTATTTTTGCACGATATTACAGGTAAACATTTATCTGAGAGGACAGTAGCTGTATCTTCTGTTTATCTGTCTCTTTCATCCACATATCTTGTCTAATTCACCTTGAACTTGCTGCGTGAGTACATGTCATCATCAAGCCATAGTTTTAATGTAAATCATACTTAATATCATTTTGGCCCCATAACTGTATGCAGCTTTTCCAATTTTCTCATCATATTTGAGTAACTTTGCTGCATGATTGAATCATCATGTCATTTTAAGCTTTATCTGGTTGCCAGATTTGTTGCAAGATTTAATATACGAAAAGTTCATTTAATACAATAAAAACACAATTTTTATATCAACAATGTCAT
Organism: Panopea generosa; assembly: GCA_029582155.1. NCBI lineage: Eukaryota > Metazoa > Mollusca > Bivalvia > Adapedonta > Hiatellidae > Panopea > Panopea generosa. The sequence goes on along the minus strand of CM055895.1, from coordinate 72,633,005 downwards.
AGTTCAGATGCAAATTATGCAAGTTGATATTAAAAAACTCAAAATATGGTAGAAATGAAGATGCCAGATTTGAGGTGGACAGATTTTCAACTTTCGAGGAGGGAAATTCAAATACGATTTCCCATATGAGTATATACAACATTATTTGGAGGTAAGCCTTAGCTGAGTGGTCCAAGGCGCCGTCTCAAGATCACTTACCTGCTAAGGTCATAGAATCGAGTCCTGCTCGCTCCAAATACTTTATGTTAGAAAGTTTCCATTAACTTGCGGAAGGACAGTGGTTCTACTCAGTCTTCCTCCACCAGTAAAACTGGATATGCCATATATAACCTGAAATTTGTTGAAAATGACATTTAACCCTATTCAAAAAAAAATTGAAGGAAAGACATTAATATAATTATTCTTAGTGAATATTTAGCTTCATAAATTCTGTTAATACCTTGGGGAGTCTAAAAAAACAGAGGTCCAATGATTCTTGTTGACAACAGAAAGCTGTTAATAGATTGGCAGGTCAGTTAAGGATAGTCTCATCTATCCTAACCCTAACCCTAGATTCTATCCTTAGATAAACATAAATAAATATGTTTAGTCTGATTATACTTTTGTTAAAATAATATTAAAATCACTAAGTAACTGACACATATCAAACTATACAGGTATAATAATTTATTGGGTATTTTTGTATAACACTCGGCGGCAGATTTTTTGTCAAATCAATATTTGGATTTATGTCGATATTTAAATCTACAGGCATAAGGTGAGTTCATTTATAGAAAATATGGATGATTATGTATATAATCATTGTGCTCTCATGTAGAAATAGTATTATTATTGGCATGCTCATTTAATACAATGATTGTTTACTGGTAAAAACACGTTCATAAATAAGTCTTATTTAGATAGATTGTTAGTATGGTCAGGATCTTATTCTGTTACAGTATTAATCACCATCAGTGATAGATTAGTTTAGAATTGATAATGAATTATCTACTGTAAAGTCATGATACTGCCCCTTCTTGCCATTAAGATCATCTTAAAATGTCATCATGGCAAGAAAAACTGTGGTATATAAGTCCGAGAGGAACCTGAGGCAGGTTTTATATATTTCTATACATGATTCAAATAGGAGAACCTTTTTTTGGAAGGCGAGCAAAGCTCTGACTTCCTTAGCTGTCATGCAGCCCAAGCAATCTGTTATACAAACTACGCAGGAACCGCCATATTAATCCGAACGATAAAGTAGTTCACAACTTTCAACACGCATTTACCAGACTACGACCAGGAACCAGGGGGTCAAAATGGTAGTACCCGAAAGTAGTTCCATAGAAAATTTACAGTGGTCATTCAAGATGGTGTGAGTGTGAAAATGCACTTGACAGGTACTATTGCAATGTGAATTTGTGAAGGGATTATATTTTCCCAGAGAATGGTGCAAAATTGAGTGGACTGGTAGCTATAACACACAGATGGGACTATTTCTCAGACGGTAAGAATTTTGCATAATTTGACCTCTGTATGTGAAATAGGGACACCTACTTTTGCTTTGAGCAAAATTGTGAAATTGGAAGCAGTTAATGCCCATGTTTTTAACTGTTTTTTTGTGTTCTGCTTGAATTGAATATGAATTCTGGAAATTCTCAATGAGTTTGGAGTACAACTGTAAGTGTGACAGTCTAGTGTGCTAATATTACGATCTATGTGAAATTAATGGTGGTCCAGCTTCACCGTAACAGAGGATGTATTATATAACAAAAGTTTCAAAGTTTTTTATTTATTGCGGATGTTTTTCTTTACAAAAGTTCAAAAATACGATACGAGCAGCATACATTTTGCATGGAAATGCGGAATACACTTAGCTCGCTGTGCTCTAAAAAAACGCGCAATTTTATTCACTACGGTTTGTCCTTTTAATTTTGATAGTAAATTAACGAAATTAGGTTCGGGGCTACATTTGTTGTTTATAGAAAAACGCGCCAATCTGTCATCTTATGCAAGCAGTGTATTGATGAACATTTAACGGTTAATTAGGTCATCCGACTGATGTGTTTGTTGTGTTTCTGTGTTGTATTTTTTCGATTGATTAAATCAAGGTCACGCAATACCGTTTATAATGCTATTTATTGATTATTTATATTGTTGATTGAAAGCTATATGAGAATCAAACATAACTCGGGTCAATATACGCGTAAATCTATAAGTAGGTCATGTTTGTTTTGGACTAGACAAAGAGTTATGGATATGTGTTGTATATTCTCGGATAATCAGGAATATAATGTTCTGAATGCGTTTCGTTATCCATAAATCATAACTATTGAACTGGAGATATTAAAATTGACTGGAGTTGTACATTACTACTCAATTCTTTTATTTTGAAGAAACATCAGAATATGAAGGTTTGCTTGTGAAGCTTTCATAAAGGTTGTTCATGTTAATAACTTTTATGTGGAGATGTGGAAAGGAATCCTGGACCACCACGTTACCAGTTTACAAAATGTCCTGAAATGGATATTTTCACCAGGGTCATCAAATATTCAGTCGATTTTCACACAGAAGACGGTGTGTACCATTTTCAAATGCATTATTAAAACCATTTGATAGCTACTGTTGGAAAAGTATTGATATGAACTCTGTATTGTATGCAGGAGATTATTTATACAGATACACAAAAGAAATATGAAACACACCACATTCTTTTCTAAATCACAATGAATTGCCTTTTAACGTATCAGAAATCTAAGTTTTCCAATTTTCCGAACCTACATTTTCGAATTAATGCAAGCAGCGAGCCTTCCCTCAGGCCCTTCAGGCCTTTGATTTAAATTTTACAGTCACCATGTTTTTGTTATAAATGTGCATTGTACTAGACAATTGTTTAATTTGCAAAAAATACTTTCCAGAAAATGTTGGTTATATGCAGTATCTATAAAACTTGAAATTTTAGGGTAGAAGTTCATCCTGCTCTTTAATTTGTAAACAAACATGGATCTGTGTTGGGGGTGAGCAGGGGTTGCAAGGGGGGCAGCACACACACCCCTTCCCCCAATATTCAGGTTCAGCATATACTTTGGGGCATGGAAGTATACATCCTCATACACTCGCCTCAGGTTCCTCCATCCCAATCCCCCCCACAATAATTGAATTGCTCCTACATCCATGTTATACTTTACTGATGGATACATTCCATTGATGATAATATGCACATTGTGTATTTTTTACAAGTAATGTTATGTTTAATCAATACCGCTGCAAACCTTGACATGTGTAATTACATTTTCTGTTACATGTCTTCCTCAAAGATAATTACATTGCTTCTAAGTTTGATAATAATATCTTTCAGATAAAACAGTTCCAGCGACATTTGGAGAATTGCTGTCACTAATAACTGGTGCAGACGAGTTTCCTTGCACCTTTTGGATTTAACAAAGTTATTGAAATTAGGTTTTTTGTTCAAGAGGAAGGACAAACAAGACTGCCGTCAGTAGCTACATACGCATTGGAATTTTACATTCCAAGAGGAATCAATAACCCTGCTGCTTTTTCAGCCCTTATGGTAATGGCACTGAAAGAGTCCATTGGATTTGAAAAAATATAGACAGCCATTTACATTTACTCATAAACCTGTAAATTGGATCAAATTGAAATCAGGAGAAAACATGTGACTCATTTAATACATCACAAAATGTGTTGCCAGTTTAAGCGGGAAATCTATTATATATTTGGGCACATAGCCCAAGTTAGGAAATGCCTTTTCAGTATATAATTTTGGTATGTATAAATTCACATCCTTTAGGCAGTACGGCGTCAATGGGTATATAGAGGCACGATATATTGGAAAAAAATATTTTTAGTCAATTTTAAAAGTTTGAAAAATTCTGATAAATTCCCTTTAAAGGCCGGAGTCACAGTATAAAAGCCAGCAGCACTGAAAAATGGCCACTTACACTGAATTCTCTGTACTCACTGAAAACATACCAACAGTGGAGGGATTTTTTAAAATTTCAAAAGTCATAGAGAACAGATTTGGTTGAAACTTGGCAGATCTGTTCTTGAATGTGTGATCTTTATGTCATGTGAATTTGGAAATAAGTTGTACTTTGTTAGTGACACATTAAAATAATCTTTTTTGAAAACTGTTGTAAAATTCAAATTTTCCTCCAGTGGTGATTGAGTGTTGATCTGAGTTCATGACCCGACTCTCCAGCCAACTACAGTCCAGCTTCTATAGAGATAAGCCAGAGTGGAGAATTGAAGACGATATTTAATGCAACATACATAGTGTTTAGTTGTGCTGTTTTGACAATTGCCACAAGATTGAATTCATGATATCAAGTATAAATTTCAATGAATATCATGTTACATGTAATTTGAAAAAAAATTTGTGAAACACTTTTTCATAATGTCCCTTCTGTGACATAACTAGGCCCAACATTAGCCTAATAGACCTATTGCTAACATTTAGGCAGTTTTATTGTTGTAAAGAAAAAAAGAAAAAACGAACTGATCAATTAACGTTTTTGTGGAAATAACAGTGTGAATTTGAACAGTTGACCAAGAGTTTAATTTCTAGTGATGCATTTATAATGTCAGTGTTGCTTGTAAAATTGTCATCAGCAATATACTATATTATATAATTATTAAGTAATAAAAACAATAGATCTACAATAATTATAACAAAGAGTAATACTTTATAGATTTATTAGTAGTACCGGTTACACGTACAATAATGTTTATCATTTGTCACCATTCATATAATGTAGTGTTCTTGTTATTGTAAAATATTAAAAACTGCATATGACTAGTTGTTATGATATGTCCTCACTCGTGCTTGTTTCGCAATTGATTCTTACCATCTGATTGTGTGTCCATAAAAACAACACAGAAAAACTAAGTTCCATTATACTATTTGTGTTAATTATATTCCGGCTACCAGAGTTGCGTGCGCAGTTCATGTAGTTGTAGCTAGGTAATCTGGTAACCATAGTAGTTTTGTGTGATATCGGGGTCTTTGTATACACATATAAAATCCCTCACTATATAAAATATTCGAATATATGTTGAAAATATTTAAGTTCATTTTGAAATTACACTACCAAAGGCTGTACACTGTATATTATAAGCAATACTAAAGTAAGGCTGAGTTACTTAACTTTTGATAAGTTCATTGTTAAGATTAGGTTATCAAATTGCCCATTTGACAGTTCTTTCTCTACTTTGATTTCAAGTTTTAATAAATGAATGAATAGGGTTGTACGGCGTACCAATACATTATAGGTTATTCGACGCCAACAGGAAGGAAGATTCCAGGTTCACTCTACATGTACAAAAACAACAAATTAACATACAGATTTAAACAAAAATACACCAACAAATGAATATGCAGAAAGAACCTAGAACCTTGATACCTGCAGAACTGCAGAGTTTCAGCAAATTCTATCGTATTACTCAAATTGTCGCTTCTTACGACGTGCATATGCCACAGTGGTCCTATTATTGTCATCACTTATACCCTGAAACCACATGGGTTGATAATTTAACCACAATAGTGAACATGACAAAAAATGATAAAATGAACATGACACCAATTCAGAGGATTCTTACCCCTCTGCAGAGATCGGCAGTGATTCTATTATTAGCTGGAACCACACAGGCTCAGAATGATGGAATGATGGAAGAAGTGTTAATGAAAACAATAGCAATGATAACTAATTTTTTTTTTGAATACAGTCAGATGTAAGACATATCAATAAAAAATCACTAAAAACAGAAATTTACATCAATGGACATAAAATCAAAATAACTGTGGACATAGACAGTTCAATAAATATTCTGAATGAACGTGAATTATCAAAAATGAGAAAACAACCAAAAATCATGAAATCAAGAACAAAGGCATATGCCTATGGTAAAAAACAAAAACCTGCCAATTAAAGGCTCACTAAACGTCCCAAACGGTCGTTTTTAGTTTTAAGTCAGTTTTACTCTTCCAGATGATAGAATACATGTTTATGAAGATATCTATACCGAGTTCCAGTATATGAAGATATCTATACCGAGTTCCAGTATATGAAGATATCTATACCGAGTTCCAGTTTATGAAGATATCTATACCGAGTTCCAGTATATGAAGATATCTATATGGAGTATCAGTATATGAAGATATCTATACCGAGTTCCAGTATATGAAGATATCTATACTGAGTATCAGTATATGAAGATATCTATACGAGTATCAGTATATGAAAATATCTATACCGAGTTCCAGTATATGAAGATATCTATACCGAGTTCCAGTAAATGAAGATATCTATACCGAGTATCAGTATAAGATGATATCTATACCGAGTTCCAATATATGAAGATATCTATACCGAGTATCAGTATCAGTATATGAAGATATCTATACCGAGTTCCAGTTTTTGAAGATATCTATACCGAGTATCAGTATAAGATAATATCTATACAGAGTTCCAGTATATGAAGATATCTATACCGAGTTCCAGTATATGAAAATATCTATACCGAGTTCCAGTATATGAAGATATCTATACCGAGTATCAGTATATGAAGATATCTATACTGAGTTCCCGTATATGAAGATATCTATACCGAGTATCAGTATATGAAAATATCTATACCGAGTTCCAGTATATAAAGATATCTATACAGAGTTCCAGTATATGAAGATATATATACAGAGTTCCAGTATATGAAGATATATATACCGAGTTCCAGTATATGAAGATATCTATACCGAGTATCAGTATATGAAGATAACTATACCAAGTATCAGAATATATTCTTGGAAGTTGAATGAGGCTTTAAAGGACAGTTCACAACGATGGTCGAAACAAACAAAACAATTGCAACAGGTACATTTTACATTATGGTTGGTATATGTGAATCTCTGTTGAGTTATGACACTGCAGTGGAATTGAATATCATACCAGTTATAAAAGCAGTAAAATCAAGCACAGGGGTATATGAAAATTACTCAGATCTGTTCAGAGGACTTGGAAAACTGAAAGATAGAACAATTAAGTTGCATGTTGATGAAAATGTAACTCCCATTGCTCAACTACACTAACCAATCCCATTTCATGTAAGAAAACAATTTGAGGAGGAACTTTAAAGGCTTGAAGAATTGGACATATTTGAACATGTAGACGGTCCAACACCTTGGGTATCACCTATAATTGTAGCACCAAAATCAAACAACGGAATAAGATTAGGTGTGGATATGGGTGCTTTTCAAAATGATGAGGTTTTTTCTTTTTTCTCTCCCAACTTTAATTCCTTTCACTTTTAGAATGTGTTTGTGGGCAATTGATGGGCCAATCAATCTTGTTAACAAATTTGTTGAGTTTCAGCTGAATTGCTCAATCAGTAAAAAAGTTATGTAAGAATATACAGCTGAATTTGTCCCCTGTGCACCCAAAAAAGTGTGACATTTTTACATGAAAGCTTATATTCATTATGTGTTTTATTTTTTGAAACTGAATTGTATGGTTATATTTTTTTTTCTTTTTTAGGTAACTTAACCCTTTATCATTTTACAAAACATACTTTTAATAATAAATTATAAATTATTCTAACCAAAATTTGATGTCATGTGACAGAACCCCATCCATTAAAATAAAAAAATAAATTATTAAATCTACTTTTGGAACACTACCATTCCAATTCAGCACTATTTTTCTAAAATCTTAATTTTCTTTTAATCCCTTTTAATCTGTCAGCTTTGAACAAATAACGTAGTTTTATTAATTCATATATTATTTTGTCCAGAATTAAGATGCATGTCTTCATACCCAAAAATGTCCCCTGTGTACCTTTTCAGTTGTTAGGTGTCAAATTTCTATTATTTTTTAAATTAAATGGCATTCTGCTTTATTTTCCAAGAAATACAGTGGCGGGGATGCAAAAACAGCTTTCAGCTTCTCATATGCAGAGATGTAAAGCATCTGCATGGTTTAAAGCAATGTCCCCTGTGCACCCTGTTTGGGCAGGGAGTTAATAACATGTCATAACTGACACACGGGTGCTATTTCCATATTCTGAGAAATGTGTACATAATATTTAGGCATCACTTGACAGTTTAGCAATTGGAGGTTCAGTGTATTGTAAATACTGGTAATTATTATTTTATTAGAAAGGTGAACTTTTAAAGGTTTTAAAATTCATTTCATATAGTTTCAACATTGAGGCATATAAAATGACATATTCTGTTTTAATATTTCATTTTAATTATTATCACAATTAAAAAACATAAAAACAGATTAAAATTATTCATGTAATGCTTTGATATATGCCATGTGCTATATGCATTAATTGGGTGCACAGGGGACGCTAAAATTTTAATATGCATAGCAAATATACCAGATTATAAGTTTGTACAGGAAATGAGTACCCCAGTGGAAAAGCTGATAGTTAAGCTTCCTTTTCCAAGGAGATCACATAGAAACAGTGAAAAACTAGAGCTATCACAGAAGGTGATGAATACCCCCAAACGCCGCCATGACAGAAAATGGTTTACCATTGTATGAAGTTTTATTAAATTATATCCAATTGTTTTAAAGTTATGCTCCAGACAAAAAAAATACTTAATAAAAGAGAATGTTATGGATTGAGTTTTTGTATTGTTAATTTTTTTATGGTTTTTTAAAAATTAAAAACGGTCTTTTTAATTATTGTGTAGTGTACAAGCTTTCAAGGCAATCAATAAATGTTATGTTTCCTGTACAATGCACTTCCTGTCATTATATTCTACTATTGTATGAAGTTTGATGAAATTCCATCCAGTACTTTAAAAGTAATGCTCCGGACAAGGGAAATATATCAAAGGGCAATAACTCTGTAATTAGCAAGAATAGAGTTATGTTAACTGTACACTGCACTTCCTGTCATTATATTCTACCATTGTATGAAGTTTGATGAAATTCCATCCAGTACTTTAAAAGTAATGCTCCGGACAAGGGAAATATATCAAATGGCAATAACTCTGTAATTAGCAAGAATAGAGTTATGTTTCTTGTACACTGCACTTCCTCTCATTATATTCTACCATTGTATGAAGCTTGATGAAATTCCATCCGGTACTTTTCAAGTTATGCTCTGGACAAGAAAAAATATCAAAGGGCAATAACTTTGTTTGATGAAATTCTATCCAGTACTTATCAAGTGATGCTCCGGACAAGGAAAATTGCAACGGACAGACCGACCGACAGACCGACCACAGGGTGACTCCAATATACCCCCTCAAACTTCGTTTGTCGGGGGTTTAAATACTGTTGAAAAAAAAACACAGTGAAGTCTAGGAAGCGCCGAGAGAGACTTAGAAATTATCAAAAGTTGCAGGAAACGTATGACAGAGAGAAAATCAGAAAAAGAGCTGAATTTGCCAGGTATAGCTCAAAAGATAAGGAACAAAGACAACCAGATCCTGACTGATTTACAAATAAAAGAAAAGGAAAAACTAAAGAAGCAGAGGCAGAGAAGAAATAAAAAGAAGCAAAATGAACAAAGAACAAAAGCCAGGAAATGACAGAACAAAAGGAAAAATATTCAGATAAGAAGGCATGAATGCAGACAGTCGAAACGGCGCCAGTTTGTAAAAGAGTACAACCTGCAAAACAGTACCTTCCTAGGGAATCCTAGGCATGGGCATCCACAATAGACCATCTGGTAAAGAATGCCACACTGAAGAGATGGTCTCTGCTTAAAATTAGGAATGATGAAGAAAATGACACTATTGCTGATGTCATAGGTACAAGAAAAGTAGGCAGACCAACTAAATTTAAAGGTGAAAAGACAGCAATGCTAAGAATCTGTGGATTGCAATAAAAGTCTTTGACAATTCAAGTACAGGCAGACAAAACAGAGTAAAACCATGTCCTAGACAGGTGAATTTAAAACCATGTGGAAACCAAATTTTTTGAATATAATTCATGAGTCATGCCTAATAAAAAAGCTAACTCCTGGCAGGGGAATTAGGTTAAAATTCTGTGAACATTAATTGAACTATTGAATTTTATGTTGACAAAATTGTTAAATGGTACTTGATAGTGCCTATGCATTGAGACTTAGAACTTTATTCCACGCAATGGACAAATTTTATTCCATTGTTTAGAAATATTTTTTGTAGGGTCTAAATGTTCTCTTTCATACATTGATAACACTAATAGTATTATTTCAAGCTCTACTGTAAGTACAGTTCATCTAGTTGTTAAAATGTTTACCAGAAAAAGTTATTTAGTTAAAAAAAATTGTTAATTAGAAAAATAATATTTGCGCTATAATTTGTCCCCTGTACACCTTTTTCATAACATTACAAAGTATGTATGAATTCTATTACTTTATATAACCATTCATGATATTTTCTTATTTTCATACTTTAAATGAAGTAATACATGTTATATATGTGATTGTTTGCTGTTAGTTGTTCTCTTAGCTACTATTTTCCCTTTGCATCATTACATGCTGTTGAATTTTCAGGTAATTGTTCTAAAAAAAGTGTGATACTGTAGTTATGTTGAGGAATAATAAATATTCTATACCCAGAAATGTTTTAAGTAGATCATTAATTATTTTATGACCATAAAAGTTATTATAAATGCAATGTCAATATGTGTCCCCTGTGCACCGAATCTCTGAAAAAATAGTTCCAATTTTGAAATGAAAATTTTAGCAATTTTAAGTTACAATTTTTTCTTGAAATTTGGTAGTTGATCTATAAACATGCATATGGTGAGGAAAATTCTATGCTAATTTTATTTTTGTTATTTATACAGCAAAAACTTTGTGAGATAACAATTTATTTTCTATTCAAATTTGGACAAAAAGTGTGATTTTTTTTATTTTCCTTGAACAACTGATTAATTATGCACATGACTATACACATACCAGTTACTGATTATGTAATTCAGAAAATTGCCTATGATTCAGTCTATGTTCCTGTCATAAAACACTTTTACGTATCACTCATATTGTTGGATATGTTCGCAATATTTGGATTAAAGGGGGAAATATTTTCTGGTTTGTATATCCCGATACTTCCCCAAAGTTATTTCTGTGCAAATTGAAGTATTTATTATCATGCAAAGTAGGTGACAATCATGAAGACTAGGTTTGAATTTTCAACCCCTATGTCATACTTTTGCTTAATTATTTTGAAAAGCACCCATATGAGAAAAGCAAATGAGGCAATCAAACGTGAAAGACATATTACGCCAACTATAGATGATGTTTTACTACAGTTAAATGGCGCTTAAGTATTCTCTAAGATCGACCTCAACAATGGATTTCATCAACTCGAGTTAAGCCCAGAATCAAGGTATATCACCACATTTATAACTCACATAAGTTTACAACTGTACAAGCGGTTGAATTTTGGAGTATGTTCAGCTCCTCAAATATTTCAAAATGAGATACGTCAATCGTTACAAGGTTTACACGGAATATTAAACATATCCAACAACATTATTGTACATGGCAAAAGTCAAGAGGAGCATGACACAAATTTAGACAATTTGTTTAGAAGATTAAGTGAAAAGAACTTAACTCTCGATAAATGAAAATGTCAATTCAGTTTTAAAGAAGAAATTACAACTTTTTTGATACATATTTTCTGAGGAAGGTTTGTCACTAGATCCGAAGAAAGTGACTGCAATCAAGGATGCTGAATCCATTGGAAACCAAGAGCTTTCTAGGTATAACATCATTTGTAAGTCATTTTATACCAAATTATTTAACTCTTACAGAACCATTAAGAAAACTGACACGTAATAATGAAGAATGGAACTGGTCACAATGCCAACAAGATGAAGTGGAAACCACTAAATTTAATACCCACGAAAATAAATGATTCACAATATATACATTTGGTAAATCATTTACACTGACTACTATTAGAATCAATATTTTACAACCCCAAAGCAAAACAACCAGTAAAATATGTTCAGGGAAATCAGACACACAGATAACATGAGCCGGCACTCCTATTCAGGTCCAGAAAAACTGATAGCATTGCAGAACAATACATAGTGTAGAATCTGGTAAATGGAACAAATAAGACTGTAAAGAAAACAAACATTACACTTGTTATTCAAGATTAAGTTATGAATTAACAGTGGTAGATATTGAAGAGGGAGAAATACTGTAACGTGGAACAAGATGTGTATTCTGCAATCAATGCAACAAATGGTAATAAACATAGCACATGAAGGTCATCAGGGATTAGTGAAGACGAATCAATTTTTTAAGAGAAAAGGTTTGGTTCCCATATATTGATGAACTTGTGGAAAGTACTTGTAAAAGATGTATACCATGTTTGGCAGTTCCACCAATACCAACTCCAGAAAGAACCGTTGAAAATGAGTGTTTTACCAAAGAGACCTTGGGATGAACTCTCAATTGATTTTTTCGCACCAATACTGTGCGGAGATTATTTAATGGTGGTTATTGATGATTACAGCCGCTTCCTGGTTGTCGAAATACTGACATCATTAACAGCAAAAAGTGTGATCCCACATCTTACCAGAATATTTGCAATGTTTGGAATTCCATCTATTTGCCGGACAGACAACGGATCTCCATATAACGGTCAGAGAGCTATATAAGAGCTCAGAAATTTTGCAGATTACATATAAATAACACTATTACACCCAGAAGCTAATGGTCATGCTGAAAAGTTCATCTGTAGTCGAGGGATTAAGCTATAAACAGAAATTATAAAAATTTCTCTGTAACTATCGTGCTACACCGCACACAGCAACAGAAATTTCACCAGCAGAAGTCATTTTCAACAGGCAAATAAAAACAAAATTAACTGTATTCTCGGTACAAAGAAATGACAAGAAATGAGAGAAAGGGACGTGCAAAATAAAAGCAAAAACAAATTGTATGCCGATTCAAAAACAAATGCAGAAACAACAAAATTACGGGTAAATCACGGTAGGGTTAGAAGTATAGAGGGGTGCATGCTGTAGGTGTTTCCAAAGTTTTGGGCATTTTCTACAATTCGTTTTCTGTTGGCACCTACTTTAAGGTTACGGACATTACATACTGGTTACATTTCATTGCTCTACTTTATGATATGGACAACTTGTACTAAAATACTGTGTTAAAATCTACCATTACAAACACTCATGTTTATTGTCCAACAGTTCCTAGTATGGATTTAAGATCACCAATGGTATCCAGCAACAATTTCATTGATATAACAGATGGGAAATTTAAAGAAACAGCTGAAACCAGAAAAAGAAAATATGTCATCAAATTAAAACACTGGAGAGCAAAACAATAGTCAGACAAATATAAAATGAAACTTACACTTATGTTAAAAGAAACTGACAGTGAAAGAAAGAAGAAAGCAAGACAAAAGGAAAAGGACATGGCCAAGTTCCGTACAATGAATAAATAGGGTTTTACGGCATACCAACACATTAGTTCTGTACAAGAAAGCAAAACATACTTATACGAGAAAATGTGTTGAAATACAACGATATCAAAATAAAATGCAACAATACTACCCAGCAACAAAGATAAGTACAAAAAAAACAAACAATGCTCCTGACGAATCAATAAAAATAAAGAGACATTTTTTGTTATAAGAAGAAAAAGAGCTGTTTAAACAACATAGACATAGAGAAAGAGAGTTAAAATGAAAGGCAGTGAAGAGTGTTTGTCGAACACCTCAGAACCGCGACCTTCCAGTTTTCCACAACAGGGTGCTACCATTTTTACATCAAAGTATTCAAAGCACACGAGTGTGCGGAGAAAGTGAAATCTGATACGAGTGTCAACAATTGTAAATAAAAAAGCTTACAATAAGCTCTACCTCGTAGATTCTTGCAGAACAAATATTGCAAGTTGATAACACAGATGAACTAAAAAAAAACTAAGTAAAAGAAAGTGAAAAAAGAATACATTCCTGAAGCTGCACTGATCAAAGATTGTGTTCAGCTAAGATAAACACTCTAATGTGATTGGTGGATAGCTTTGAATATAAATTAATCTTTTTTTAATAACTGCTCTGATTGGTCCGATATATACGACCAAGGTACACGTTTCTTACCACGCACTTGAGTAAAGATAAAAAATAGACGATGACGTAATTCGCGGGTGGTTCTCAAATCCTCAATTATGAAAAGCCTAAAATTATCTCCCATTGCCAAAATGGTGACAATTTCTAAAAGCTGATTATGTTTTTACAGATAATTAGCGATTGATCGTGTTATGTATGATGTCAGCGTTAGCTTCTGATAATTTTATAAATATTTCGCAGATTTACAATAATTGGCACTGTATGTATATAAATTTTCCTCTGTGAAAACGTTAAATATGATATTTAAATTGAGTTTACGGTAAAGAAAAATTGTGGGTGGGGTATTATAGTAATAAACTTATTGCTTTTTGGTTGTGTAGTTTCAGCGTATAATTTTCTTTGGCATGATTTAAATATAGTATTGAAAACAACAATTAAGATCAATTATGTGTTGTTTTTTTTTAATATTTGAAATATAGTCGACTAGTTGCACTTTCTAGATATTTGAAGGCTATCATAGACTGCATTTATTTATCATATTGCCAAGTTCTCTTGGATAGATTGAATAGCTTTGAAGGCTTGACATTGCCATTATTGTATGTTATGACAGCAATAACTAGAAAAGAAGAGAAAGATATTTAAAATAATGTTTTAAATAAACTCCTGCTCCCATACTTCCACAGAATCGACAGAACAGAAATGATAGTCAATAAAGAACAAAGATTAAATACAACATAATAAGTCAGGCATACTAATAGAGACGTAGTCAGTTCTCCCTGAAATTCTCTCACTTCTCCCGGTCTTATTCAAACTCTAAAACTTGTGATTTAGATATGCATAATGCATTTAAGTTTATGTTTACATATTTCATATTATACTGCAAAGTGTATTGGTATTAATAAAAATCTGGACATGTGAATCGTTGATCAGGGCAAGTGATTTTCAGCCAGGGCAAGTAGATTTTTTCAACCTACTTGACCTAGGATAGTTCCCAATTTTGTTTTCATGGAGCATTGGTTATATGTAACCTGTAGTGTCCGTAACCAGACACTACCCTACCTACAACAAACAGGAAACAAAATAATTTCTCATTTTCTCTAGGATCCACTTTGGTTTAAATGACTCGATATATTAAACTTCCAAAATCATGTTGCTTAAATACAATTCTATTAGGTTTGATTTTGACCCCTATGTGTAACACAATTGGGCCCAATACGGTGATTTACCTGCTAACACCAGGAGATTACGTTCTTATCAAACAGTCAAAACAAAATAAACTATCAATGCCATTTGATGCAAAACCAGCAATTATAATTGAAAAGAAAGGTTCCATGGTTAAAGTTAAACAAGGAAACAGAACTATGACAAGAGACACATCGCATTTTAAACCGATTCCAAGTTCAGCTCAGAGTTATACCAAAGGCACCATGGATAGAAACGAAATGAATACAAACACAGCATGTGATTCACAAATATTTTAACCATGTTTGTCAGAGAGAGAAAGAAAAAAACAAAAACATATCAGGATTATTCGAAGTAAGAAAGTGCAAAAAGTGCAGGTCATAATAAAGCCTGAAAATACTAGTGTCTGATTCTTATATGGAATGCAACAGGTTCAACTTTCACATGCTAACAAAAACAGCTGCGGACATTATGGATAAGACCAACTATGACCGAGGGTCAAATTACAGTCTCTGCCATGAAATGATAATTACTTTTAACATTTAGGCGTGTTTATCAATAACAGTATCATTTACGGTTAGTGTACTTGTTAATTGTTTCTTCGTGAAGTATGTGAAATGTTATGTTTATCATAATATAATTAGGTACTCATGATAAATCTGATATTGTCAAAGTCAATAAAAGGTGAACTCAACATTTCATTGTTAACATTCATATTTGATATTTCTGGTAAAAGCAATACAACATAAACGAAATAATTAAAATTTCTATTAAGTTATATCAATATGTACATTTACAATATAACTGTTAGATTATTATTTAAAAAAAAAAGAGATTGATTGATTGATTGAATATTTTGTGTCATTTTTATGCCATCGATGGCTAACAGATGATCAGTTAACCTAACCACTGTTTCCTGGGATTAACCATTACTCGAACACATCCCATTTCTGCAATTAACTGATAACTTTCCCACTTGAATCAGTGGCGAGAGACGAATGATAATAAGACACAATGTGAACCAGAGACTGTTGCCGGGCGGGGGATTCAAACTCACATGATTCCTGGATTGATAGTAAGACGCGTAACCGGCTGAGCTAATCTGGCCCGGCCAAAAAAAAAATAGGATTGTAAGCATATATACTACATATTCATGAGTATAATTATAGACCCGCCCACTAATGATAACATAGCTTGTGTATGAATGAACTGTTACAGTTAGTATAAGAGTAGAAGTTGGAGTCTTGCACTTGAGTGAATAAAACATATTAAACACATACCAAGTCTTGTGTATATATATTATATTTCCAAGTATCAGAGAGAACATTACAAAACTTAATATGCGTCTGTGCTAAATGTCGAGGTTACGAATAACACGTGCTCTGGATCAATCAAACGCTCTAGAATCGTAAGGACTGCTTCACTGTATGTCCATTTTCCAAACTTTACAGTTATCTGCCTGGATCCGGTCCATGTGCAGGAAATCAGTCTAAAAGCAGTTTCATACTCAATTCAGAATAGCAAAATCTGCGCTTATTTTTTGAGGCAGTTTCACTAGTTTTTTAAACTTTCAATTGGGAATTTTTACCCCTCAATTGGGAAAAAATATACTATTTGTGATTGGGAATATGACTGAATAACAGCTGTAAAAATGGCCGGAAAAAAAACTCCACTGGGTATGCACGTAAAACAAATTTGATGTGTATCCATAAATTTTAATGCTCTGTACTGTGCAAAGAAGTTTTTATACATTTTGTTTTATGCAAAACTCTTGTCAAGAGTAATTCCTGCAAATTAGTTACATTAGCAAAGTACTTGTACTATTGATACACAGTTACATTAGCAAAGTACTTGTACTACTGATACACAGTTACATTTGCAAAGTACTTGTACCTGTTACTGATACACAGTTACATTAACACAGTTACATTTGCAAAGTACTTGTACTACTGCTACACAGTTACATTAGCAAAGTACTTGTACTACTGATACACACAGTTACATTAGCAAAGTACTTGTACTACTGATACACAGTTACATTAGCAAAGTACTTGTACTACTGATACACAGTTACATTAGCAAAGTACTTGTTCTACTGATACACAGAGTGTTAAAAAATTTATATAAACAACTGTTATCTTCTGTATTTCTTGGTCTTCCTTTTGGCCAGTTTCTGTCTTCATGATTTCAATTGTTTGTGTTGGAGCGATTACTTTAACTTAAGCATTACAGCACAAAGAAAGTATAAAGTAGTTTATTCTGATACTCTGTGAGATAGTATGCCCTTTAACACAGTGCTACTTTTACTTTCATTAATTTTGAATTTAAGTAAAACACTCAGAATTCTATACTTGAGTCAATGAATCACATGTATATTTTTTTCTTATACTGCGTTTACAGATACATATATTTTCGGCATGGGGATTATTATGCCCCAGCAATATGGTTACACTATTCACACGTTTCTAATTTTTCACTATAATATGATTTTTACAAATCATTTTCTAGTTCTAGCAGACACAATTATGTAAATGGTCTTGTAATTTTTGTTTTACCAACACGACCCTTCACAGCTGGAACATGATTATCCTTTCCAGTGTATACGTCAATTATTCATCCAAACAGCCAACACCCTCTTGGTGTATCTGGTGATATAACAAAAACTACATTCAGGTCTCCTTTTTTTGTGAACAAATTTGTTCTGGTGTTAAGTCCTGGCACCGATTGCACACATGTTCCTGAATGCGGCATCATTTAACAGAATAACCTGTTGTATCCAGTGAATCAGGTGTGAATAATCCGTCAATTTCTTCATGTAACAAATGATTTGGTGTTAATGGTATGCCATCCAATGGATTAGCAGAATGGTAAATTAAAGGTCGAGAGTTTACAAGTGCTTCAGCACCTGTGAAAGCTGTCATAAGCTCTTCCTCAGTAATGTCGGCTTTGCCAAGTGTAGTTGAACTGCCCGTTTTGCTGCTTTTATCATTGTTTAGTGAACTCCATTGAAATGTGGCAATCCCTTTATTGGCTGTAGATTCCACTGCTGGTATTCGGTCTGGATCTCGCTGATTTACAAGTTCTTTCAGTTCTCTGTCAGCACCATCAGAATTTGTACCATTGTCAAATAATACCATATAATATAATGTTGATAATCCTCTTCTATTAACCATGAGCTTGTATCCAGACCAAATGCAACTTCTAAATGAACTGCTCTGCCATTAAGCACATAAATAAGCACAAATTATGTTTTTCTTGTCATTTGCCCCTGCCTTGTATGGGACCAAGTGGTCCACCAGTCTACAGCAATGCGACTTAAATTTTTTAGTGGTAAAGTGACTCTAAAATCTGAGAGTGGAGCCATAATCTGTGATGCCACTGTTGCTTTTCTCCCTTTTACACTCCATACACTGAAATCTCAAATTTCCTCGTGACCACAAATTATCCAATATTTTGACGACAATTCTGCAAGTGTATGTACCAGCGGTGTGATGAACTTTTTCGTGATAGTATTTAACTGAGTTTTGTTACCCAATTCTGGCCCTTAGCCGAGGTAAACATGTCTCTCCTTTGAAACCTGCTCTATTTTTAATCTTTAAAACCATTTATTATTTAAATCTATCAACCATTTTATATTAACTTTCTCGTCAGTAACACATGTCAGTTTAGGTCTTCAGCAGGGTTTCTGACTTAATGATAGATAGATATCTCCCTCAAAAACTGGAATTAACACCCTCTTTAACTGTTACCATAGGTCATCACCTAATTTCTTGTCCTTTTCTGTATCATATTTGAAACTTTAATGTCCCTGTGTTTCACACTACCAGTTTTGCTGCTTTTCACACTACCTATTTCTGAATACATACTCCTATTATATTTTAACATTTCATCATACTGCTCTTCTATAATGTTAACTTCTATTACTTTAATCATTTCATCAGTCCTACCAGACACTTTACAAAAAATTGACATCGTCGATAGCTTCAATGGCCACATCAATTGTCATCTATAATTCTCCTTGCAGCTTTCCTCCTGGACTTTCTAAGCTTTAATTTCTCCATTTAAGCTTCAGTTTCATGATTTTTATACGCTGACGTTAACTCAATATGTTTCAGACATTATTACTGTATTTCTATTTTTCTGTTAATGTGTCCGAATGGCGTATATCCGATTACCACTACAATTACTTTGATTTCCTGCTCTGTGTTCATTTAGTTTAAATAGCACTGTAATTTACAACATATTCACACTTCAAACCTTGCACTGCTACCAATTAATGTTCCGATGGCGATGGGACGATGGAAGTGATCGAACAGTGACGGAAATGACGATAAATTCTTGTTTTATTTTCTCCGAATACATGGTTGATGAGTTATCAAGGGAAACAATCCTGTTCCAATAATAAAGGGAAGTAACCCTAAACTACATAAAATACACTATAGAATATATCCAATTCTTTACCTGAGCCTGAACCTGAGCAAGGGGTTATATAGACAAGGAAAGGTAAACTGGTTTATGAACGTTCGCGAATTCACGCAAAATTTTAATATATCTCGTTTTCAGTTATCTTAACTTCCAGTCATCTCAGGAACACAAATCAAAATTCTTACATTGCAGAATGAAATTCTCATCAAAACAATACCATTCCCTTAATTTGCCAAGTTATTGATAATTCGTGAGCTACTGTATTAACATTTAGTTGGGCGGTGCCAGTATCCTATCCTTCCATACAAGTCCTTGACCTGAGCAAGCAGGTAAATACCCGTCTGTATTGACCATAGGCCAGAATGTTCAGGACCCCATGAAGAGTTGTTATGGATCATCTGTTAGCTCTCAATGGCATAAAACATATATTATATTAAATATTCAATCGTTCAATCAATCGACCAACAATTCGTTGTAAGAATAATCTTAATAAACAATAAGAACCGTTTCAAAAACATATAAAATAATTAATAAATCTTGACTTCTAAATTAAGTTTCAATTAAAATTCTATATAAACATGTCTGAAAACCGGAAAGGCTCATGTCATGGCACGTTTTGTGTCATCTGTTTTACGTCTTCCTTTGGTGCACTTTATTTACATGAATATTGCTCATGTATGTGAAACTATACACACAAAAAAAACAATCACAAATTTAAAATTGTCTGCATTATCAAAAATTAGTGACATTCTTAAAATTCTGAAGAACAGCTCTGACATCAGTTTTGTTTTAAATTCTTAAATAGAAATAATTTCGAAAAAAGTTCTATCACAGTTGTAGTACAAATGGTGTCCCCTGGTTGTAATCATCTTCGGGTCGCATGTGACTATAGTAGAAATAGAAAATAATATGATAATTTTTAATTGAAATGGATCTGATAATTGCCTTATTTTTTAAACTGAGGCTATTTGAGAGCCTTCACATATCTGTATTTCCCGTTGTTTTGTTTTCAAAAAATTACTAAACCAAAAGTGAGGACCAAATTTTACACCAATCCAATGGGCGAGCTTGACAAAACATTACAAACAATGCTACATCATTGGCAGTCAGTGTGTAGTTGGCAGCGTTTATAAGTTGATAATGTTACATTTTTTTGTATGTTCAAATACTGCAGTTTTGCCGTATACCTTACCGTTATCCCAATAACAACATGGATGGGACAAAATCGTTTTAATTTAGCAGTGGACTATTTATTACTGCCAGTATGCGACCATCCAACAAAACAGTTTACTGTTTTTCAGTTTTATTTTTTATGTTCAATATTACATGTGGTCATAATTAAAATATGTTTGTTTACCAATGCTTCTACTGAAATTTCTCCCTGTAACCGAAAAATGTTTTATCTACTTTGAATGCAATATTAATGTTTATTTCAAGAATTATGGCAATTTTTTGTTAAAAATAACAATAAAATGAAACAAATCTGGAAAGAAAAAACACCAGCTACCTGTGTCTATATATAAGCACCGTAAACCAACACCAGCTACCTGTGTCTATATATAAGCACCGTAAACGTCAGCTACCTGTGTCTATATATATGCACCATAAACGCCAGCTACCTGTGTCTATAAGCACCGTAAACCAACACCAGCTACCTGTGTCTATATATAAGCACCGTAAACACCAGCTGCCTGTGTCTATATATAAGCACCGTAAACACCAGCTACCTGTGTCTATATATATAAGCACCGTAAACACCAGCTACCTGTGTCTATATATAAGCACCGTAAACCAACACCAGCTACCTATGTCTATTTATAAGCACCGTAAACACCAGCTACCTGTGTCTATATATAAGCACCGTAAACACCAGCTTCCTGTGTCTATATATAAGCACCGTAAACCAACACAAGCTACCTATGTCTATATATAAGCACCGTAAGCACCAGCTACCTATGTCTATATATAAGCACCGTAAACACCAGCTACCTGTGTCTATATAAAAGCACCGTAAACACCAGCTACCTGTGTCTATATATAAGCACCGTAAACCAACACAAGCTACCTATGTCTATATATAAGCACCGTAAACACCAGCTACCTGTGCCTATATATAAGCACAGTAAACACCAGCTACCTGTGCCTATATATAAGCACCGTAAACACCAGCAAACTGTGTCTACATATAAGACCCGTAAACATCAGCTACCTGTGTCTACATATAAGCACCGTAAACACCAGCTACCTGTGTCTACATATAAGCACCGTAAACACCAGCTACCTGTGTCTTCATATAAGCACCGTAAACACCAGCTACCTGTGTCTATATATATAATCACCGTAAACACCAGCTACCTGTGTCTATATATAAGCACCGTAAACCAACACCAGCTACCTATGTCTATTTATAAGCACCGTAAACACCAGCTACCTGTGTCTATATATAAGCACCGTAAACCAACACAAGCTACCTGTGTCTATATATAAGCACCCTAAACCAACACCAGCTACCTGTGTCTGTATATATAAGCACCGTAAACACCAGCTACCTGTGTCTATATATAAGCACCGTAAACACCAGCTGCCTGTGTCTATATATAACCACCGTAAACACCAGCTTTCTATGTCTATATAAAAGCACCGTAAACACCAGCTACCTGTGTCTATATATAAGCACCGTAAACCAACACCAGTTACTTGTGTCTATATTAAAGCACCGTAAACACCTGCTTTCTATGTCTATATATAAGCACCATAAACACCAGCTACCTGTGTCTATATATATAAGCACCGTAAACCAACACAAGCTACCTGTGTCTACATATATAACCACCGTAAACACCAGCTGCCTGTGTCTATATATAAGCACCTTAAACCAACACCAGTTACTTGTGTCTATATTAAAGCACCGTAAACACCAGCTTTCTATGTCTATATATAAGCACCGTAAACACAAGCTACCTGTGTCTATATATAAGCACCGTAAACCAACACCAGCTATCTATGTCTATTTATAAGCACCGTAAACACCAGCTACCTGTGTCTATATATAAGCACCGTAAACCAACACAAGCTACCTGTGTCTATATATAAGCACCGTAAACACCAGTTACCTGTGTCTATATATAAGCACCGTAAACCAACACCAGCTACCTGTGTCTGTATATATAAGCACCGTAAACACCAGCTACATGTGTCTATATATAAGCACCGTAAACACCAGCTGTCTGTGTCTATATATAACCACCGTAAACACCAGCTTTCTATGTCTATATAAAAGCACCGTAAACACCAGCTACCTGTGTCTATATATAAGCACCGTAAACCAACACCAGTTACTTGTGTCTATATTAAAGCACCGTAAACACCAGCTTTCTATGTCTATATATAAGCACCGTAAACACCAGCTACCTGTGTCTATATATATAAGCACCGTAAACCAACACAAGCTACCTGTGTCTATATATAAGCACCGTAAACACCAGCTACCTGTGTCTATATATAAGCACCGTAAACACCAGCCGCCTGTGTCTATGTATAAGCACCGTAAACCAACACCAGTTACTTGTGTCTATATTAAAGCACCGTAAACACAAGCTTTCTATGTCTTTATATAAGCACCGTAAACACAAGCTACCTGTGTCTATATATAAGCACCGTAAACCAACACCAGCTACCTGTGTCTATATATAAGCACCGTAAACACCAGCTACCTATGTCTATATATAAGCACCGTAAACCAACACAAGCTACCTATGTCTATATATAAGCACCGTAAACACCAGCTACCTGTGCCTATATATAAGCACCATAAACACCAGCTACCTGTGCCTATATATAAGCACCGTAAACACCAGCAAACTGTGTCTACATATAAGCACCGTAAACACCAGCTACCTGTGTCTACATATAAGCACCGTAAACACCAGCTACCTGTGTCTTCATATAAGCACCGTAAACACCAGCTACCTGTGTCTATATATATAATCACCGTAAACACCAGCTACCTGTGTCTATATATAAGCACCGTAAACCAACACCAGCTACCTATGTCTATTTATAAGCACCGTAAACACCAGCTACCTGTGTCTATATATAAGCACCGTAAACCAACACAAGCTACCTGTGTCTATATATAAGCACCGTAAACCAACACCAGCTACCTGTGTCTGTATATATAAGCACCGTAAACACCAGCTACCTGTGTCTATATATAAGCACCGTAAACACCAGCTGTCTGTGTCTATATATAACCACCGTAAACACCAGCTTTCTATGTCTATATAAAAGCACCGTAAACACCAGCTACCTGTGTCTATATATAAGCACCGTAAACCAACACCAGTTACTTGTGTCTATATTAAAGCACCGTAAACACCAGCTTTCTATGTCTATATATAAGCACCGTAAACACCAGCTACCTGTGTCTATATATATAAGCACCGTAAACCAACACAAGCTACCTGTGTCTATATATATATAAGCACCGTAAACACCAGCTGCCTGTGTCTATATATAAGCACCCTAAACCAACACCAGTTACTTGTGTCTATATTAAAGCACCGTAAACACCAGCTTTCTATGTCTATATATAAGCACCGTAAACACAAGCTACCTGTGTCTATATATAAGCACCGTAAACCAACACCAGCTACCTATGTCTATTTATAAGCACCGTAAACACCAGCTACCTGTGTCTATATATAAGCACCGTAAACACCAGCTACCTGTGTCTATATATATAAGCACCGTAAACCAACACCAGTTACTTGTGTCTATATTAAAGCACCGTAAACACCAGCTTTCTATGTCTATATATAAGCACCGTAAACACCAGCTACCTGTGTCTATATATATAAGCACCGTAAACCAACACAAGCTACCTGTGTCTATATATAAGCACCGTAAACACCAGCTACCTGTGTCTATATATAAGCACCGTAAACACCAGCCGCCTGTGTCTATGTATAAGCACCGTAAACCAACACCAGTTACTTGTGTCTATATTAAAGCACCGTAAACACCAGCTTTCTATGTCTTTATATAAGCACCGTTAACACAAGCTACCTGTGTCTATATATAAGCACCGTAAACCAACACCAGCTACCTGTGTCTATATATAAGCACCGTAAACACCAGCTGCCTGTGTCTATATATAAGCACCGTAAACACCAGCTACCTATGTCTATATATAAGCACCGTAAACCAACAACTTTTTAAGGATGGCCTTATTGATTCATTTGATCATCATTGGACAATTCACTTGCACGCTTGAAAGTCAAGATGATAGTTACAGATACTCAAATGACCATGTATGAAAGTGTCCAGGCGCTTGTTTCATTGTATCACAAGCAGATTAAGTACTTCAATAGTTAAAACTTAAATCTAAGTAAAGCAGCCAGGTGATCATGATTTTAGACTGGTGCCAGTAAAACTGCATATTGTTTAATTAATATTGATTACTATATTCAGCAAAAGTAGAAACGTTCCTCTTTTATTATAATTGATGTAGCTCTGTCTGTGATTTTGCTACATATCCAATGTACATGTATTTTTTACCCTGGCGATGTTGAGAATAAGATCATGTGGAGTTTACCTCATAAACACTGTGTATATAGCGCTAGTGCCCAGAACATTCATTTCCACTTTTTTCCACGCACACGATATACAGCTTTTTTTCAGTCCATTGTCATACGATTCTTGCAATGGAGGTCAATTTGAAAATGAATTATTCCCCCCCCCCCCCCTCCCAGTTTTCAACATGCCCCGGATTTCTGAAAACGGGCGCAATTGGGATGCTAAAAGGTGGGACGACGGCCATGGCGGTCGCGAGTTAGTTCGGGTGCTGTCACAAAACGATTGAGGAACGTGGACTGTTTACGGTCGGCAGTGACCTGGTAAACCCAGAGACGATGCGGAACCGACCATTACCTCACGTTCACGCACTAACGTCAGTGTCGGTTGCCAACCACCTTCACTGCTGGGCGGCATGGTGTCTCGGCACAGTCTTGATAATCGTCTGCATCGTAACTTCCAACCAATCAGAGCATGGCACTGGTCAAACCATAACCCGACGTCACCGCACTGCCATGGGCGTGACGTCATCTGGACTGGAGAATGGCAGACCAGGTTCACCGGGCAGTACTTGGCACAGATCAATGTTTTCAGGTGGCCGGTAGTTTCCCCTGCTTCTTACCAAATTTAGAATATCTTGGTCATAAAGCGAGTGCAAAATCTTTGCAGCGAGAATCGTGGAATTTGTCAAATGCATTGGTTTTGCGTAATGGTTTTACGTCGAGGTGCCGTCAAATTATTGCTTTCTGGAAAATGTTTTTAAATAGGGAGTGACGTTTCTTTGTTTGCTCATGTATAATATAAATAACAAAAGAAGGTACCATCGTTGTATAGTAACTGAATTTTTTTTTTAAAAGCGAAGCTAAACACTATAAAACAAACAAAATATAACTATGTAAGCAACTTTTTAATTTAAACGTTTTCGTATTCTTACATGAAAAAAAGAAGAAAATTATCACAAGACGTAAATGTTCAAGTTGCATAATGCTATCAGTGAAAATAACACTCATTTTATTCCTTTTCTTATATGTGTATACAATCAATGTCCTTTGGGTATGCCATCGCTAATGCGTGATCCAGAAGGGGTTGCATATGCTTTTGATAAAAAAACTATTTTGAGGATGATATTTAGTAATTTTATATGGAAACACTTAACTAACAATTTGTTAATATTGAATATAAACTATCCCAGTGATTAGTGGTAAAAGTTTTTGTTCAAATCAATATTTTGCCAGAATTTTATTTCATTTGAAGTTGGGATGATTTTTTATCATATAGATCTTGATTAAAACTATATGGAGTCATATAAATATAATGATTAGCTATTACACGTTTGATTGGTTTAAATGTTATTAATCTGGTCTGATATATTCTCTTTATTTCCTCCCTTAAGGAGATTATGAGAGAGAGAGAGAGAGAGAGAGAGAGAGAGAGAGAGAGATTTAAACATTAATTCAATTTTACACGAATGACATTTTCCCCACATATATTCATGTGTATAGCAAAGTAACTGTGCATACAAACAGATTAGCTTTCTATTTTTACTATTTCTTTAATACATGCTTGATTATTTATTAAATTCTTTATCTTAAAAGTTTGGTTAACTTCATGCATTTTGCAACCAATCTGATTGCTATTCGGAGAAAGTGTTTGTGAACCTTCTTACTTGATAATGATAGTAATCTTCGACCAATTAACTTTTGCACTTTAGTCTCATTTGTACCGTTATTGAGTTCAATTATGACAGAATAGCCAAATTGTGAAACTATGATTCTGTAGACATTTTGTCGCAATATTGATGAGCATAACAAACAAACAACGTGAAAAAATAGCATTACAAATCATTATTCCGCAGAAATGACACAGATATTGGTGTCTATTTTCAGACATTTGACATATCCACAAATTACTCACTGTGTGTGCACAAGCTTGTGTTTTTCTGGGTCAGTACTGCAATCTCAGATTAATGCATGTTCAATGTTAGTGTGTAAGAATTTAAATCTGCTAAAATTATCATCGCTTTACAGACGAGAACGCCAAGATTCGGTTTCGAATCTATGTACGTTAATGGATTTCCATTCGATTTTATTTGGGAACGAACCTGGCTGTATGTTTCTGACAAGATGGTGAGACATGTCATATTTTGTAAGAATATTAACAATATCAGGAATAAATCCGCGTTGACTCTTATCCGATCTACATTTATATATGGAGAGGCGCGCATTGAAGATTTGCTTTACAAGTAATGTATTGGGCATATTGCATAAACTTCCAAGAAAAACTTTTGCTTGTCGATTTGAGACCGCACGGTTCTAAGCGTAGCATGATCAAACAAATATCCGTTCGTGTTCAAATTTCAAAGTTTTGTACCTTTTCTTAAGAATCTTTCTATCCATTATAATCTTGTTTGGTCAAGTTATCGCAGAGCACGACTCCAAAGAGTAGTCTAGGTATACACAATGTCGATATATGTGATGTTGAACGAATTGGGTTTAGATACTTCGGGTCAAGTTTTAAAGGATTATATTGGCAAGTAACACTAAAACGCTGTTAATCAAGACTTTTCCTGTATGCAGTGTGCACAAAACAATGTTTATGTATTGACGTATAACCTTTATTTACTTGAAAGTTATCAAATTAACAGTAATTGAATATTGGCCAAAACTTTAATACGTCCCGCAATAAAGTATTGCGCAATGTTTACATTGAACTCCGTAAACTTTCCGAACAAAGCCTCGAAAACGAGATTGGGAATGAATCTTCACGATGTTATCCGATGATTGATCGGAAACCCGTCGTTGAAAATGGCGAATGTAAACAAAAACAATAACATGGGCTTCAGAAACCCGATGTTTGTAATAAAAAGGTTATGCAATTAGACACTTTAGACGCCTTTATCTCTTAGTTATAAGTGTATCTTCATGCTGGGCGTGTGTATTTAGGACAGGAAATTGACGTTAATATGCCAATATAATCCCTTTATATATATACTCAGGTAAAATAATAACACATTTATATATGGTTTCGGATGTTGATTACATCTTTATAGTGTAATGTACCACACTTTTTCTATATGAAAAGGACTCCAGATTCAATTCCTGGCGGAGACCTCAGCACTTTTAACCATTGTACAACATAAACACTTAAGGTCTCACTACACAGTTGAATTTTGTTCTTTGTTCTATATAAAATAAGGTCTAGGAAAAATAATTCTACACAGAATAGTTTTTAAAGTGTTTTTTTTTTTTCATAGCAGGAATGTATACCCACATAAAAATGCACAATAATTGGTAGGTTGTCCACTTTGATTGTTTTTGAAAGAGGGTGCAATGACACCCAGAGCTTTTTTGAAAAAAGAAGTCTACAACCGCTCATAAATACATGCATATGTTGAAATCCAATAAAAGTCACTTTTTTAACATCAGTGATGTCTTACTGCAGTATATGCTATGTCAACTTTTGCTCTACTCATCTGCAGCAAGAAATCACAGCCACTATGAACCATTTTGATAATATTGTATAACCAAAATACATAGGTCTTTTTTAAAAGCGTAAGAATCTTGCTACTGTGGCAAAAAAGGGGCGTAACTGTGTAGTGAGACGTTACTTCTGTCATCCAGAACTATAACATGGATGCTATTGTAGTATACATACTGCACAGAAACTGAACTAGCCTAATGATTTTCATGAACTGTCATGAAAACTCCAAAATTATTCTGATTCCAGAAATTAACACGCCCCAACTTACCAAACAATTTTATAACCTTCATTTTATCATTTCAAAACAAATTTGCAATAAACAGTCAGAAACCTTCAACAGATATCCTTAGTTGGGATTGAACCAATCTTCCATCTTAAAGATGGATATACTTCATTGTACTATAAGGATGCGTTTTGAAGCTATATTACAGCACTACACACTAATTATGAATATAATCTTGTTTTCACTGGTTGCTTCAATAACGTAATTTGTTGAGGAATTTGTTTTATTTAATTTCATATGATTATATAAAATATGCATTTGGAATATATATAAATTTTATTTTACAATTGCTAATTGTTTTAATTAATTTCATATAATTATATAAATTATGTATTTGGAATAAACTTCATTTTTTTACAAATGTTTTAATTAAATTCATATGATTATATAAAATAAGTATTAGGAATAAACTTAATTATAATTTTACAATTGCTAATGTTTTAACAAATGTCATATGAATAAATATATATTTGGATTTTGGAATAAACTTAAATTTGATTTTACAATAGTAATTGTTTGAATTAAATTTATATAATTATATACAATAATTATGTTTTAGTTACAATTGCTAATTTTGTTAATAAATTTCATATAATTTTATAAAATATATATTTGGAATATACATAAATTTTACTAAGAAATTTCTAATTCTTTTAATTAATTTCATATGCATATATCATATATGCATTTGGATATACTTAAATTTTATTTTATAATTGCTAAATGGTTTATTTAATTTCATATGGTTATAAAAAATATGCATTTGGATATACTTAAATTTTATTTTACACTTTACTTTTTTTTTTTACAATTGCCAAGTGTTTTATTTAATTTCATATGCATATTCAAAATTGATAATTGTTTTAATTAATTTCATATCATTGTATAAAATATGTATTTGGAATATACTTAAATTTTATTTTACAATTGCTGTTTTAATTAATTTCATATGATTATATAAAATATTTATTTGGAATATACTTTACTTCTATTTTGAAATTGGTAATTGTTTTATTTAATTTCATATAATTATATAAAATATTTATTTGGGCTATACTTAAATTTTATTTTACTATTGCTAATTGTTCTAACTAATTTCATATGATTATATCAAATATTTATTTGGTATATACTTATTTTTCTTTTACAATTGCTAATTGTGTTAATTAATTTCTGATAAATATATGAAATATTTATTTGGAATATGCTTAAATTTTATTAACAATTGCTAATTGTTTTAATTAAAGTCATTTGATTATATAAAATAGTCATTGCATAACAGAATTTTATTTTACAATTGCTAATTGTGTTAAATAATTACATATGTTTATATCAAATATGTATATGGTATATACTTAATATTTATTTTACAATTGCAAAGTGTTTAATTAATTTTAAATCATTATATAAAATATGTATTTGGAATATACTTAAAATTTATTTTACAATTGCTAACTGTTTTAGTTAATTTCATATAATTATATAAAATAAGTTTATGGAATATACTTAAATTTTCTTTTACAATTGCTAATTGTTTTAATTAATTTCATATAATTATAAAAAATATGTATATGGAATATATTTAATTTATATTTTACAACAACTGATAATTGTTTTAATTAATTTTATATGATTATATAAAATATGTATTTATAATATACTTTAATGGTTTTTTTTACAATTGCTTCCTGTTTAGATTAATTGCATATAATTATATAAAATATTTTTGGGGAATATATTGATATTTTATTGATAATTGTGTGAATTAAATTCATATGATTATGTAAAATATATATATGGAAAAGACTTAAATTTTATTTGACAATTGCTAATTTTGTTAATTAATTTCATATAATTTTATAAAATATATATTTGGAATATACATCAATTGTATTTACAATTTCTAATTGTTTTAATTAATTTCATTGCATCACATTGTATTGAATTAAAATAAATGTAGCTGATAGGCCAGTCTCTCTCCATAAAACCACAGGTCACAATATAGAACGACTATAGAGCGGCTCAATAGCGGATTCAGGACGAAAAGAACTTCAGCCGGTCCCCCTAAAATATAGCAAGTTTAGTTAAATTTATCGAAAATTTGGTGCTATTACATAACACGCCCTTTACAATTGAATATTGTTCCTTAAGTAATGGTAAACACATGTGCGAAATTTCATTCACATCCAATGAGTGGTTGCATAGATATCTTAAACTTAAATGCAACTAAACACAAAAGTTTAACCTGGGTGTTTAAGTCCTAAAAGGGCCACAACTGTGCCAAAATGCAATCCAGAGTTATGTTTTTTTTTGCTTCTGTGTGTTCCATTGATGATTGTGAACACACATGCAAAGTTTCATTCACATCCAATTAGTGGTTGCATAAATATCTTAAACTTAAATGCAACTAAACGCAAAAGTTTAACCTGGGTGTCTAAGTCCAAAAAGGACCACAACTGTGTCAAAATGCAAGCCAGAGTTATGATTCTTGTCTGTGTGCATTCACATCCAATGAGTGGTTGCATAGATATCTTAAACTTAAACGTAAAAGTTTAACCTGGGTGTCTACAGACGACGCCGACAATGACGCCGGGGTCATGGCAATAGCTCTCCTTTGACTTCGTCCCGGCGAGCTAAAAAGTGTGTGCTCGTGTGATTTTTAACAACAAGGACCCACTGTGATTATTATGTTTGCTATATTTGTTTAGGCCTGTCTTGTATCCAGCCTTATAAAATAAGTCCATGTGGTACATTTACCAATATCATTTGTGTAGTGCAGTTCTCCTTAAATAAGTCTGCAAACGTTTAAAAGTCAGAATATACAAAAACAGTACATAACTACAATATATTACGATATCCTTAAGGTTCACTAATTCAGCATGTTGCGTCTCAAATATCAAAATGTTCTTAGTAACGATAAAGACATGGTGTGACGGGTGTAGGAAGTAAAAGTAATAAAATTGATTTCTATACCACCCACCGCAAAGACAAAACAATTTTGCCTCTATGGATAAAGCCTCATTTCAAAGAAAAGAATATGGTGGGTTTTACATAATATTTATATGAAAAAAATATCATAGTCTATATATGCTATATATATATTCACACCCTCGCTACCCTCCAAACACTTTAAAAATTACCCCCAACACTCACAGAAAAATAAAAGCAACAAAATATATTCATATAAAAATAAGACACATTAAAAAAATATATATATATGAGGGATCAGACATAGAGTCGTTTAATCCATGATTAGTTTTGTCATTGGTCAGGTAAAGGGATTCCGAACACCGATACATATGATTCCGTTTTTGCGCGACGTGGAACAGCAATGGGTTTACCTTGTATTGTGGCTGATAGTGTTGCTTTGGATGTACTCTTTTTTTAAAAATTGTTCTGTTCCTATATTTCGTTTTTCATATTTTACACAATACTGTCCGGCATTCTAATATGGTGAACACTTAGAATTAAAATGGTTCATAATAGCAACTAATTTTTTTTAAATAATTAATTTTACATCGAATGTGAAAGAAGTTTTTAGAACTTTGAAAAATCACACTCGTGGTCTTCCTGGGGAGAACCAGCAAATTAAGCTGTATGGATAAAGTGCCTTGCTCAAAGACACATCACATAGACGTGGTGGAGGATCAAGGACACATCACATTGCCGTGGTGGAGGATCAATGACACATCACATAGCCGTGGTGGAGGATCAAGAACATATCACATAGCCGTGGTGGAGGATCAAGGATACATCACATAGCCATGGTGGAGGATCAATGACACATCACATAGCCGTGGTGGAGGATCAAGGACATATCACATAGCCGTGGTGGAGGATCAAGTACACATCAAATAGCCGTGGTGGAGGATCAAATACACATCACATAGCCGTGGTGGAGGATCAAGGACACATCACATAGCTATGGTGGAGGATCAATGACACATCACATAGCCGTGGTGGAAGATCAAGGACACATCACATAGCCGTGGTGGATGATCAAATACACATCACATAGCCGTGGTGGAGGATCAATGACACATCACATAGCCGTGGTGGAAGATCAATGACACATCACATAGCCGTGGTGGAGGATCAAGGACACATCACATAGCCGTGGTGGAAGATCAATGACACATCACATAGCCAGTGGAGGATCAAACTCACGACTCTGATCATAGACCCGACGTCTAACACTGGATGGCGCGCTAAACTTTAGTTCTAAATTCACTTGAAACAGTTGCAAACTTAATATGCAAATAGTTCTTTAATTAATCAAAACAATTGCTAAACACACAAACAATTTCATCAGAGATTACTCGAGCGGGGATTCAATATCGTATAACAATCATCATGGATATTGTGGCCGGGCAGGGATTCCGGCAATGGCGTATAACAATCAATACGGAGATTGTGGCCGACGGGGATTCAATGCCGCATAACAATCATCACGGAGATTCTGACCGAGCGGTGTTTCAATGACATATAACAATCAACTCGGAGACTATGGTCGAGCAGGGATTCAATGCCGTATAACAATCATCACGGAGGTTGAGGCGGGCGGGGATTTAATGTCGCATAACAATCAACTCGGAGATTGTGGCCGAGTGGCGATTCATTGTCGCATAACAATCAACACGAAGATTGTGGTGCGGGCGGTGATTAAATGTCGTATAACAATCATCACGGATGTTGAGGTGGGCGGGGATTAAATGTCGTTTAACAACCGATACGTTGCCGACACCCGTATTGCGGGGCACGTATTAAGCACAGCCATCGACGTTTACATCTACACTGGGCATTACAAAATCTCAGATAGTTGGTTAATCAGTGGAGATCGCTTCTTTTTTTCACTGATGAATCTAAATTCGATTCCAGTGACCGGCGTAGGCACATCTTCCGTTGTACTGGCGAAAGGTTGGCGGATGCCTGTGTGGTTGAGTCAGGTGGGGTGAGCCTAGGGCAATGGTGTGGGCTGAATTTACTGCTGACCACAAAACCAGACTGGTCTTCCTTGAGTTTGGAAAATGATATGGACGTGGTTTAACGGCGCAACGTTACATCGGCCAGGTGCTCCGGCCAGTTGTTGTGCCAAGCATTCGCCTCCACCATGGCACCGTCTTCCAACAAGACAACGTGCGGCCCCATATTGTGAGACTCACGACACACTTCCTGACGGCAAACATTGACGTGCTTGCCATGACCGGCACTATCCCCAGATATGAACCCAATGGAACATGTTTGGGATTATTTAAAACGGAGAGTTAGTGCCAGAAATCTCAGGACAAATCATGAACTTAGTGCTGCTATAGCAGAGGAATGGGACCAACTACCGACTCAATTTCTACGAAGGCTTGTTTTGTCGCTGCGCCGACATTGTGTTGCATTGGTTAATGCCCGCGAGCGATACATGCGATATTGAAATTTAAACATGACAACAGTAGGTGCCATTTTTACAAAATGAGTTATTGTCAAAAATACAGTAGGTAAATACTAGTAGGTATTATCTGGGGCGCCAATTGTGATAAAGTAAATAAATCAAATACATCAGAACTATACACACTTATTGGCATTGAGTTGTTCTTTCCAACCATGCCAAATTAATAAAAATCGGTTGCCTCTGAGCTGATATTTATATTTAATATAGATGGACAAGACTTTTGATATTGATAATATAGTGAGAACTGTAACTAATGTTATAACTTGTAGTTCTGTTTGCACATGTTATATATAAATATGTATTATCATGTGAGGTTAACTGTCTGTAATATAAGTAATAAAATATGTTTAAACTAAATATGAAGTTTCAATCAAATACATGCAGAGGCTGTTGAGTTTCAATCATATACATTGAGTGTTTGTTGTGATATGGACTTGATGGTACTTGCACACAAAACTTTAAATAAAATGTCCAAGTCAAACAATGGCACTGATACTTTTCATTATATTCAAGCAAGAGTTCTCTCCCTTAGTTACTGTATAGGAAGTCTTGTGTGGAGTTTCAATTAAATACATGGTGTATGGACGGTGAGATATGGACTTGATGGTATTTCATGCAAAACTTTAACCCGAATTTCTAAGTAAAAAGGGCAATAATTTTCATTATATTCTTACTTAGTTATTTAGTACTTAGTACGTTTTGATGACTAGGAAAAAGTTTTGTTTAAAGTTTAATCAATAAATTGAGTGGTTTGTGAGATATGGACTTTAACCAGACAATAGTTTGCATTATATTCATGCAAGAGTTATCTACCTTCACTACTTTAGTAGATTTGATGAATGGAAAGTTTGTGTAAGGTTTAAATCAAATACATTGAAAGGTTGTTGAAATATGGACTAGATGATACTTGCACCCAGAGCTTTAACCATAATTTCCAAGTCAAATTAGGGCAAGAAAATTTACTGTTTTCCCACCGTGAGTGTTCTTATGTTGAAAGCATTGTCTCCTTAATGAACTCTTGTTCCTTTATTTGAATTAATATGAAACCTTTATTCACGAGCAAATTTAGCGCATCAGTTTTCAAGATTAAGATTTTTGAAATTTCATTATTCTATCATTTTTTTAACCACTGCTTGCCATTTATCTGATGTTAAGGTCTGAGTTTTTTTTTTAAAGATAAATGCAGGTGACACATCATCATGACATGTTGATCATTTGTGTCAAGCTATTTTAAAATCCCTCCATGTAAAACAAAATTACAAACCAGGGATAAAATATTAAACAGACTAAAAGTGTGACCTTGACCTTTGAGGTAAGGTTCTGGGTATTAATGCAACACTTCGTCAAGCCATGCTGATTAATTGATAAATTGAGTCAGGTGTTTTTAAAATCCATCCATGTATGATAAAGTTATAGGTGTTGTCGAACAAACTCAAAGTGAGACCTTGACCTCTGAGGTACAGGTCTAGGTCTTACATACAACACATCGCCATGTCATCTTGATCAATTGAGCCAAGTTAAAAACAAATTTACAAACTAGAAACGAAGTATCAAACAAACTGAAAGTGTGACCTTGACCTTTAAGGAAAGGTTCTGGGTCTTTCACACGACACTTCATCATGTCATGTTGATCAACTGAGCCAGGTGTTTTTGAAATTTATCCATAGGTAACAAAGTTACAGACCGAAAAAGAAATCTCAAACAGACTGAAAGTGTAATCAAAGAAAGTTAAATTGTGACTTTGATCTTTGAAGTGGGTGTCTAGGCAAACGCGTTAATACGTCGTCATGCTATGTGTAGCAGGTAATCATAAAATTCATCGATGCATGACAAAGTTACAGGCTGGACACGAAACCTCACACAGACTCAAAGAGCTGTTACCGTTACCGTACCTCGCCCCTTCAATTGAACAAACCTTAAATCCCTTCAAAAGTGAAACATTTACACAAAATATGAATAAATTCAATTGAAAGAGACTTTATTCTTCTGTGAGGATGTTAAACAAAGGCGTTTTCCACTTTTAGTTCTTTCACTTGTAATTTATGTCAGCTTGACTGTGACTTACTTCAGAGTTTTTGGAATTACTCTGGAGTTATATTTTCAATAGAGCCAGTACTGGGTTTCATTTTTCATCGGGGCGAGTCTGTATCAAACCTGTGACCTGTGGTGAGCAGCCAAAAGCCTATCCACTACACAAAACTGCCCACATTATTTTATAGCTGTCTCAAGTGATCATTGTGGTTGTCAATGAAGCACATTTTTATAAAGTGTATATCA
Source organism: Panopea generosa (assembly GCA_029582155.1). NCBI lineage: Eukaryota > Metazoa > Mollusca > Bivalvia > Adapedonta > Hiatellidae > Panopea > Panopea generosa. The sequence continues at coordinate 72,596,303 of CM055895.1, read as the reverse complement.
GAAACAAATGTCTTCTCTGAAATGAACTTTTTTAACAATCATTTTGCGGGTAATACATTTCATATTTAATACTGGCCTAAAGCTTCATTAATTCAACACAAAATGTAACCGCGGGGTCAATTTCTTATACATTATTTTAGTTCAAACATGATCCAAGTTGTCAGGAGTACACATTGTAGTAGATTATTTCTGGAAGTGAAAACCTCCCTGATGTTATCTTGATTGGTATCTGGTCTGTATTCACTCATTCTGAAAGACAATAAAACATAATGTAATTGGGAATTGTAACTTTTAAATGATAACAATGATTTTTTTATATTAACCCTTTGTTCCATAAGCATTTTCTTGGACTCTTCCAAATTGAAAGCATTAATTCACCAGGTATCAGCAATGGGTGAATTATGTTTATATTAACTGACAGAGTGGAAACAGTGCAGGAAGTTTTCCGATTGCTCATTATGAGCAATTGGAACTCTTCCTGCACTGTTTTCAAATGCCATCTGTGATTAGTGCAGGAAAATGCGTATCTATGGAGTAAAGGGTTAAGCCTTTAAAAAAAAATGCTTTGGCAGCGACAGCAATGGATGTTTTAAAATCAATCCTGTGTATGCGGTCATCTCTATCCAGCAGCCACTTGTTTTAAGCAGGCATTTGCTATTATTTTTGTTCTTTCCCTTGACTGACTGTTTAAGACAGATTTGACTGTAATTGGGTAATGTAACTTTTAAATGACAATTGTGAATGTTTTGAAATTTAGTGTTTTTAGGAAAAATTTAATATAGCACATCAACAACAAGAGCTGTTGGAGGGACAGCATGCTCGACTATTTCGATGCTGTTCTAAAATAACAGTTTTTTCAGGAAATAAGTACCAAATAGAAGACAATTAACTCAGGTGTGGTAAAATTAAATTATTGCTTATCTGTTAAAAATAAATTAGCAAAATAGTTTACCAACACTATTCATTTTCATTATCAAGTGTTTTTTTTTGAAAACAACAAAGGGAATGGATGGTTTGTTTTGCCTTTATATTATTCAATTCAGCATGACATATAGGCATATGCACTAACTTCAGCTCAGAGGGAATTATATCGGTACCAGTTCATGAAAATGGATCTATAGTTGAAAAAAAATCTTGGACCAGCATGCAGTTTTTTTCACAGCTGGATACCCTTTCATAAAAATAAAGAAAATAAATCTATATAAAAAAAGGGATTAAACTTTACAAAAAAGAAAAAAAAGATTAAAAAATATTAAATTTAAAAAAATAATAATTTAACCCCTCAGAGCAGACCAAACATAGGAGGCGAGGAGGCTCTACTGACTCATAGTCACACATTTTTCAAAATTTCACAATATTTACCCTCTTTTGGGTACCTCTTAAATACCCCCACCACACCCATACTGAACAAAGAGTAACTTGCAATGAAAAGGAAATGCTTTAAATTCCCATACCATTCATCTGTTAAACAAATATACTGTGAAATCATTTATTTTTGCGGATATTAAATTTCGTTATTTCCACTTCAATGACATATTCGTGAAGATTTAAATTCGTTGAAATTCAATTTAAAATTTTTTTACACTTTCCACATCTAGCTTAATCAATGCTGCATATGGCGTAGACTTAAAGACGATAATTATGAGTATTAAACAATCTTACACTCTTTACAAAATCATCAATTAAAATATTGATGCAATATGACGAAAGGATGGAATATTTACCATAATGCGATGCACATGGCCATATGAAAACAGAGATAATTTATATTGACAGCATTACATAGCCTAAGTTTGTGGGCATTTGATTTCGATGTCTAGGCTCCCCACGAAATCGATGAAAATTAGGACTCCACGAAAATAAATGATTTCACAGTAGTCCCTGTACAGAACCCTTATACAACTCAGTCCCTTGATTTGTCAGAACTTCAATCACCCATTCTTAGCGATTTGTTATGAGCAAAAAGGCTTTAGATTTTAAAAAGAAGTTTTTTTTGTACACATGGATGTGAAAATGAAAATAATCAGTTTTCCCTATGATATTTCTATGTAAAAGTAAAAAATACATTACAGGGCCCCAATATACCACCAGCCCCTTGATAAGCAGACTCTTCAATCCTTGCTGATGTAAGGATAGTTTATATCAAATGTGAACTAGTTTGACTGAAAGGTTATTGAGAGGAAGCTTTGTGAAAATCCCCAATTTTAACCTTATTGCCCCACCCACCCCCCATGGCCCCTTATGGAAATTCAATCCTCTTTCTTAATGAACAAAATAAGATTTATTGTTACAAGACAATGCTTAAGATCTCAAATTAAACAACATATTTACACAAATGGCAGAAAAAAATGAGATTTTTCCATTTTCCCATAGTATTCCTTTGTAAAATTCAAAGACCTCTTACAGGGCCTCTTAACATCCCAGTGCCCCTTGATTTGTACAAACTTAGAACTCTTAATCATAGGGATAATTTACATCAAACATGAACAAATTTGACTGACTGGTTGTTGAGAATAAGATTTATAAACAATGTTCAATTTTAACCATTTTGTGACCCCCACCCTGCCCCTTTTAGAAAGTCAATCCTTCGTATCGAACAAAATCTTATTTGTTAAGACTAGAAGATGCTTCAAAACTCAAACTGAATAAAAGAAGTCATAAATGAATGAAAAAAAGTTAATTTTCCATTTTCCCTTAGTATTCCTATACATAACTCAAAACCCCCTTACAGGGCCCCCATAAATACAAGACCTTGATGCTATAAACTTTAAACTCATACTCATTGGGATAATCTATATCAAATATGAACAAATTTGACTGACCGGTTGTTGAGAAGAAGATTTTTGAAAATTTTCTAATTTAACTCTATTTTGAATAACCCTGGCCCCTTATGGAAAGTCAATTATCCTAGATGAACCAAATCTTATTTCCTATTACTAGATGATACTTCAGAACTCATATTGAATAATAATTTTGCCTTCATAGATGAAAAAATGATTATTTTCTGTTTTCCCATATATCCCTTTGTAAAATTCTAAGTTCCCTTACAGGGCCCCTATAAATATAAGTCCCTAAATTCTTATCTACAATCAAACCCCTACACATTGGGATAATTTATGCCAAATACAAACACATCGCACTTACCGGTTCTTAAGAAAACAATTTTTGTGATTCCAAATTTTTACCCTTTTGGGGCCACTCCTGACCCCTAAAGATGTTGGAACCCAGTCATTTTTACAAATCTGAACCTCCTTGACCAAACAATGCTTCTGTGAAAATATAAACAATTCAGTTCCTTTTTTAAAAAAAGATGAATTTATGTCTATTATGACATGTGTCCCTTAATTGAACCCTTGGGGCAGTGTCATTTTTAACCCCAGGGACACCATTTGAACAAATCTAACAGAACTATAGTTGGTTATCAGTACTACATAAACATTTTCAAAATCTGTTTGGCGGTTCATGAGATGAAGATTTTTTAAGTTTAAGACTATTTTTAGTAATGGTGGCCATCTTGAATTTCAGATTGAAAAAAAAACCCCAAACTTCTGTATAGTCTCCTATGCAACAGAAATATCCATATGAAATTTGAGTTTAATTGTCGTAGTTGTTTCAGAGAAAGTGCTGCTTACGGACGACAGATGACGGACAATGCGCCATCATAAGCCCTTCTGGCCTTTGGCCAGTTGAGCTAAAAACAACAAAACAATAAATAAAATTTTGCCCCCAGGGTCATGGTTTTGAATAAAAATCAAACATAAAAGATCAAGGCCTTGTACTACAAACTTTAAACTGCTAAAAATTTCTACGTCTAAAAGGGAAGTAATTCTGCCAAAATGCAATCACGAGTTATGGTTCTTATCTCTACGAGTTTCCTAAAGGATGTTGAACACACATGTGAAGTTCCATTCATGTCCTGTGATAGGAAGAAGTACCAATCAAAAACTTTAACCTCTAAAAATCTCTAACCAAATTTTCTCAGTACAAAAAGACCATAACTCCGCCAATATGCAACCCAGAGTTATGTTTCTTATGTCTGCGAGTTCTTTTGATGATGCTGAACACACATGTGAAGTTTCATTCATATTAAATGAGCAAATGAGTGGTTGCATAGATATTTTACATGATAAAAAATTTAACCTAAAAAATTAAGTCCAAAAAGGGCCATAACTCTGCCAATATGCAACCCAAGGTTATGTTTCTTATGTCTGCAAGTTCCATTGATGATGCTGAACATACATGTGAAGTTTCATAGATATCTTACCCGATAAAAAACTTTAACCTGAAAAACCAACACCGACGCCAGGGCGAGTACAATAGCCCCCCTATTCTATGAATAGTCGAGCTAGAAATTATATTGCCAAAAAAGTTATATTTCCTCCATGCAATCACCAAATTGTAATTTCATATTGGTATTAATAAACCCCAATCCTGGCAACAGCTCCAGAAAATATGAATGTAATGGCTACAATGTTTAACTGACTAAATCTACATGAACTTCAGTTTGAAACTCATTACATCATTGCACAATTCAAGGAAGAGTGATATAGAGATCATAGGTGAAGACATGTATGAAGTGCATCAAAGAGTCTGGTGAATACTTGGCAAGATGTGATTTGGTCAGTTAAAAGTTTAGCAATTGACACAGACTGCTCAAGGTAACCATTACATTTTTAGTGCTGTTGCTACATAACCATATTCAATATAGGTCTGAAATTTTAACAGAATGTACTGTAGCCATCGCAAAAGTAGATTCTGGAAGAGCAATCCACAGCGGTACGACTCTTGAAGAAAAAAGGACAGTTGAGGCAGTCAGTTGATCATGTTGTAGGCGAGATATTCTTTTAGAGTATTTAGATGCTTTGTTAGTCATTAGGTGTCGGTCTCTGTCAATGTCAACCAGTCTATTATATATTTTGTAAAAAGTGTCAAACTTTTATTCATCTTTACTCTAGGGTTGATCATCGCAATCCGTCAAGCATGTCCCCAAAATGAATAGTATTATGCCATCTTCTACATGTCCATTGAGCTGCTGTTCTTTGCACCATTTCAATTTCATGTATGTTGGCCCCAAATGTGGGAGTGGAGACGCATAGTCAATTTGGGGTCGAATTAAAGTTTGGTATGCAATGTGTGGCACCCAGTCCAATGTTTCAGTAATAGTAATCCCCACATATTTTGTTGCTTTTACATTGTCAAGCCTCTGTCAATGTAAAGTGTAGTGGTAATTAATTTGCTTTCTTTGGCTGATGTTCTCACTGGGTAACATTAAGATACACTGGAATTCATGAGCCACTGCTGCTACCATGTGCCAAGTTTCTGTAAGTCTGGTTCAATGCAGTCCTAAAGAATAATATACATTTTTGTAGAGACAGTCATCTGCAAAAAGCCTTACGTTTGATGATAAGCCATTCGGTAGGTCGTTAATAAACCATAGGAAGAGAATTAGACCTAGGCAAGAACCTTGGTGAGCCACCAGATATTACTGGAGCTTGGTCGGAGTGCATTCCGTCGAGTTGTCTGATAACCATGAGGCACTGTAGTGGTCTAGTTTGTATAGTAGACACTTGTGGGGTACTTTTTGGAAGACTTTGGCAAAGTCCATCAAGATAACGTCTCTCTGTTTGTGCTTCTTATTGTACTTGTATTGACTAATCCAAGTAAACAAGTCATCTTACTAAATTGTGTAAGTCTTACAAATGCAAAAGTTTCAATCCAATACATGCAGTGACTGCAGAGATATAAAACTTTAAAGTTATTCTATTCAAGAAAGAGTTATCCAACTTAGTCACTAGTATTGCAATAGGTTTGTTGACTGGGAAGTCTCGATTCACTGCACTGGCTACCGAGATAAAGCCTTGCAAAACTTTTAACTAAGATGTGACTTGCTGGAAGAGTACAACTGCCCTCCTTATTCTTCAAAAAATCTATTTAATTTGAATTTTATTTCAGATTTCACTGAATATATTCTGCATATTCATTTTTGGGGGATTTTTTTTATCTGCATGTCGATTTGTTGTTTTTGTACATGTAGAGTGAACCTGGAATCTTCCTTCCTGTTGGTGTCAAACAATCTATAATGTGTTGGTACGCTGTAAAACCCTATTCATTCATTCTTGCCGGAAAAGTACAATTGCATTCTGTATTCTTCAAAAAATCCATTTAATTTGAATTTTATTATAGATTTCAGCTTCAACCACAACAGAGCAATATTATAGAGAAAGAAACATTTGGAAGGAAAGAGTAAGGAACAAAAGACAGAGAAGTTAATACAGTGCCCCCTTATCCTAAAGGACACTGCCCCCTCTGAACATATAGACATGTTTGTTACTTACTTGGAAGTTTACTGTGTAATTATATTATATCCCAAAATGGACTGCTTCATACCAATACAAGGAGTTCCCATGTTTTAACAACCTGTAGTTATAAATATTAATAACATGCTATAGCAAGGATATAATTTAGGAAACGATTGATTGAATATTTAGTGTCATTTTTATGCCATAGAGGGCTAACAGATGATCAGTTAACCTAACTGTTTCCTAGGATCCTGAAAGGTTAGCCAGTAGTCCAGCACACTTCAATCAGAGGTGACAGCTGAATGATAATGAGACGCAACGTCTAATAATCAATCATCACGGAGACTGCTGCCAGGCGGGGATTCGAACTCACGACCCCTGGATTGATAGTTACATGCATCACTGACTGAGCTAATCAGGTCCAGCTTTAGGAAATAAAAAACAGTTTAATGAATCTCTCACCTGTGGCAAAATAGACCATCACATAACTAACTATGTTTCAAAATTCAAGCAACACAACATTGACATTAATTATACAAGATATATATATATTCTTTCAGAGCAACACATTATAATAGTACAATTAATTATACAAGGAGACATGTTAACTGATTGAATATTTAATATCATTTTTATGCCATTAAGAACTGACGATCAATTAACCTTACCGCTCTTTCCTGGGATTCTGGAAGATTAACCAGTATTCGCGCAAAGTAATTGATTACTTGTTGTTGTTGTATGGTGTTAAGTGTTGCTTTCAACAATTTTTCAGTCAAATGGCGATGGCATCTACTTGAGACAGTATCTGAGCAGTCACACTGGAGTATCATGCCGCAGACACATGGTATGATACCCCACCCAGTCACATTATACTGACACCAGGCCAACCAGTCCTAGAACTTTCCTCTAAATGCCGAGCGTTAAGCGAGGAAGCTTCTAGTACCATTTTTAAAGTCTTTGACCTGGTCGGGGATTGAATCCAAGACCTTCCACATGCAAGGCGGACGCTCTACCACTAGACCACGCTGCAGTCTTAAGTAATTGATTACTTTCCACTTGCAGTGAGACGAATAATAAATAGACAAGTTGTATATCAACTATCAAAGAGTCTGTGGCCGTGCAGATTCAAACTCACGACTCCTGGATTGATATGATAGTCAGACGTGCTACCAACTGAGCTAATCAGTCCTGGCAAACCTGTTAATTTTTTTATCCAAGATCATATCATTACCCCACTGTTTGGTCAATATACAAGGTGGTAGAGTGTACAAAAGGTCTAATTAGGCATATTTTTTAAAATGCAACAGCCACAACTAAACCACTATGATCTGATTTGATTAGTTAACAATTTGTCTCAGATATGGTTACAAAACTTTTCTTATACTCTGATCCAATAAATAAGTTTTAAAGTGCACATCAGACGGGGCATATTTCTATAATTAAAGTGCCATAATTAGTACATAATGCAATATCTGACGAGTGCACACACATGGTAAAATAGACAAATTGTTATAAGTTAAGGGTCAAATTATCCTACTTATTTGACAAGTTAAACAACTGATCCAAGAAGATCCAAGGATGCTCTACTGGCTTATAATGGCCATAGTATTTTATTTTATCAATAAATATTTGGGAGTTTGTATACAGTTAAGCTCTTAGCTTTTGTTATCGCAATAAAGCTAAAATAAATTATTAACAAAATCATTCTTATTAACTCAAATTTACTGTAAATAGACGCTTTCAGATCTCAAACTAAAAAAGAATTATTGTACAAATGTTTGTCCTTTCAATGCCATCGAGGGCCAACAGACAATCAGATCCTGAAATGCTAATCAGTATTCCAGCCACCAATCTCTGCAAGTAACTGAGAACTTTCCCACTTAAATCAGCAGTGAGACAAATGACAATAAATGGAATGTCATATATCATCAAGCAGACTGGCTGGACAGGGATTTGACATTGCTGAATGTACGAAAAAATGCAAATTTTCTGTTCCTGGCAGGGCCATGTAACCTTGCATTTGGACCTAGGTATAAAAACTTCACTGAAATACTTACTTATAGAATGATTAAGAATAAACATATTTGACCAACAGGCTTTAGAGAAGATCTATGAAAATCTAAATATTAACCTTTATTGAGCCTTTACTGGCCTTTTATCGAAATTCATTCTAAATGAACCAACCTGGCCCCTTATTGACATTCAATCACCATTTTTCAGCGAGTCTGACTGGAATATTGAACAGACTGGGATGTAGTCTCAGTGAGCAAGTTTTCTAACAATACTGATGTCAAACCTATAGTTGTAAAATTAATGAAGGGGGAAAGCCTACACAACTTCTATAAAATGTGAAAAAAGCTATAAGTAAGTAAATTTCTTTTTAGGAAATATAATAGTAGACTCAATACGACTATTCAAAATCTGTTGCCGGGCCCAATTAGCTCAGTCGGTTACGCGTCCGACTCAATCCAGGGGTCGTTAGTTCAAATCCCCCACCCGTCAAGTCTCCATGACGATTGATATACCACATTGCGTCTCATAATCATTTGTGTCTCACCACTGATTCAAGTGGGAAAGTTATCAGTTACTTGTGGAGACAGGGTGTGCTCGAGTACTGGTTAATCCCAGGATTTGATAAATATTGGACAGCATGGTTTTTTAAAAGGAAAATCGTGTCCAACAAATTAACTGCAGCCGTGTCATCAATAGTTGGAATGACCTCCCCCATGATGTTATTGCGTCAAATTCAGTTGACACTTTCAAACACAGGAGACTGCCATTGGATTAAGGCTGTGCCTAAATCTTAAATTCCCATAAAAATGTAAATGTCCACTATCAATTAGTTCTTCAGAATTTTAAATTTTTTGGTAATTTCTAAATGGTCGACCCCATTTGGAACACCCTCATTGACCCCTCAAGACAAAGGAAGCTGGTCATTTTAATAAATTTTGATATTTTTTAACCAACAATCAACAATACCAATGTGAAAAATGTCAAAAACAAAATTCATTCAATTATATTCCCCCAACCCTCCACTGATAAAATACCTATAAAGTTTAAAAGATTTTTTCAATAATTTATGTTTTAGATTCTTTGTCAGAGTAATGACCCTTGAATAATAAACTTTGACAGTGTGCACACTTTACTGGATCTTCATCAATGTTAAGAGTTCAGTTATGTAACTTCAAAATTACAGAATTAAACATGAAACAATGAAGGAGAACTATCTCAGCTAGGCGTTGCTCAGTTGATGCTGACATTTTAAAGAAGAAAGAAAAATAGACAAAGGAGTTAATGCAGTGTTCCCTTATCCTAAAGAACATCTACCTCCTCTGGACAATTAGAGTTGTTATATAACTTACTTGTTTACTTACTTATCTGCAACCCATGGTTATGGAACTAAAGTGGACTCGCAGCTGTGCCTATGAAAATAAATAAATATGTTACACACATAGTTGATTCTTTTTTACTTCTATTTCTAAACAAAAACAAAAGGCCCAAGAGGGCCTGATGATGCTGTACTAGTTAAGGTGACCATAGTAAATTGGTAAATTTCACAATATAAACAGTTTTTGGGACTGTCTTGACCCCAGCATTCTATACAACAATTTTCTTTCAAATAACAATTTGTTTGTTTGGGATTTTTTTTGGTAGTATTTCAGTTAACAGTGGTCAGCACACCTAATCATTGTTCTTTGGATTCTTAAGGCAGTTAACCAGCACTAGACACCTCATCTCTACAAGTCGTTGACTACTTACCCACATATTCAGAGGTAGGAAACTCCTGACTGTAGAATAAAGTGCATGACCAATCATCATATTCAAACCCACCTGAATTAATAGATGCATTACTGGCTGCACTTGCCAGGCCCAGTAAAAATATCCGGTTACTAACTATTGAACAAGAGTTGTCAGAAGACAACAAAGCTCGCCTCTGGGTGTCTTAAGTCCAAAAAGGGCCATACCTGAGCCAAAATGCAATTCAGAGTTATGGTCTTGTCTTAGTGTGTTCCATTGATGATAGTGAATACACATGCAAAGTTTCATTCACATCCAATGAGTGGTTGCATAGATATCTTAAACTTAAACTCAAAAGTATAATTTGGGTGTCTACAGACGACGCCGACGACAACCCCGGGGTCATGGCATTAGCTCTCCTTGGACTTCGTCCCGGTGAGCTAAAAACACTTTAATATCCCAACATTTTTATACGTAATTCTTCATATATTGCAATATAATATACAACTATCTACCTTTTTAGTAGTCAATGGTTAAAATTATTTATCCAAGATAAACGCATATATTGAATAACAATAAAAAAGTAAATCAAGAAGTAGTATTACATTACAGATGTATTAGTTTCCCCACTGTCACTTCATTAATACTTTCACTGCGTTTAACAGAGGTGTGAAGTCTCCATGAACCAATTCAACTATTAGCCCTACATTCCTAACAACAAACTTACTTAAAATATGTCCAATTATTCAGAGTGCAATGTCACCAGTATTTAGCTCCACATTTTCGATCCGCTCTTGATCAAAATAACGTCATCAACGCCAATACATATACAACCTGACATCATTATATAAACTTATCAGTTGTGGCAAATGGTTTAATTATATTTTAGCATTGAATAAGTGATATTTCAGTGTCAGTTTTAATTTACCGAATATAATAAACAGTTCATTTAACTGTTGTTTTATCAAGTAGTGCAAATGGAGCTTGAATAGACTATCAGCATGATAATGGAAAGAACATTTTATTTGAACTATTGACTCAGTAACTGGATGAAACTGGTTTTGAAAGAATAAGTGGTCAATAGTTCAATTTTAAAGAAATTGGTGGACAATAGTTAATATTATTTGAACGGTTTAGTTCAGTTTTCAACCAGTCAGATTGAATATTTATAATGATATACAATAAAAAAACAATATTACCTTTTGATCTACGTAGAATAAATATTTGGTGGACTTGTTTCATCCTATCCATACAAAGTTTGCTTGCGTCTGCATGGTTCACCATAGGTACTGGATAGTCTTTTTGACACAATGCACTTGGTTGCTTTTTGGTCACTCTCTGGTGTATTCCAGGGTTCATAGATATATTGTGGTGGATAACCTTTCAATACAGGTAATGCCTGAAAACAAATCACACAATTACCCAGTTATAATCTTGACCTCCAGATCACAACAAATGGCATGAATGTGATATAGTATAGCGGATTTATATTTTTAGTTAAACCATAGCATAATATCAATCATCACAGAGATTGCAACCTGTCAGGAATTCAATATCATGACCACAGGAATGATAGTCACAAGCTACCGACTGAGCCAACCAGTACTTTATAAAGAATGTCTGTAATATATGTTCTAGCATCATGCATTTATATTTGATATAATAAAGAGTTGACCTATTAAACCTACTACTGTAAGTTTATTTGGCTGGTAAACCTTCATTCAGTCTACTTGTTAATCCCAGGAAACAATGGTTATGTTAACTGATCGTCTGTTAGCCCTCAATGGCATAAAAATGACACTAAATATTCAATCAATCAATCAATCAATCAATCAATCAATCATCAGCAGGATAAACAAAATACTAGAGAAAAGACTTTTGCTACAAGTTCATTAGATTCGGCACATAAATGTAACACTGCCTCAGCAGAGCCGGCCTTGCCTTTATGCTTTTTAATGGAACTTGACAATTAATTAATACTTATTAATTTTGCCACAACTAGAAAGAAGGCTCAGGGCTATTCGGGATCACTCTCCAGTCTATTTCCTGGGAAGAACCAGAACTGAGTGTTATTTTTAGAGAGGTGAGTGTTATTTTTAGAGAGGTCATCAAATTGAGACTGATAATGAACAACTGACATCTGGCATGAGCAGCCAACACTATATCCACTGTACTTACACCCAGATTATTTGACTATTGACTCTATGAGTTCACACATTCTTCTCCATGTCAAAGGCATCACAATGACATCAGGAGTATAGATAGTCTTAGAGTTATATTAGGCTACTAGTGATTCTGCGATTGTACTGACACCAAAGATACAATACTTGAACAAAAACAATCAATCCTTTAGCCAGTAACACCTTTAAAAAAAATGTTGTTCATTGAATTTTTTATTTTACACAGTTTACTATTAAAACTGGAACTAATAGTACAGTAAAGAAGTTAAAATTTGCATGCACATTAATATTTGATGTAAGTCTACACAACAAAGTAACATACCTGATAACATCACTACATACCTGACAAAATCACAACATACCTGACAAAATCACAACATACCTAATAAAATCCCAACATACCAGACAAAATCACAACATACCTAATAAAATAACAATATACCTAATAAAATCACAACATACCTGATAAATTCAAAACATACCTGATAGAATCAGAACATACCTGATAAATTCACAACATACCTAATAAAATCACAACATACCTAATAAAGTCCCAACATACCAGACAAAATCACAACATACCTAATAAAATAACAATATACCTAATAAAATCACAACATACCTGATAAATTCAAAACATACCTGATAGAATCAGAACATACCTGATAAATTCACAACATACCTAATAAAATCACAACATACCTGATAAAATCACAACTAGGCTAATAAATTCACAACATACCTGATAAAATCACAACATACCTAAGGTGATCCTTACAAAAATGTTTGTTTGCTGTGCAACAACCCAGTATTTTTCATGTGTGTAGGTAGACAGCTTTTTTTTTTTTTTTGCCAGATTTTAATTTTTTTGTAGTCATCTTCAATTAAAATGGACAGAAATCATGAAAATATTCAACTAAGCGTTGAATTTTTTTCATGATTTCAAAGTCAATAAAAAAATTTGAGTAGCTACAATTTTGAGTGAGTAGCTAGGAGCATGACAAACAAATAATTTTTTAAGGACTGGCTAATGAAATCTCAACATACCTGATTAAATCTCCTGTTGGATCTGCCTGCATACTAATGCCAACAGGACAGTAAGAGTAGAGGAATTGCTGGAAGAATGAACTAAACGACAGCCGCAACCCATGCCCGCATTCACCGACCAATCAGCATCCAACAACAGCTTGTCAAACACCTGTAAATATGATTAAGGCAGCTCAGGGAATGGATTCATATTAGGTAAAAAAGTGCAATACAATTCATACTTTGTGTATTCTCAGATCACTTCACACTGAAAATTATATCTCAGTGCACAATAGTTGCATTTGAAGATTTATATCCAAATCCTTAAAATTTAGAGTGAAGATGTTTATATGTATATTACAAGCTAAAATGCCTCGACAGGAGAAAAAGAAATATTGGGGCCAGATTATGATAAACATATAAAAAATAAATTACGTTCACATTATAAAAGGAGACTCAGTTCATTTATATTAACCATTTGTTCCAATGAAGTTCATTGGATGGAGTCCATAAAAAGTAGAACAATACATGTATGTGAACTTGCTTCCAGTCTTTTTCTTTTTATCAAAACAATAATCAGAAAGTCAGAAAAAATTTTATAATCTAGAGTGACAATTGTACCAACCAAAACAAAAATAAGTTTTACTTTAGCAAGATGTGGTTTTGCCTGCAGAGGTTCAATCTTCTTTCTATCACTCATAAATATTTAGAAAATGCACAAAAACGTCTCACACACCAATTAATTTTGTACTGTTCTACATATAGAGACATGCACTTCTGGAACACTGAATACATTACCAATGGTACTAAAAGTGCCTTATTCCCATAGATAGTCCTCTGTTGGTCCAAATATGCAGAAAAAAACATGGGGTTGACCAGGTTGCTTTTTCACAATTTCGATGGTTTGATGGCACCCCTTCATTTTTGACAATTCTGCCCATTTGTTGCAGTGTATCACTACGCATCTTTAAACTGTTATACGTCTCACACACCAATTAATTTTGTACTGTTCTACATATAGAGACATGCACTTCTGGAACACTGGATACATTACCAATGGTTCTAAAAGTGCCTTATTCCCATAGATAGTCCTCTGTTGGTCCAAATATGCAGAAAAAAACATGGGGTTGACCAGGTTGCTTTTTCACAATTTCGATGGTTTGATGGCACCCCTTCATTTTTGACAATTCTGCCCATTTGTTGCAGTGTATCACTACGCATCTTTAAACTGTTATAGCATCATCAAACAGTTCCCAGGGTCACCCAAACTTTGCAGAAATCATGAAAATGTTCCAATGTTCCCATATGCACAAAGAAATATGACATTTTATGCATTTTTTAAAAAAAAATTACCCAACCGCTTTACATAGCTCTAATTTCTTGGGCGTAATAATCTTGCTACCGTCATGCAAGGGAGGTAATTGTTCAGTGAGACCTTGAAGAGTAGAAATTGTCATGACATGTGACTGAAATTTTTGTCGAACAAACCTTTACCATTTCTAAATATAAAAGTACGCCTTTTGAATTCATCGCGCAACTGTTTTCGAATTCATGCACCAAAATAAGATGGCGGTCACACATGCATAAATCAGTTTCGGACGACTCGAAAACAGGAAAAACTGTTAAAATTTTTAAGCCATTGTACCTTGATAAAAATAATTCTAGAAAAAGAAATACTTTGAAAATGTCCTTGTATTGCCTCCTATAGTGTATCTATCTGACTGCATATTCATTTTATTGTATATGCAACATTACATAACTTAAGTGTCAAAATACATGACCATATATGGATAAATAGTTGTTTTTGCTTCAAATAATGCTCTGTTTTGTTGCAAAACTATATATTTGACTTTTTTTATATCTATAACAAACAAATATTAATGTTTGAAGGTGCCCAGCAATAATTTGCATGTCAATGACACTAACCATGGCCCCTTTTTCAATACATGAATGAATAACATACTTTTGTACATGCATTAGATTCATTATCAACTATGAATATATTCCTTACCAATTGAGGTATCTATTAGGCATATATTAAATTCCAATACTATTTTGTTTATTTTATCAATAAAAATTGCAAATGAAAGTAAAGTGTTCATGAAAATCACTTTAAAGCAAGAAAATGAAACGATGAATGAAAATGAGACAAAATATGGATACAGCATATTTGGCTGGACCGATAAGCTCATTGCGAAAAGACGGTTTGCTAAAGCGCATCTCTTTATGACAAATTAGTTTGAAATAAATATATCAAAGAATATCGCGATAAGAAATATTTGTCGCGAGATGACTCGTTACTTTACAGATTTTCCAAAACTGGCATAAAAAAATGGGCAGTTAAAATAGAGTTGTTGCAATAATTATATGAAATTTAGAAAATTGTCATATTGGAGAATGCTATACTGTTGAATGTGGAGAAAAATATTGTACACATTCAATAACAGACATTGAAAAAACATCATCTTCAATGAGAAAAATCTATATTTTATAGCAAGCATCATGTATTTTTATTTGACAAAAAAGTAAGAAGAACAACCGAAAGAAATCAGATGATGGTACAAAAGTTTCAAGCACAGGTTAACTAAACGCTGAGAAATTATTACGCGAATCTGTTTCGCGTCATTTCAAAGATGTCGCATTTTACAATTTACCTTAATGTCCAAGAGTAGGTAAATACTGTGTATAAGCCAGACCCAGCTGCATAAATATTAACAATGAGGAGAAAAAAATGACAGTAAAACAAAAATGGCAGTCATACGCCATACCATTAAAATGAAATGCGACAGTTTGGCGGTGGGTATATCGAAAACTGGATACAGAGCTGTTGATAACAAATATCAATGACAAAATAATGAAACAGGAAATTTCTCCATAATTCATGATCAATATAATATTAATTGATAAACAGCGACATAAAAACAATATTGCTCATACGCGACCAACCGTATTGTCAAAAAGCATGCGCTAAAGAGTGGAAACAGTATCGCGACAAATGTTACTATTTTTATGTGGGTGGGGTATGAATTATACATAAATAATGAGTTTCTAACACAAAAAAATGGTTTAACTTACATGAATCATGAAATCTGGATGCAGTGAATGCTCTAGACATGCTTTTGTTGTGATATATTAGCATCACTGTCTCTCTGTGTGACTTTCAAGTGTTTTTAAGTGGAAACTTCTATTCATTTTAGCCAGGATTTTGAGACAGATGGCTAAAATCAAGTCTTATCACATGATGCAGCAAAGCATATTTGCATACATGATCATTTCTTTTTCAGTTAAATAGATGATCTCACTTTGTGTTCCTTCCATTGAATTGAATAAATCCTGATTCCAACATTTCCATGACAAATTTTCAGCTGCTCAGTCTCATTGCCCTATTTGCTTTACTGTTTTAGCTTCAAGTTTGGTTTTGCCTGTGTGACACTTCTCTATTACACTCAAAGTCATCCATTTTTCACAAAAGATACATTTATTTTTCCATTTAGAGGTTTCAAATACAGTATTTCCCATAGAAAGTGACATATTTTCAAAAAGAAAGTAAATCTGAATCACAAAGATGCAGTTTCCTCCCAGCGTCTACCGAAAATGATCTGATTCTTGAACGTCTCACACACCAATTAATTTTGTACTGTTCTACATATAGAGACATGCACTTCTGGAACACTGGATACATTACCAATGGTTCTAAAAGTGCCTTATTCCCATAGATAGTCCTCTGTTGGTCCAAATATGCAGAAAAAAACATGGGGTTGACCAGATTGCTTTTTCACAATTTCGATGGTTTGATGGCACCCCTTCATTTTTGACAATTCTGCCCATTTGTTGCAGTGTATCACTACGCATCTTTAAACTGTTATAGCATCATCAAACAGTTCCCAGGGTCACCCAAACTTTGCAGAAATCATGAAAATGTTCCAATGTTCCCATATGCACAAAGAAATATGACATTTTATGCATTTTTAAAAAAAAAATTACCCAACCGCTTTACACAGCTCTAATTTCTTGGGCGTAATAATCTTGCTACCGTCATGCAAGGGAGGTAATTGTTCAGTGAGACCTTGAAGCATCATCAAACAGCTCCCAGGGTCACCCAAACTTTGCAGAAATCATGAAAATGTTCCAATGTTCCCATATGCACAAAGAAATATGACATTTTATGCATTTTTTAAAAAAAATTACCCAACCGCTTTACACAGCTCTAATTTCTTGGGCATAATAATCTTGCTACCGTCATGTAAGGGAGGTAATTGTTCAGTGAGACCAGAATAAGTGACTCTATCCATGCTTCTACAGAGTGTGCCAGTAAAACTATTTCTGTATAATTATACAACTGCACAGTGGGTAACAACTTTCAGATTGATTGATCAAATATTTAGCATCATTTTTATGCCATCAAGGGCTAAGACAATCAGTTAACTTAACCACTCTTTCCTTGGACAATGGAAGCCTAACCAGTACTCCAGCACATCCATCTCCCCAAGCAACTAACGGAAGTGACAGGCCAAGAAAACCTTATTAATTTTATTCGGGAAATGAGCATGTTAATTTTTTTGTGATTTTAAAAGTATTGCCCTTTAAATCAATAATTTTGAAATTAACAGTAAGAATGACAATGTAAACAGGGGATCAATAAAAGTATAATCTATGTTATTTTCTCTGTACTCATGATATAATAGTTAAAAATAAGTTTAATGAGGCTTTTTTTTAGTCAAAATTATCAGTATATTTTCCATAGTGTTGGGTAACGTTCAGACAATGTCATGGTCTTTATCATACCTAATAGTGCTTAAAATGTAGACGTCCCCTATACAACCTGTATTTTATAGGGATATACATTTGTTACAGACAGTTCATGGAAGACAATATAATGGTGTTTGTTATAGAATTTAATACTTTCCCGCTGTCATACAATAAATGAAAGAAAAAGATTGATAATAAACACATGAAAAACATATGTTTAATTATGTCTTTTACATTTGCTGGAATTGGGAACAAAAATACAGATACAATCATTTCGCACCAAGAAATAATTTCAAAAGTTGCAGAATTTTGGTGTAAATGGGTTGTAATTTGATCTTTTTCAAATATCTCTTTTTTTTTTTTTTAAAGCTAAATGACTGTTTCACGTCAGTCTCTGTTAAAATCATCCACAAAAATGACAAAAACTACAAACAAAAACTAAAGGAGTTAACAATTTTTTGTCTTTCCTAAACAATTTAGAAATATTGACTTACAACTGTTTTGCACCAAGCCCTCAGTATACATTACTAAAATTTTCAAATTGTTAAGATGAATAATTATGATATTGAAATATCATGTTTTTAGATTTCAGTGCTGTAAAATTTGCCCAGTATAACCCTTTTATACACTCAACTTCAGGAAAATGCTCGTATTATCAGTTGATAAACTAGGTATAGATCTGTTATTAAATTGTTAAGTTAGTGCAATAAAACCCTTTCATTCATTGCTTATGAATAATTACTTCCCTGATTTTTAACCTACCTTAAATCCCTCCTGCCAGGAAGAAGCTAGTGATCGCCCCATATCTAGAAGTAAACTGTGTCATTTCTTGCTAGATGATGTACACATCCTACTTAACTGGACCATACAGCATCAATCCATGGAAACACAGAATTACCCTGAAATACAAGGTGCAGTAGTTCATATACCATGGAGAGATAACTACAGGATATTTACTTTTTCTTCAAGAATTGTCGGCTAAAACACGGTATTCGCCTGATTTTCATGTTATATATCAATCTCAGACAAATGGAACCTTCCTGGTTTGAGTTTTCAGAACTAAAACATTAAAACATATATGTACCCTTAATGCTGCCATAGTTTCAAGCACAGGTATCAATGTGTTTTTTACTAAGATGTAAAAATGAGCGTTATGCTGTCTCACTTTAAAAAAATAATATTTTGACCAGTATTTTTTGTATCTTATAGTATCAATTTTTTTCTAAAACTATTGTTTTCCTGCAGAAAAATATTTAACTTACACAATGATGCCAAGCTGAAAATAATCATGAATATTTGACAGAATTATGGTAAAAAGACTGAGATCAGTACATTTTTTAAAAGTTAGAATTTCTAACACCGTTCAC
Organism: Panopea generosa; assembly: GCA_029582155.1. Lineage (NCBI taxonomy): Eukaryota > Metazoa > Mollusca > Bivalvia > Adapedonta > Hiatellidae > Panopea > Panopea generosa. The sequence goes on along the minus strand of CM055895.1, from coordinate 72,576,944 downwards.
ATGTTATATGCATAAAACTATTAAGAAAAATTGTTTCAGTATCTCTTGTTTGTCCTAGGTTATTCAGCTTTACATGTAGCTTTCAGAATAACCAATTTTTGTAGCAATTGCAAGTCAAAAAAAATATCATTGTTGGGTTTGTCTTAAAAAATCTCATGAAGAAATACTGTAGTGTCCGTAACCACAGACAATTTTCATAGAGTTTTATTTAGTTGAAAACTTTAATATTCCATGTTTACATGACCATCCATAAACAAGCTACAAATACTTGAACAGTTTTGAAAAATACTAATCTTGTTTTGATTTCTAGCCAAATTTTTGGTTAGGGACACTACAAAAATTAATCTCTAAAATACTCTAAAAATTGTTCATTTCAATTGGGCCTTGTTTTTATAGCTCTTTATTATTTGGGGTGTGTTTCATCATGAAGGTATTGCAGCATCATTATTTTGTTGATAATTTTCAAGAAAGTGGCTGAAATAACTTGATTATTAAAAAATATTGCATGGTACCACATGTGTTCCATCAGTGTAAAATAACCAATCCATTCAAGAGTAAAGGACACAGTGTTGTTAAATAGTTGTGTCTTATATTTTTATGCTGTGAATTAAAGACAGGCACCCTATATAATGACAGGAGGTGAAGAAACAGTGCCTAGCAGCAGTAAAGTTATGTATTATTATATTAATTACAGAGAACCGACATTTTGTAGTGTCCGTAGCCCAATATAGCCATTTGAGTTTTCCATGCCACAGGACAAATACTTTCAAAGATATGTTATCCTATACAGATCTCTTGATGTCAAATGACTAAATTATATAACATAATGAGTTTAGATCACCATATTATTGAAATTAGTTTTTGTAAAGGAAGACCTTAAGAGACCGAGACCTTACATGTAAATACAAACAGAACTGTAAACCCCTGCCCATCTCAGGCCGTGAAATAGCCAGGACCTTGACTTTTCTTTCTGCAGAGCCTAGGTAAAGTCCCTTTTCTGCAGGGACACTTTGCTAAAAGTCTTTTGCTGTTTGGGACCTCTTATTGTTATATAACTACTGTGCAAGTTTGGTTAAGACTCTTTGAAAAATGAAAGTATTATACCACAGTACATAAGATCAAATAAAGCAAAAAACAATTAATGGGCAGGTAGCTCAGACAGTAATTATATGATCAGGCCAATTCAGGAAAGGAACAGCCATAATCACAGCTATTTTGGCGCAAAGTAAACTCCTGTACTTCCACAGAACTGCAGAGACATTCATGCTGTAATTTTAAGAGTGCTGCATTTTAGCTCAACTGTCCCCTGCTATGTCTCAACTTTTGGGGAGTAGAGTTTAGAAATGAATGGTGCCTAAGACAGAAAATATACTTAAACTGCAGTTGGAAGTGAAAAGTAGCAGTGAAAAGTAACAGTGAAAATAACATAAAAGTGGCAAATGCATATATAAAGAACCTAAAAACGTTCTCAGCAAAATATTTCACACTGACCATAGCACTGAAGAATCAGAAAAGAAGAGCATGTCAACAAGTTTTTGTTAGCGCATCAAAATACAGACACCTACAAAAATTAAACCGAGTTCCAGTGTAGCACTCCTCGGAAAAAAGTTGAAATCATTGATTCACCATCCATTTATTCTAAAATTATGTTAGAAAATGCAACTCACTTATTACACCAGATTGCAAAAAGAAACTTGTCATAATGTCGTATATCAATCATCACGGAGACTGTTGCCGGGCGGAGGATTCAAACTCACGACCCCTGGATTGATAGTCAGATGCGTAACCAAATGAGCTAATCGGGTCCGGCTAACTATTAATGGTTGTGTTCGTAACCCGTTGCAGTAACAATTCTTAATTGATCTGTTTGTAACAAAAGCATTTTTTGTGGGTTATGTCTATATTAGGTTTAAAGTACTTTGCTCAGACAAGCTTTTACATGCCTTTAATTTGATCTAACTGTCAGTAATAGACTAGAAATTATGTATTTCAAAAAGTCTGTGGTTTACAGGAAACAAAGATTGACAGGAACATTGTTCATACAATCCAAATCATTTTATTAAACTTTGCTTTTTCTGTTTACATATACCCTAAACATGTTATTTCTGTAAAATAATAAAAGTAAATTTGATTTTTACATTAATTTTTACCATGTTATATGCACCCTGTAGTGTCCGTAACTTCCCTATGTGAGATGAATGTGAAAAAATGTATTTACAGTTACCTCTCAAATAAAATATGGCCAATAAACTAAAGGTATTGATACATCAGAAAAAGGTACATTTGAATTGAGTTTCCAATGTTGAATTTTTGACACTGGTGGGACATTTTCTGGGCAAATACTGTGTTTTAGCCGTGTATGAAACTGAACTTTGACCTGTTTCTATTATGAATATTTAATAAAAAAATATACATGTAGTCATACTGGAACCAGTATTTGATTTTGAGGCTTAAAAATATTGTTTTACATTTTTGAAACAGAGTGTCAGAAAATTTTAGAAATATGATCAATAATCCATAGTCTCAACCATGTTCGTCTCTAACTGAATACATACCTCAGCCCACTTGATTAGGGCTTCCAGGCTTTTGTATCACAGTATTTGAACATATATTGGATTGCTCTCAATTCTATCGAAATTGGAATTATTCGTTGCTGCTGTGCAGAAATATCACGCCCAAACAGCTGACATGTGATGATAATGGTTGATCATCCCACTTCTTGACCTGAGGTACATAATGTTCACAATGCACTTATCATAGATTTAGAATTTGTTTTATGGAGTTCCAAGTTATACATGGCGTCCACTTTTACTGTTGGAGGAAAACCACAAAATGAAGCCGAGTTTAAGCATCTTTGCACTAGTTACTGGTAAACATTGTTACATACTGTACAACTTCAATGGTGAAAAGTAAGTGATATTGAGACAACGTCTTAGTCAGCTCTGCCATGGAGGACCTTCATTTAAGATTAAATTAATGTAATCATAATTTAAGACATTGTACTTAAGTAGAAAGGAATTTAAATGATAATAGTCGAATGAGAAGCATACTGGCCTAGTGATGAAAACTTACTGCCCATACCTACATATCAATTCTGGCTCAGCAGATAATCTTTAAAAGTAATGATCTGGTCCCTGTTCATGTCATGTGTCACATTCATCATCTGGTCCCTGTTTATGCCATGTGTCACATTCATCATCTGGTTCCATCAAGGCTATCAAAACTATGGAAAAACAATAAATGGACATCAGTTGAGACATTTACAATATATTTATGACGACAAGAAAATGTACCTTACCTATACACCCAATCATTTTCAACCTAACTAACCTATCTACCGAACCAACCCACCTACCCACCCATCCTTCCATCTTCCTAAAGACCACCTTCCCACACAACTACCTACCTAAGCCTGCCAGCCCAATCACCCATAACTACCTACCTACAGGTCTACCTACCTAATTACAGGTCTACCTACCTACTTACAGTTCTACCTACCTGTAAGTTTACCTACCTACTTATCTACCTACAGGTTTACCTACCTACTCACAGGTCTACCTACCTATAGGTTTACCTACCTACTTATCTACCTACAGGTTTACCTACCTACTTACAGGTCTACCTACCTACATACCGGTCTACCTACCAACACGTCTTCTAACTTACAGGTCTACCTACATACATACAGGTCTACCTACCTATCTACAGGTATACATACTTACAGGTCTACCTATCTATTTACAGGTTTACCTTCTAACAGGTCTACCTACTTACAGGTCTACCTACTTACATACAGGTGTATATACTTACAGGTCTACCTATTTACTTACAGGCCTACCTACCTACCTCTATTTACAGGTTTACCTACTAACAGGTCTACAGACAGGTCTACCTACATACATACAGGTCTACCTATCTATTTACAGGTTTACCTACTAACAGTTCTACCTATTTACAGGTCTACCTATCTACTTACAGGCCTACCTACCTACAGGTATACCTACCTACCTATAGTACCTACATAGCAACATGTTCCTATAGTACCTACCTACCTACGTACAGGTCTACCTACCTACCTACAAGTCTATCTACCTACCTACCTACAAGTCTACCTACATACCTATAGTACCTACCTACCTACAGGTACTTTGATCAACATATGCATTTTAAAACATCCTGTTGGTACTTCCAATACAAGGCATCTTATGCAATGTTTATGACAGCCCTACCTGTTTCAATGTCTGTGACCTTTCTCTTTGTATATATTTTAACTGTGACGTCACATTAAAATATATGTATATACAAAGTTCACAAGGGTTGCAGGCATAAAAACATTAAGGGCTGACATAAACATACATGCAACATAAATAAATGATTATAAATACTAGTAATTAAGACCAGGACTACAAAAGCAAAAGCAAAGCAGCAACCACTCCGATTCAAGTACTTTTTCACAGTGGCTTTAACCCCAATCATAAAAAAACAAAGGGCCATAACATTTGTCAGGCCTGTTCAAGAACTTGGTAAAGAGAGCAATTAATAACTATGGTTAAACAATTTAAAAGCACACAAAATTTAAATCATTGACAAAAACACGAGTGATCAGATAACCAAATCACAAGCTAAATAAGTTTGTGATGTAAACATTACTTTTGCCAAGAATCTTAATTTAACCCAAAACATATAACATTTAAAAAGAAGTAATTTAAATTTCGACAGTACAATCTTTTACTGGTATTTTCATAAATTATCAAGACACTGGAGTATTGCAAGTAATTCACAATTCCCCCAATGGTTTACCGGATTATCAATTTTGATGCCACGGCAATCACAATTTTTGCCAGACTGAAAAAATAAAATGCCTGCATAATCTCCTTATTGCACTCTAACCACAATTTAAGTTATACAAATGTAGCTTGGACACTTTTTGTCAATTTTGTTGCCTTTTTGTCTGAATGAAAAAATAAAATGACCTGCATTATTTACTTATTGCCTTCTATCAATATCAACAGTTTCACAAACCTTGCTTGGATACTTTTTTAGCAATCTATTCAGATGGATGGCCAGAAGGACATATGCCAGACAAACAGACAGAGGGTAAACCCTCCAGTGAAACCAGTAGGATATGGAAAAGATATTACAACTGCTGATGTATGATGTGAATTGAAGCTACTGTGAAAATAATACTTAAATATGAGTGGTAATTGTTTGCATTTACTTTGCAATAGAAGTCTTGTATATATATATATATATATATATATATATATATCAAGTACAAACAGGATGTTTTAAGCAATGTTGTTCAAAGCACCTATCACCTTACCTCGCACCCTTCCACACTCTCCCAACCCCACTCACCCCATCCATCCACTCCCCCCTTGCCCTACCCCACCCCTCCCCTCCCCTCCCCCACCCCCTTCCCCACCCCCAACCCCCTCCCTTCCCCACCCCAACCCCTTCCCCACCCCCACCCCTTCCCACCCCCCAAAACCTCCCCACCCCCTCCCCCCATAAATCTCCCCACCCCCCAAAAAAAGGAAAAAAAAGAACAAACAAAAAAGGTGAAAAAAAAAACAACAAGAAATGTGTCCTGTAAGAACATGGGTAACCCCACTGACAATACGCCCTTGGTCAGGAGAAGGTGTATAACAAGTTTGATTAGAATCAGATGAAATCTGTAGGTGGAGTTGAAGCCTCAAGGTACGTCTATACATGAAATATCATTTTAGGTCAGAAAAGGGGGCGTAACTCCTTCAAAATTAATGCGGACATCATCCCTGATGATATGCCCTTGATATGCCCTTGTTCAAGTGATGATGTATAGCAAGTTTGATTAGAATCGGAAGAAAACTGTAGTAGTTGAGGCCACAAGGTACACATGTATGGACAGACGGACATTCTAACAAATGTATATTTGTCTTTTTCAACTGTCCAAAAAAATCACTTAAATACCCATTTGTGTGGACAGTTCAAACACTTTGACCTTTGGGGGCATGAAAAGGGAAACTGACAACAACATCCACACCTGTTACAATCTAAAAATGTAAAAATTACTGTTTATATTTCATAACCGGCCCAAGTACTCCTTGGATCTTTGAAGATTAACCAGCACTTATGTACACCATTACTGTTTATATTTCATAACAGGCCAAAGTACTCCTGGTGTCCTTGAAGGTTAACCAGTACTCAAGTGCACCATTACAGTTTATATTCCATAACAGGCCCATGTACTCCTTCTATCCTTGAAGGTTAACCAGTACTCAAGTGCACCATTACTGTTTATATTTCATAACAGACTCAAATACTCCTGGGATTTTTGAAGGTTAACCAGTACTCAAGTGCACCATTACAGTTTATATTCCATAACAGGCCCATGTACTCCTTCTATCCTTGAAGGTTAACCAGTACTCAAGTGCGCCATTACTGTTTATATTTCATAACAGGACCAAGTACTCGTTGGATCCTTGAAGGTTAATCAGTACTCAAGTGCTCCATTACTGTTTATATTTCATAACAGGCCCAAATACTCCTGGATTTTTGAAAGTTAACCAGTACTCAAGTGCACAATTACTGTTTATATTTCATAACAGGCCCAAATACTCCTCAGATCTTTGAAGGTTAACCAGTACTCAAGTGCACAATTACTGTTTATATTTCATAACAGGCTTAAATACTCCTGGGATCTTTGAATGTTAAACAGTACACAAGTGCACCATTACTTTTTATATTTCATAACAGGCCCAAATACTCCTTGGATCTTTGAAGATTAACCAGTACTCAAGTACACTATTGCTGTTTATATTTCATAAAAGGCTCAAATACTCTTTGGATCCTTGAAGGCTAACCAGTACTCAAGTGCACCATTACTGTTTATATTTCAAAACAGGCCCAAGTACTCCTTGGATCTTTGAAGGTTAACCAGTACTCAAGTGCACCATTACTGTTTATATTTCAGAACAGGTCCAAGTACTCCTTGGATCTTTGAAGGTTAACCAGTACTCAAGTGCACCATTACTGTTTATATTTCAAAACAGGTCCAAGTACTCCTTGGCTCTTTGAAGGTTAACCAGTACTCAAGTGCACCATTACTGTTTATATTTCATAACAGGCTCAAATACTCCTTGGATCCATGAAGGTTAACCAGTTCTCAAGTACACCATGCTTGTTTATATTTCATAACAGGCCCAAGTACTCCTGGGATTCTTGAATGTTAACCAGTACTCAAGTGCATCATTAATGTTTATATTTCAAAACAGGTCCACCAGCATTCAAGTACACCATTACTTTTTATATTTCATAACAGGCCCAAGTACTCCTGGGATCCTTGAAGGTTAACCAGTACTCAAGTGCACCATTACTGTTTATATTTCACTACAGGCCCTGGTACTCCTTGGATCTTTGAAGATTAACCAGCACTCAAGTACACCATTACTGTTTATATGTATTTCATAACAGGCCCAAGTACTCATTGGATCTTTGAAGATTAACCAGCACTCAAATACACAATTACTGTTTATTTTTCATAACAGGCCCAAGTACTCCTTGGATCCTTGAATGTTAACCAGTTCTCAAGAGCACCATTACTGTTTATATTCCATAACAGGCCCAATTACTCATGGGATCCTTGAATGTTAACCAGTACTCAATTGCACCATTACTGTTTATATTTCATAACAGGCCCAGGTACTCCTTGGAACATTGAGGGTTAACCAGCACTCAAGAGCAACATTTCTGTTTAAATTTCATAACAGGCCCAAATACTGCTAGGATCTTTGAAGGTTAACCAGTACTCAAGTCAACCATTACTGTTTATATTTCATAACAGGCCCAAGTACTCCTTGGATCCTTGAATGTTAACCAGTACTCAAGCGCAACATTACTGTTTATATTTCATAACAGACTCAACTACTAATGGGATCCTTGAAGGTTAACCAGCACTCAAGAGCACCATTACTGTTTATATTCCATAACAGTCTCAAATACTCCAGGGATCCTTGAAGGTTAACCAGTACTCAAGTGCACCATTACTTTTTATATTCCATAACAGACTCAAGTACTAATGGGATCCTTGAAGGTTAACCAGTACTTTAGTGCACCATTACTGTTTATATTCCATAACAAGCCCAAGTATTCATGGGATCATTGAAGGTTAACCAGAGGCCCAAGTATGGTTAACCAGTACTCAAGTGCACCATTACTGTTTATATTTCATAACAGACTCAAGTACTCATGGGATCTTTGAAGGTTAACCAGTACCCAAGTACACCATTACTGTTTATATTTCATAACAGGTCCAAGTACTCTTGGGATCCTTGAAGGTTAACCAGTACTCAAGTGCACCATTACTGTTTATATTCCATAACAGACTCAAGTACTCCTGGGATCATTGAAGATTAACCAGTACTCAAGTACACCATTACTGTTTATATTTCATAACAGGCCCAAGTACTTATGGGATTCTTGAAGGTTAACCAGTACTCAAGTGTGCCATTACTGTTTACATTTAATAATAGGCCCAAGTACTTATGGGATCCTTGAAGGTTAATAAGTACTCAAGTACACCATTACTGTATAAGTACTCAAGTTCACCATTACTGCTCATATTTCATAACAGGCCCAAGTACTCATGGGATTGTTGAAGATTTACCAGTACTCAAGTGTACCATTACTGTTTATTTTTTATAACAGACTCAAGTACTCCTGGGTTCTTTGAAGGTTATCCTGTTCTCAAGTGCACCTTTACTGTTTATATTTAATAACAGACCCAAGCACTTCTTGGATCCTTGAAGGTTAACCAGTACTCAAGTACACCAATACAGTTTTTATTTCAAAACAGGCCAAAGTACTCCTGGGATCCTTGAAGGTTAATCAGTACTCAAGTACGCCATTACTGTTTATATTTCATAACAGGCCCAAGTACACCTAGGATCCTTAAAGGTTAATCAGTACTCAAGTGCACCATTACTGTTTATATTTCATAACAGGCCCAAGTACTCCTGGGATCCTTGAAGGTTAATCAGTACTCAAGTACGCCATTACTGTTTATATTTCATAACAGGCCCAAGTACTCCTAGGATCCTCAAAGGTTAATCAGTACTCAAGTGCACCATTACTGTTTATATTTCATAACAGGCCCAAGTACTCTTGGGATCCTTGAAGGTTAATCAGTACTCAAGTATGCCATTACTGTTTATATTTCATAACAGGCCCAAGTACTCCTTTGATCCTTGAAGGTTAATCAGTACTCAAGTACACCATTACTGTTTATATTTCAAAGCAGGACCAAGTACTCCTGGGATCCTTGAAGGTTAATCAGTACTCAAGTATGCCATTACTGTTTATATTTCATAACAGGCCCAAGTACTCCTGGGATCCTTGAATGTTAACCAGTACTCAAGTACGCCATTACTCTTTATATTTCATAACAGGCCTAAGTACACCTTGGATCTTTGAAGGTTAATCAGTACTCAAGTATGCCATTACTGTTTATATTTCATGACAGGCCCAAGTACTCCTTGGATCCTTGAAGGTTAATCAGTACTCAAGTACGCCATTACTGTTTATATTTCATAACAGGCCCAAGTACTCCTTGGATCCTTGAAGGTTAATCAGTACTCAAGTATGCCATTACTGTTTATATTTCATAACAGGCCCAAGTACTCCTTGGATCTTTGAAGGTTAATCAGTACTCAAGTATGCCATTACTGTTTATATTTCATAACAGGCCCAAGTACTCATGGGATCCTTGAAGGTTAATCAGTACTCAAGTATGCCATTACTGTTTATATTTCATAACAGGCCCAAGTACTCCTGGGATCCTTGAAGGTTAACCAGTACTCAAGTACACCATTACTGTTTATATTTCACTACAGGCCCTGGTACTCCTTGGATCTTTGAAGATTAACCAGCACTCAAGTACACCATTACTGTTTATATGTATTTCATAACAGGCCCAAGTACTCATTGGATCTTTGAAGATTAACCAGCACTCAAATACACAATTACTGTTTATTTTTCATAACAGGCCCAAGTACTCCTTGGATCCTTGAATGTTAACCAGTTCTCAAGAGCACCATTACTGTTTATATTCCATAACAGGCCCAATTACTCATGGGATCCTTGAATGTTAACCAGTACTCAATTGCACCATTACTGTTTATATTTCATAACAGGCCCAGGTACTCCTTGGAACATTGAGGGTTAACCAGCACTCAAGAGCAACATTTCTGTTTAAATTTCATAACAGGCCCAAATACTGCTAGGATCTTTGAAGGTTAACCAGTACTCAAGTCAACCATTACTGTTTATATTTCATAACAGGCCCAAGTACTCCTTGGATCCTTGAATGTTAACCAGTACTCAAGCGCAACATTACTGTTTATATTTCATAACAGACTCAACTACTAATGGGATCCTTGAAGGTTAACCAGCACTCAAGAGCACCATTACTGTTTATATTCCATAACAGTCTCAAATACTCCAGGGATCCTTGAAGGTTAACCAGTACTCAAGTGCACCATTACTTTTTATATTCCATAACAGACTCAAGTACTAATGGGATCCTTGAAGGTTAACCAGTACTTTAGTGCACCATTACTGTTTATATTCCATAACAAGCCCAAGTATTCATGGGATCATTGAAGGTTAACCAGAGGCCCAAGTATGGTTAACCAGTACTCAAGTGCACCATTACTGTTTATATTTCATAACAGACTCAAGTACTCATGGGATCTTTGAAGGTTAACCAGTACCCAAGTACACCATTACTGTTTATATTTCATAACAGGTCCAAGTACTCTTGGGATCCTTGAAGGTTAACCAGTACTCAAGTGCACCATTACTGTTTATATTCCATAACAGACTCAAGTACTCCTGGGATCATTGAAGATTAACCAGTACTCAAGTACACCATTACTGTTTATATTTCATAACAGGCCCAAGTACTTATGGGATTCTTGAAGGTTAACCAGTACTCAAGTGTGCCATTACTGTTTACATTTAATAATAGGCCCAAGTACTTATGGGATCCTTGAAGGTTAATAAGTACTCAAGTACACCATTACTGTATAAGTACTCAAGTTCACCATTACTGCTCATATTTCATAACAGGCCCAAGTACTCATGGGATTGTTGAAGATTTACCAGTACTCAAGTGTACCATTACTGTTTATTTTTTATAACAGACTCAAGTACTCCTGGGTTCTTTGAAGGTTATCCTGTTCTCAAGTGCACCTTTACTGTTTATATTTAATAACAGACCCAAGCACTTCTTGGATCCTTGAAGGTTAACCAGTACTCAAGTACACCAATACAGTTTTTATTTCAAAACAGGCCAAAGTACTCCTGGGATCCTTGAAGGTTAATCAGTACTCAAGTACGCCATTACTGTTTATATTTCATAACAGGCCCAAGTACACCTAGGATCCTTAAAGGTTAATCAGTACTCAAGTGCACCATTACTGTTTATATTTCATAACAGGCCCAAGTACTCCTGGGATCCTTGAAGGTTAATCAGTACTCAAGTACGCCATTACTGTTTATATTTCATAACAGGCCCAAGTACTCCTAGGATCCTCAAAGGTTAATCAGTACTCAAGTGCACCATTACTGTTTATATTTCATAACAGGCCCAAGTACTCTTGGGATCCTTGAAGGTTAATCAGTACTCAAGTATGCCATTACTGTTTATATTTCATAACAGGCCCAAGTACTCCTTTGATCCTTGAAGGTTAATCAGTACTCAAGTACACCATTACTGTTTATATTTCAAAGCAGGACCAAGTACTCCTGGGATCCTTGAAGGTTAATCAGTACTCAAGTATGCCATTACTGTTTATATTTCATAACAGGCCCAAGTACTCCTGGGATCCTTGAATGTTAACCAGTACTCAAGTACGCCATTACTCTTTATATTTCATAACAGGCCTAAGTACACCTTGGATCTTTGAAGGTTAATCAGTACTCAAGTATGCCATTACTGTTTATATTTCATGACAGGCCCAAGTACTCCTTGGATCCTTGAAGGTTAATCAGTACTCAAGTACGCCATTACTGTTTATATTTCATAACAGGCCCAAGTACTCCTTGGATCCTTGAAGGTTAATCAGTACTCAAGTATGCCATTACTGTTTATATTTCATAACAGGCCCAAGTACTCCTTGGATCTTTGAAGGTTAATCAGTACTCAAGTATGCCATTACTGTTTATATTTCATAACAGGCCCAAGTACTCATGGGATCCTTGAAGGTTAATCAGTACTCAAGTATGCCATTACTGTTTATATTTCATAACAGGCCCAAGTACTCCTGGGATCCTTGAAGGTTAACCAGTACTCAAGTACACCATTACTGTTTATATTTCACTACAGGCCCTGGTACTCCTTGGATCTTTGAAGATTAACCAGCACTCAAGTACACCATTACTGTTTATATGTATTTCATAACAGGCCCAAGTACTCATTGGATCTTTGAAGATTAACCAGCACTCAAATACACAATTACTGTTTATTTTTCATAACAGGCCCAAGTACTCCTTGGATCCTTGAATGTTAACCAGTTCTCAAGAGCACCATTACTGTTTATATTCCATAACAGGCCCAATTACTCATGGGATCCTTGAATGTTAACCAGTACTCAATTGCACCATTACTGTTTATATTTCATAACAGGCCCAGGTACTCCTTGGAACATTGAGGGTTAACCAGCACTCAAGAGCAACATTTCTGTTTAAATTTCATAACAGGCCCAAATACTGCTAGGATCTTTGAAGGTTAACCAGTACTCAAGTCAACCATTACTGTTTATATTTCATAACAGGCCCAAGTACTCCTTGGATCCTTGAATGTTAACCAGTACTCAAGCGCAACATTACTGTTTATATTTCATAACAGACTCAACTACTAATGGGATCCTTGAAGGTTAACCAGCACTCAAGAGCACCATTACTGTTTATATTCCATAACAGTCTCAAATACTCCAGGGATCCTTGAAGGTTAACCAGTACTCAAGTGCACCATTACTTTTTATATTCCATAACAGACTCAAGTACTAATGGGATCCTTGAAGGTTAACCAGTACTTTAGTGCACCATTACTGTTTATATTCCATAACAAGCCCAAGTATTCATGGGATCATTGAAGGTTAACCAGAGGCCCAAGTATGGTTAACCAGTACTCAAGTGCACCATTACTGTTTATATTTCATAACAGACTCAAGTACTCATGGGATCTTTGAAGGTTAACCAGTACCCAAGTACACCATTACTGTTTATATTTCATAACAGGTCCAAGTACTCTTGGGATCCTTGAAGGTTAACCAGTACTCAAGTGCACCATTACTGTTTATATTCCATAACAGACTCAAGTACTCCTGGGATCATTGAAGATTAACCAGTACTCAAGTACACCATTACTGTTTATATTTCATAACAGGCCCAAGTACTTATGGGATTCTTGAAGGTTAACCAGTACTCAAGTGTGCCATTACTGTTTACATTTAATAATAGGCCCAAGTACTTATGGGATCCTTGAAGGTTAATAAGTACTCAAGTACACCATTACTGTATAAGTACTCAAGTTCACCATTACTGCTCATATTTCATAACAGGCCCAAGTACTCATGGGATTGTTGAAGATTTACCAGTACTCAAGTGTACCATTACTGTTTATTTTTTATAACAGACTCAAGTACTCCTGGGTTCTTTGAAGGTTATCCTGTTCTCAAGTGCACCTTTACTGTTTATATTTAATAACAGACCCAAGCACTTCTTGGATCCTTGAAGGTTAACCAGTACTCAAGTACACCAATACAGTTTTTATTTCAAAACAGGCCAAAGTACTCCTGGGATCCTTGAAGGTTAATCAGTACTCAAGTACGCCATTACTGTTTATATTTCATAACAGGCCCAAGTACACCTAGGATCCTTAAAGGTTAATCAGTACTCAAGTGCACCATTACTGTTTATATTTCATAACAGGCCCAAGTACTCCTGGGATCCTTGAAGGTTAATCAGTACTCAAGTACGCCATTACTGTTTATATTTCATAACAGGCCCAAGTACTCCTAGGATCCTCAAAGGTTAATCAGTACTCAAGTGCACCATTACTGTTTATATTTCATAACAGGCCCAAGTACTCTTGGGATCCTTGAAGGTTAATCAGTACTCAAGTATGCCATTACTGTTTATATTTCATAACAGGCCCAAGTACTCCTTTGATCCTTGAAGGTTAATCAGTACTCAAGTACACCATTACTGTTTATATTTCAAAGCAGGACCAAGTACTCCTGGGATCCTTGAAGGTTAATCAGTACTCAAGTATGCCATTACTGTTTATATTTCATAACAGGCCCAAGTACTCCTGGGATCCTTGAATGTTAACCAGTACTCAAGTACGCCATTACTCTTTATATTTCATAACAGGCCTAAGTACACCTTGGATCTTTGAAGGTTAATCAGTACTCAAGTATGCCATTACTGTTTATATTTCATGACAGGCCCAAGTACTCCTTGGATCCTTGAAGGTTAATCAGTACTCAAGTACGCCATTACTGTTTATATTTCATAACAGGCCCAAGTACTCCTTGGATCCTTGAAGGTTAATCAGTACTCAAGTATGCCATTACTGTTTATATTTCATAACAGGCCCAAGTACTCCTTGGATCTTTGAAGGTTAATCAGTACTCAAGTATGCCATTACTGTTTATATTTCATAACAGGCCCAAGTACTCATGGGATCCTTGAAGGTTAATCAGTACTCAAGTATGCCATTACTGTTTATATTTCATAACAGGCCCAAGTACTCCTGGGATCCTTGAAGGTTAACCAGTACTCAAGTACACCATTACTGTTTATATTTCACTACAGGCCCTGGTACTCCTTGGATCTTTGAAGATTAACCAGCACTCAAGTACACCATTACTGTTTATATGTATTTCATAACAGGCCCAAGTACTCATTGGATCTTTGAAGATTAACCAGCACTCAAATACACAATTACTGTTTATTTTTCATAACAGGCCCAAGTACTCCTTGGATCCTTGAATGTTAACCAGTTCTCAAGAGCACCATTACTGTTTATATTCCATAACAGGCCCAATTACTCATGGGATCCTTGAATGTTAACCAGTACTCAATTGCACCATTACTGTTTATATTTCATAACAGGCCCAGGTACTCCTTGGAACATTGAGGGTTAACCAGCACTCAAGAGCAACATTTCTGTTTAAATTTCATAACAGGCCCAAATACTGCTAGGATCTTTGAAGGTTAACCAGTACTCAAGTCAACCATTACTGTTTATATTTCATAACAGGCCCAAGTACTCCTTGGATCCTTGAATGTTAACCAGTACTCAAGCGCAACATTACTGTTTATATTTCATAACAGACTCAACTACTAATGGGATCCTTGAAGGTTAACCAGCACTCAAGAGCACCATTACTGTTTATATTCCATAACAGTCTCAAATACTCCAGGGATCCTTGAAGGTTAACCAGTACTCAAGTGCACCATTACTTTTTATATTCCATAACAGACTCAAGTACTAATGGGATCCTTGAAGGTTAACCAGTACTTTAGTGCACCATTACTGTTTATATTCCATAACAAGCCCAAGTATTCATGGGATCATTGAAGGTTAACCAGAGGCCCAAGTATGGTTAACCAGTACTCAAGTGCACCATTACTGTTTATATTTCATAACAGACTCAAGTACTCATGGGATCTTTGAAGGTTAACCAGTACCCAAGTACACCATTACTGTTTATATTTCATAACAGGTCCAAGTACTCTTGGGATCCTTGAAGGTTAACCAGTACTCAAGTGCACCATTACTGTTTATATTCCATAACAGACTCAAGTACTCCTGGGATCATTGAAGATTAACCAGTACTCAAGTACACCATTACTGTTTATATTTCATAACAGGCCCAAGTACTTATGGGATTCTTGAAGGTTAACCAGTACTCAAGTGTGCCATTACTGTTTACATTTAATAATAGGCCCAAGTACTTATGGGATCCTTGAAGGTTAATAAGTACTCAAGTACACCATTACTGTATAAGTACTCAAGTTCACCATTACTGCTCATATTTCATAACAGGCCCAAGTACTCATGGGATTGTTGAAGATTTACCAGTACTCAAGTGTACCATTACTGTTTATTTTTTATAACAGACTCAAGTACTCCTGGGTTCTTTGAAGGTTATCCTGTTCTCAAGTGCACCTTTACTGTTTATATTTAATAACAGACCCAAGCACTTCTTGGATCCTTGAAGGTTAACCAGTACTCAAGTACACCAATACAGTTTTTATTTCAAAACAGGCCAAAGTACTCCTGGGATCCTTGAAGGTTAATCAGTACTCAAGTACGCCATTACTGTTTATATTTCATAACAGGCCCAAGTACACCTAGGATCCTTAAAGGTTAATCAGTACTCAAGTGCACCATTACTGTTTATATTTCATAACAGGCCCAAGTACTCCTGGGATCCTTGAAGGTTAATCAGTACTCAAGTACGCCATTACTGTTTATATTTCATAACAGGCCCAAGTACTCCTAGGATCCTCAAAGGTTAATCAGTACTCAAGTGCACCATTACTGTTTATATTTCATAACAGGCCCAAGTACTCTTGGGATCCTTGAAGGTTAATCAGTACTCAAGTATGCCATTACTGTTTATATTTCATAACAGGCCCAAGTACTCCTTTGATCCTTGAAGGTTAATCAGTACTCAAGTACACCATTACTGTTTATATTTCAAAGCAGGACCAAGTACTCCTGGGATCCTTGAAGGTTAATCAGTACTCAAGTATGCCATTACTGTTTATATTTCATAACAGGCCCAAGTACTCCTGGGATCCTTGAATGTTAACCAGTACTCAAGTACGCCATTACTCTTTATATTTCATAACAGGCCTAAGTACACCTTGGATCTTTGAAGGTTAATCAGTACTCAAGTATGCCATTACTGTTTATATTTCATGACAGGCCCAAGTACTCCTTGGATCCTTGAAGGTTAATCAGTACTCAAGTACGCCATTACTGTTTATATTTCATAACAGGCCCAAGTACTCCTTGGATCCTTGAAGGTTAATCAGTACTCAAGTATGCCATTACTGTTTATATTTCATAACAGGCCCAAGTACTCCTTGGATCTTTGAAGGTTAATCAGTACTCAAGTATGCCATTACTGTTTATATTTCATAACAGGCCCAAGTACTCATGGGATCCTTGAAGGTTAATCAGTACTCAAGTATGCCATTACTGTTTATATTTCATAACAGGCCCAAGTACTCCTGGGATCCTTGAAGGTTAACCAGTACTCAAGTACACCATTACTGTTTATATTTCATAACAGACCCAAGTACTCCTGGGATCCTTCTAGGTTAACCAGTAATCAATATGCCATTACTGTTTATATTTCATAACAGACCCAAGTACTCCTTGGATCCTTGAAGGTTAATCAGTACTCAAGTATGCCATTACTGTTTATATTTCATAACAGGCCCAATCACTCCTTGGATCCTTGAAGGTTAATCAGTACTCAAGTATGCCATTACTGTTTATATTTCATAACAGGCCCAAGTACTCATTGGATCTTTGAAGGTTAATCAGTATTCAAGTACGCCATTACTGTTAACATTTCATAACAGGACCAAGTACTCTTGGGATCCTTGAAGGTTAATCAGTACTCAAGTACACCATTACTGTTTATATTTCATAACAGGCCCAAGTACTTCTTGGATCCTTGAAGGTTAACCAGTACTCAAGTACACAATAACTGTTTATATTTCATAACAGGCCCAAGTACTCCTGGGATCCTTGAAGGTTAACCAGTACTCAAATACACCAATCTCGAAAAGTAATTTTTCCATTTGAATCAGTGATTTGATGAATGACAATGAAATACAATGTTGTATATCAAACATTTCAGAGACTGTGCTTACGACTGAGCTAACCAGGTGTGACAGAGAGGATATAATGTTGTGTGGCAGTTAAATGCCAACATTACACTCTCTATTTGTTATATTGAAGTCCATGTGCTGATTTAAAAATAAAATCATAGTGGTGGAGAGTTTGTTCGAACACTATTGTTATCATTATACTATAGTTTAAACTTATTTCTTTTACTTTGATTGTGAAACAAGTTCTTACAACTTAGACAAATCATGCTTGAAGACTTCCTGGGCAGAACCAGAAATAATTATATGCGGAAAAGTGTCTTGCTCAAGGACACTATACATAGCAGTGTCAGAGGACCAAACCCACAACCCTCCAATCATGGGATCAGTGCTCTACCACTGGACCATTTGCTCCACATTATTACATTATCATGAATTAAAAGACAATCTAACCCCTTATTCCTTGGATACAGTATTTGAGCAAACCTATCTCTGCAAGTAACTGATAACTTTCCAACTTAAACCAGCGGTGAGGCAAATGACAATGAGATGCAGCGTCATGTATCAATCATAATAGAGGTCAGGCTGGGATATCAGATGCTCTCAAGTGAGTCAACTTAGGTAGGAAGGATCCAATGAAAACTGCCAGTATTTGGTTTCACACAAGTTCAAATAATAATGAATAGAATGATTAGGGTTTTACGGCATACCAACACATTATAGGTTATTCAACACCAACAGGAAGTAAGATTCCAGGTTAACTCTACATGTACAAAAACAACAAATTAACATACAGATTTAAACAAAAATACACCAACAAATGAATATGCAGAATGAACCTAGAACCTTGATACCTGCAAAACTGCAGAGTTTCAGCAAATTCTATCGTATTACTCAAATTGTCACTTCTTACGACATGTATGAGCCACAGTGGTCCTATTCTTGCCATCACACATATGGCTCCCTGAAACTACACAGGGGTTGATAATTTAACCACAATAGTGAACATGAAAAAAAATGATAAAGTGAACATGACACCCAATCGGAGGATTCCTACCCCTCTGCAGAGATCGGCAGTGATTCTATTCTAAGCCGGAACCACACGGGCTTCAAATAATAAAACTTTTGACATAATTATCCATTTTGACCAATAAACCAATTTGTCTCGAGATGGTAATATATGTATTGTTTTGTGAATATCACACAGCAATATGGGAATAAAATATCAGTCATGTCCATGCACCAAACCATTTTTTTAATGGGGTTTAATGCCATTTTCAACACATTTCAGGTTATATATGGCATATCCAATTTTACTGGTGGAGGAAGACCTCAGACTGAGTCAAATGAGTAGAACCACTGTCCTTTGTAAGTAATTGACAAACTTTCTCACATAAAGCATGCGGGATTTGAACCTGTGACCCAAGCAGTGAGAGGCAAGTGATTTTGAGATTGCACCTTAGACCACTTGGCCAGGGAGGACCCTGCCTCATCAAACCAATCTTTACACCTGAACAAATAATCATATGAAAATATTAACCACCATGTCTTTGTCTTTGGAACGTCATATTTAAGAAAGTTTAACCATTTTATATGTAACAGGACGAGAAAATATGCAGCCAATCTGGGACTCGAACCCGAGACCCTTTGCTTACAGGGCGAATGCTTTACCGTCTGAGCTAACCAAACTGCTTACATAAATTCTCTCCTAGAAGGTTACGTACACACTGTAACATATTCCCTCACAAATTCGAAATTTGTCTCGAATTTCCATAGAGACCAAAGAATCTTGTAATGTTTCTCGGAATATATATCAGTCACAGCCCCACGTTAAGCGCCAATGTAACAGGACGAGAAAATATGCAGCCAGTCCGGGTCTCGAACCCAGGACCCTTCGCTTACAGGGCGAATGCTCTACCGTCTGAGCTAACCGAACCGCTTACATAAATTCTCTCCTAGTAGGTTACATACATACACACTGTGACATACATAGAAATGGTGGTGTCGCTCTGGTTTAGAAGATTTGAGTAGTATTCTTAAAATTATTTAGTATTTTTTTCTGTCATTTCAATAACAGGAAGCCCGTGAGTGCCTGACTGAATCACTCAACATATGGACAGGTGAACATTTCAGAGGAAATGTTTTCTGTAACAACCATGCAATGCTACATTTAAAATATCTAATGTCTTTGACTTGGAACTTTCAGAGAAAATATTTTTTAAAGCTAATAAAGCTTACAAGCCCTGTGGCGGGGGCATTTGTAGTCAAATCACGCTGATTCAAGAATTTGTCAGATCTTGTGGTTAAAAAAACTGCTGTGCATGTACATGATTTATGCCCTTTGTCCAGAATAGAAATGAAATGAAGGGTCTGCACACATACTTGGGTATTTCAATTTCATTCCTACAACAAAACTTTCTTTAAAAAAAAATGAATTCTGCACATTTATACATTCGTTAATAGATGAAAAAATTTATAAAGTTATCATTGTCAAAATTTTAAGTGTTTAAAATACATGTAAAACACTGATTTTATTTAACAAACACTTATTAACATGTTACTACATCAACTACAAAATCATCCTACAGTCATATAGAAAATCTCATATGTTTATATACACTCGAGTCCGATTATAATGTTGATCTCGGGGTCCACAAGGTGGAACCATGATATACATAAACCGCGTGGTAGAGATGATTTACCTTAAAAAATCTAACTCCACTAAATGGTATTGTTTGCATTGTAATGTTATTTGATGGATATCTGTGTACAACAGATTGAGATACACTTAGATATGTATAAAAATCATCAAAAAGAAAAACATATTCATGTTTTGATAAAACTAAAATTGACAGCTCTGCCGCGTAACCCAGAGGTAAAAAAACTAGATTATGATAAAGTTTGAAAATGGCTACTGTGTTTGGACATGTCAGCATTTAGTAAATCACTCTGATCATTACAAACTGTTAATAATTAATGCTGGCACGAATCAATCAAATAAACTGTCCTTTAAACCATCATTATGTAAGGTTTTAAACAGTGTGTTCTAAGCAAGTAGAAGTTGAGCAATGATCAAATCCAAGCAGGGCGACAATATATTGTTTGGTTGTCATTCTCCCCTCCTTCCCCCTCTCACATAAAAAAAAAATGGGAGCAAAGAAAAAAACGCGTTACAACGGAATCTGCGTTGTATCAGTCTGCATAATAATACAAATACAGAAAATTTATTAGATGTAAACAACTTGGTTTTAAACTTTGATAAAGAACAATATGGCAGATGATATATGACAACATAAAAATAACAAAACAAAAAAACTGATGTGAACAAAAAATACATAAACACAAACACAAGCCAAATAAATATATTTGAGAAGCCAATGTTAATCTTGTGTAGCAATCAGAGGTTTATACTTTCAATCACAGCTGTTTAACACCTTTGAGCAAGACACTTAATCTACATTTACACATATATCTGGGAGGACACAGAGAGAGATTTGCATAGCATATAGACTAAAAATTTGAATAAAATTGATAAACTGTAACAACTTGTAACAACCCAGGACATAGAGATTTGTATAAACTGTAACAACTTGTAACAAGTTTGATTATAAGATAAAGAAATACATGTATTAGTATAACATAATTTGAGAATATTACCTCTGATCTGATCTATAATAACAAAATAACATCCACTTCTCAACAGATAGATTAATACATGAAAATAACAAGGGTCAATTTAAAACTAACCAAAATAAACTTAAACAAGAGACCCAAGAGGACCTGAAGACGCTCTACTGACTCATAGTGGCCATAGCACTTTTTGAAAATCTATTATTTTTTGGGGGGGGGGGGGGGGGGGGGGGGGGTATATTTAACCCTAGGGACACCATTTGAACAAATCTAACAAAACTATAGTTGGTCATCATTACTACAGAAACATTTTGAAAATCTGTTGGGCCGTTCATGAGAAGATTTTTTAAGTTTTGGACTATATTTAGTAATGGCAGCCATCTTGAATTTCAGATAGAAAAAAAAAAAAAAAATCTTCTGTATAGTCTCCTTTGGGGGGGGGGGGTAAATTTGTTGGGCCGTTCATGAGAAGAAGATTTTTTAAGTTTTGGACTATTTTTAGTAATGGCAGCCATCTTGAATTTCAGATCGAAAAAAAAAAAAAAATCTTCTGTATAGTCTCCTTTGCAATAGAAACACCCATGTGAAGTTTCAGTTTAATTGGCCAAGTGGTTTCAGAGAAAGTGCTGCTAACAGACGACAGACGACAGACAATGCGCCATTGCATAAGCACTTATGGCCTTTGGCAAGTAGAGCACAAAACAGCTATGTATACAAACAAAAAGCAACTATTACCAAAATGCACTTACATATAAAAATAAAAGAAAACATGTAATTAATAAGACAGTGTTATTTTTTTAACAATGAATAGTCATACAAAGACATGTACTTCTCAAAATTAACTCAACAAAAGTACAGGCTTTAATACATAGAATACAAGACAAAAACATTAACAAAAATGCACATAACGAAAATAACTCACATACAATTGTTAACAACACTGAGCACACATAATAAACTTACAGGTAGGGTCACTCCACTGACCAGCCTCACAAAAACAACCTTCTAACAATTGGGAGGCTGTTCTTATCATAAGAAGTATTTCTATATTTGGTTAGTCACCAGATTATATTTCTGAAAAAGATGAAATATCTTTTTGGTTAAAACAACATATAGGTGTTAGTCCACAGTAGTAAATAATTGAATAAATTAAACAGGGTAGCTCTTATGAAAACAATGTTATCAGATGTTATTGATTCAAAATAAAAATGTAAACACACGCTAGCCCATCCACCCTCCCAGAAAACCTGTAAAATAAAGTGAAATGAGTTTTTATGCAACACTGGTAGATGACAAGACCAACAGGTGTTCCTGACCTCCCTCCAAATCCTGTTTCTTATCAAATTATGTAGATTGTTTACTCATTACCTACAAGATCAAATTATTCTTAAATTATTTATCCCTCGTCTTGACAGAAAGTTTCACATATATTTTTTGGACCAAGCTGGGCTTGTACCCAAAACCTCTGAGGAGAGTTATCACATCAATTGTTTGGACCAAGCTGGGCTTGTACCCACAAACTCTGAGGAGAGTTATCACATCAACTGTTTGGACCTAGCTGGGCTTGTACCCACAACCTCTGAGGAGAGTTATCACATCAATTGTTTGGACCAAGCTGGGCTTGTACCCACAAACTCTGAGGAGAGTTATCACATCAACTGTTTGGACCTAGCTGGGCTTGTACCCACAACCTCTGAGGAGAGTTATCACATCAACTGTTTGGACCAAGCTGGGCTTGTACCCACAACCTCTGAGGAGAGTTATCACATCAATTGTTTGGACCAAGCTGGTCTTGTACCCACAACCTCTGAGGAGAGTTATCACATCAATTGTTTGGACCAAGCTGGGCTCGAACCCACAACTTAAACCAATGTAACGGTTCAACCACCAAAATAAATCATTCCGAACCTGTCCCAAATCAAAACAAAATTGGTCCGGGTTCACTTTCATTAATTAATGTCATCAATTTTATAATTAAATTATTTTTTTTAAAAAAAAACGAAACAAACAAGTAACGCTGCACGTTTTATCAAATATTTTAATGACGCAAACAATATTCGGTCCGACTGTCCCAGCTTTGGTTAGCGGTATATCAAAGAAATTACAAACGCAAACACAGTCTTTTGATGAACCGACAGAATGCTATGGGTCGCTGATCACACATCGGAGGCGTGCTTCATAGCGATAGACTCTTCCGATAAACTCCCCTAATACCGTCAATGGTTTGGTCGAAATTGACATCATTTCGCACAGCAGGTGACAAAAGAAACGGAATATTGGGTCAAATGATATTGCCGCAAGGCGTATTTCACAGGTCAGTATGGCATGATAAGAGCAATTTATGAGATTTTATACGACCGATAGAAAATATCTGGACTGATTTTTTATTGAACTTTCAAAATATTTGGACCGATTTTGTATTAAACTTTGAAACGAAAACCGGTTTTGAACTTCAGAAATCGGTCCAAAAACCGAAAAACCGGCAATTTTAGAAGGCCTGATCATTACATATACTAAATTTAAATGTCAACAGTACAATGTGAAACAATAATACTTTTGCTATTTTGGCAACACCAATTTCAAATGAAATTCGTGAAATCACGCAATCTTTTGTTTTATTTACCACTAAGAAATTCTATCATGAAATATAAAAATAATAAATTAATACAAATCTACTCCAAGCTACGAAATATACAAAACATACATAATCTTTGAGAGCAAGTCTTGAAATCAAAAAGGACAATAAATAAATAAACTGTCTGAGTATATACTTCTTCTGAACATCTTGTACATTTATTGTGCAAAAGTTCAATAATTATCACAGTTGGTGAGTTTATTAACAGGTATGTGGTGAATTTATTTATTACATCATAATTATAACCTTGATCTGCTCTCATAGATTATGTAATGCTTGTGATATAAAATACTATGTTATAAAAATCTATCGTACCATATTTTTTTTTTTTTTTTTTTCGTTTATTTTTTTTTCTTCTTTTTTTCTTATTCATCTTTTATTTTATTTCTTTTTTCCATCGGTTTTTCTTTTTTTTCTCCTTTTCTCTTTGTTTATATTTTTTTTCTCACATTTTTTTTTTCTATTAATGGTACGTGTCTTAAAATATTGAATACTACAATAACAATAATACTACAATTACAATAATACTACAATTATTTCAATTCAAATGTACATACCTAACAAAGAGTTTAGCGAAATTCATACAACACCATTAACCATTACAAGTGTTGTTTAGATTGTTTATTCCTATTTATTTTGGGGTCAAAATTCAATCCCAATGTTGTGTAAGGCCTCTCTACACACTTGTACTGTATAACAACTACACAGAATATTGTCTGATTACTCTACTTCGACCTTTTTGTCCATGTTTATATCTGATGTTTATATAAAGCTGCTAGTAGTTCCTCTTCAATATCTTATTCCACACTAGACTTAACTGTCACATCCAGTCTGCAGGCAGAATGGCAATCCATGATGTCACATAAATTCATCTCTTGGAGAATTCCAGAATAACTGGAGTAGAACTTGAAACAATATTGTATCTGCTCTGTATATGGGTTACTTGCGATAGTTGTCTTATAAAAAGTGAGTGCTGTTTCTGGTCAATATAAGTATTATTCCAGACTGTTCCGTTAAATCTGAAACAAGAAACCACAATCTGTATAGACTATTTGATGAAAAAAAAAGCCAATCAAAATAACAATATTTTTACAGGTTTATCTCCAACAAGCTACACAGTGCTGCAGTATCTGACATATACAAAAAGAGGCCAATAGTCCTTAACGGTCACCTGATTCTCCTTGACGGCATAAAGCTATATAAGAATCTATTCCAACTTTTGTCAATAAAACGTAAGTATTAACCATCATGTCAACAACAAATCACACCAAAATCCATTCAAATGAGTCTATTCAGTCTATCTATCTAGCTGCTTTGAAAGATAAAAAAACAACTTATAGATAGATTCTATTTGACAATAATTTTATCAGATTCCTTCTATATAAACTTTGAAATATACAACCATAAACCTTTAACAAAACATAACATTATCACTGACTAGAATTAACACTGACCAATCTCAAATAAAATTTTCATGCACATTATTAGTATTGCTGACCAAGATTTGTGGATAATGCCTTTGTAAATGTGAAGTTAAATTTGTCTAGCCACCTGCACATTTCAGTTCTCTGGCAAAATCTACATGCATTCACATTTGCTAATATTTCTTTGTTAATTTTCTTCTGAGCCAGACCCAAATGTGTCCAATCCAAAGATTTACTCTTCAAGTTTTTTATATTTTCGTGTTCTTTGCCTATCTCCAACATGTTTGTTGGTATTGAATCAACGGAACATGTAAAAATTTATGTGACACAGTCTTACGCACATGGGTGCTGGTTACCAAATTTGCCTCAAGTCAGATTGGTAAAATCTTTTGAACAGGAGACAAGCGGGCACTATGCTTTACCATCGTTTTGAACTCAGAAACTCCATATAATTATCTTAAATAACTAACAACATTCAGCTGTAATGTTTCCATTGACAGATTATTTTGAACAGTTTACAGCATTCACCAAGCATATTGGTATGCCAGGAGTCTATCATAATAGCGATTCTAAATTGCAGTATGTCAGTATGCCAGGAGTCTGTCATAATAGTGACTCTGTATTGCAGTATGTCAGAAGTCTATCATAATAGTGATTCTGTATTGCAGTATGTCAGTATGTCAGCAGTCTATCATAATAGTGATTCTGTATGCAGTATATCAGTATGCCAGGAGTCTATCATAATAGTGATTCTGTATTGCAGTATGTCAGTATGCCAGGAGTATATCATAATAGTTCATAATAGTGATTCTGTATTGCAGTATGTCAGTATACCAGGGGTCTATCATAATAGTGATTCTGTATTGCAGTATGTCAGTATGCCAGGAGTCTATCATAATAGTGATTCTGTATTGCTGTATGTCAGTATGCCAGGAGTCTATCATTATAGTGATTCTGTATTGCAGTATGTCAGTATGCCAGGAGTCTATCATAATAGTGATTCTGTATTGCAGTATACCAGGAGTCTATCATAATAGTGATTCTGTATTGCATTATGTCAGTATGCCAGGAGTCTATCATAATAGTGATTCTGTATTGCATATGTCAGTATGCCAGGAGTAGATCAATATAGTGATTCTGTATTGCAGTATGTCAGTATGCCAGGAGTCTATCATAAAAGTGATTCTGTATTGCTGTATGTCAGTATGCCAGGAGTCTATCATTATAGTGATTCTGTATTGCAGTATGTCAGTATGCCAGGAGTCTATCATAATAGTGATTCTGTATTGCAGTATGCCAGGAGTCTATCATAATAGTGATTCTGTATTGCATTATATCAGTATGCCAGGAGTCTATCATAATAGTGATTCTGTATTGCATATGTCAGTATGCCAGGAGTAGATCAATATAGTGATTCTGTATTGCAGTATGTCAGTATGCCAGGAGTCTATCATAAAAGTGATTCTGTATTGCAGTATGTCAGTACACCAGGAGTTTATCATAATAGTGATTCTGTATTGCAGTATATCAGTATGCCAGGAGTAGATCAATATAGTGATTCTGTATTGCAGTATATCAGTATGCCAGGAATCTATCATAACAGTGATTCTGTATTGCAGTATGCCAGGAGTTTATCATAATAGTGATTGTGTATGCAGTATGTCAGTTTGCCAAGAGTCTATCATAAAAGTGATTCTGTATTGCAGTATGTCAGTATGCCAGGAGTAGATCAATATAGTGATTCTGTATTGCAGTATGTCAGTACGCCAGGAGTCTATCATAATAGTGATTCTGTATTGCAGTATGTCAGTACACCAGGAGTCTATCATAATAGTGATTCTGTATTGCAGTATATCAGTATGCCAGGAGTCTATCATAACAGTGATTCTGTATTGCAGTATGCCAGGAGTTTTTCATAATAGTGATTGTGTATGCAGTATGTCAGTATGCCAGGAGTCTATCATAAAAGTGATTCTGTATTGCAGTATGTCCGTATGCCAGGAGTCTATCATAATAGTGATTCTGTATTGCAGTATGCCAGGAGTTTATCATAATAGTGATTATGTATGCAGTATGTCAGTATGCCAGGAGTCTATCATAAAAGTGATTCTGTATTGCAGTTTGTCAGTATGCCAGGAGTCTATCATAATAGTGATTATGTATGCAGTATGTTCGTATGCCAGGAGTCTATCATAATAGTGATTCTGTATTGCAGTATGTCAGTATGCCAGGAGTCTATCATAATAGTGATTCTGTATTGCAGCATGTCAGTATGCCAGGAGTCTATTATAATAGTGATTCTGTATTGCAGTATGTCAGTATGCCAGGAGTCTATCATAATAGTGATTCTGTATTGCAGTATGTCAGTATGCCAGGAGTCTATCATAATAGTGATTCTGTATTTCAGTATGTCAGTATACAGGTAAAACTGTGCACCATTATCTAAACGTGAAATAGATGAATTATTATTTTACAAGTATATAATGCATTTCCAAGGGAAATAGGAAAGTTGTGGTACTGAAAAAATTATTTTCAATTAAAAAATCCTTTTTCCAAAATAAATCATCCCATGGATCATTAGATTGAATATTCAGTATCGTTATTGTTGGCTAGCACATGATCATTAAACCTAACAGCTCTCTCCTGGGATCATGGAAGGTTAACCAGTACTTGAGCACTACCATCTCTGCAAGTAACTAATAATTTTCCCACTTGAATCAGGGGTGAGAGACAAATGACAGTGAGACGCAATGTTGTATATCAATCATCACTGAAACTGTGGCCAGATTGGGATTTGAACTCACAGGTCGACCTCTAGATCCATCATATACTTGAAACAATACTGTTAATTTTTACAAAACAAGTAAGAATTCTGCATATTATAAAAAATACAGTAATTTTTGTACTTCAACTGTTACATTGTTTAAAAGCATACTTTTACTCTCATTCTAACATTGTATAAATATTAAGGCATATTTTTACACTATTTAATAACATATACTACACCAATGTGTTCATTGAAGTTTTAACAACTTGTTTCAAGTAATTGTCCTGTAATAAATGAAAGATTTGTCAATGTAAAATCAGCCATGTTACTACTGCGACAAACAGACACACAAACGAGCTGACCATACAACTTGTAGCTTGTTTCCATTTTCATAAGTCTTCAAGATGGAATCCATTGTCAAAGTTATACATTTGCTCAAAAATTGATTAATTAGTGACATTTAATGTCATCAAGGGCTAGCAGACGATCCGTTTAACTAACTACTCTTTCCTGGGATCCTGAAAGGTAAACAGTACTCGAGCACACCCATCTCTGCAATTAACTGATAACTTTCCTACTTGAATCAGTAGTGAGAGATGAATCACAATGAGACACATTGTCGTATATCAATCATCACGGAGAGTGTGGTCATGCGGAGATTTGAATTCATGATCCCCGGATTGATAATCAGACGTGCTACTGACAGAGCAAACTGGCCTGGTAAAAAGTCATGTAAGAATAGCTAATTTTATAAAAAAGCGTTCAGAGTTCTATGTTTTAAAGTAAACAAGTTATTTCAAAACAGTTCAATTCATGTCAGACATTACAGGATTCTGTAAGTATAACTGAAAGGTTCTTTGTTGTTTTGTTTTACACAGAAAAGTAAATTTCATCTACATACAAGTACAATGTCAATTACACTTGTACTAAGTTTCTATCAGATTGTTTTCACTTAGAAACTTTTCCCTATCTTTCTATTCAAATTTGTCTTAGTATATAATACCTGTAAAGTTTGTCTATATAATACCTGTAAAGTTTGTCTATGTTATAAATACCTATAAAATTTGTCTACCCGTATATAATACCTGTAAAGTTTGCTTCTAAAACTGCCCTGTAGAAATACTTCAAAGTTCCATTATTTACTCCCTGGCCCCTCTGCATTCATGTTTCAGTTGACACTGTGTAGCTGTAACACATTCAGGAAATAAGATTAAAATTCCAATGCAAGTATATAAAATATAAGATTATATTTAAGAAAATGTTATAGTTTCCATGTATACATCACTGCTACAATAGACATTTAACAAATTGCTTAAAATAATTGCCAGTGAAACTTTATTAACCCACAGTTGACTAAGACAAAGAGACTGCTTAAAGGAAAATATTGACATTTAATACTCAATGTGGCATTGTAAATAAACATTACCAACACACATATATAAATATATAACTTATGCATCTGGGTATTCAAAGTATACAATTATATTACCACCTTATTATATGCGTCAGTTTTTAGAAACTACATCATTTGATTTGTTTACCTTTTCTATTTTGAATAAACTACCTTTGTTATCCCCATCAACGATTGTAAACTGTGTCGGTGACAAAACCTTTGCACAGGTACATATTTCAAGATTCATGTAAACACTTACACATAGGCAGTGGCCAAACATTTAAAATAATCTACATACCGGTACTAGTATATAACTGATCTATTATTACCTCCCTTTGCCATATAATGTTGGCAATTTCAAAAATCAGATTATGTTTTGCAGATAAGTCGTGACCGATCACGTTATGTATAATGTCAGCATTAGGTTCTGGTAATTTTAGAAATATTTTGTAAAATAACATTAATTGGAACTGTATATTTATAAATTTTCTGCTGTGAAAACGTGAACGTTGATATTTAAATCGAGTTTAATGTAAAGAAAAATGTGGGTGGGGTTCTATAGTAATAAACTTGTTGCTTTTTGGTTGTGTAGTTTCAGCGTATAATTTTCTTTGGCAGTCATATCATGATTTAAATATAGTATTGAAAACAACAATTCAGATAAAGTATGTGTTATTTTTTGATATTTGAAATATAGTTGACTAGGTGCACTTTTTTAGATATTTGAAGGTTATCATAGACTGCATTTATTTATCATATTGTCATATTCTCTTGGATGGACTGAATAGCTTTGGAGGCTTGACATTATGGTATGTAATGACAGATAGCAATCATTTTAAAACAAAAGAAAGATATTTAAAATAATATTTTAAACTAATTCATGCTTTCACACTGCCACAGAGTCGACAGAACAGAATGATAGTCAATAAATAAAAAGACTAAATACAACATAATTAGTTTGTCATACTGATAGAGACATAGTCATTTCTCCCTGAATTTCTCTCACTTCTCAAAATCTTATTCAAACTCTAATACTTGTGATTTACACATGCATAATGTTAAGGGGAACTAACCATACATTAAAATTAATACATTTAATCATAGGTATGTGTATGTTAGATATTACATAATTAATATTATACCGCAAAATTTAAATGTATTGGTAATAAAAATCTCGGCAAGTGAACCTTTGACCAGGGCAAGTTATTTTTCAGCCAGGGAAAGTTGATTTTTTCAACCAACTTGCCCTGGGCTAGTCACTAATTTTTTTTACTTGGAAAACTGTGGAGACATTGTAATACAAAGAAAATTAATCCTTATTTATGTCTCAAACACACAGAATAATTATTTGGGGGTTGGTAGAGCGGCTGATGGCCACTCCCACTAGAAGCTGTAGGTTCAATCCCAAGCTCCACCTGATGGCCTCTAAAAAACATCCAGTACTGGTTCTATCCAGGAAGTGGACTCGAGGGTGGTGAATATAAGTGCTGAGCTTACTTTGCAATCAAACTAAAATAAATTAGTATAATCAGTTTTTTAACGATCGATTTTAAAACATCATACCACATGAAATACATCACATCTCTGTACAAGGGTAGAATAGCACATGGAGGGACTGTATGATGAAATTTCTGTACCCTGAATGATTTTTAATCTATGTCTGGTATTAAAAAAAATCGACAAACCTGACAGTTCTGTACTTTTCTTCAACTCAGTTTCATCAGGACAAAATCTCTTTAAACAAGTCATACAGCAGGTCTGTTCTTGTCCTTTCTATTTAAGCAGCTCCAAGCCGACAAAAATATGTCTGCACACCAAAGCCTAAAATAGAAATAAAAATAACTCATTGTGAAGACAATTACAATGACAATCGCATCATGGAAATGATGAATGCATTTTATTACTGTATTAAGGATTTCACCACAATTTGCAATGCACAGCAACCAATTTAAAAAAGTTGATTTACATTGATTGTGAAAGAAACAACCTTCATCTGGTCCACCTTGAATACAAATAACTATTTAAGACATGACTCAAACTTGTTGTCCATTCCAGAAAAATCTTTATAAATACATTTATATTGATCTTTTTTTAACAAGAGGCCCAAGAGGACCTGAATCGCTCTACTCGCAAAAAATAGACAAATAAATATTTCAGAGGAAATGTTTTTTTAAGTTCGTCTTCAACAAATATTTTAGGAGAACACCATGCAATGCTACATGCAAATATCTAAAGTCTAGGCCTTGAACTTTCGGAGAAAAGTAAAGTTTCGTTTAAAATCTGTTTATAATTCCTATTTGTGGTTGAATCACACTGGTTCAAGAACTTGTCCATGATCTTGCGGTTACACAACTGCTGTGCAAGTTTGGTCAAGATTCAATGAAAAATTTGGGTGTTATCGCGTCTACAAGAAAAAGGTTATTGGAAGGACGATGAAAGGACAGACGACGACAGACAATTTACCATGACATAAGCCCTGCTGGGCCAGTAGAGCCAAAATCCTGTGCTGGGTCTCAATACATCCTGGACCCTCCATTTGAACAAACAAGAAACACTTATTCATAGTGATCAGTTTTACCAAATAAATACAAATTGGGCTGGACAAATTTTGGGAAGAAAATAAATTTCTGTATGTTTAAACTGATAATACCCCGTGGTGGGTCAGATTTTCACCCTAAGCATTGAATAAAACCTAGAAGAATATCATTACGTCAAAACTTTATTGTAGTTCCAATGAAGATGATTTCAAAAAGAAAAACATACTTAAACAAGAAAATATCAGTGGAACCGATGGATGCTCCCCAAGTGTGTGTTTAACTCTGTACCAGCTACTTGGTTGAAAAATACCAAACTGTACAGCAGGAACAATATGTGGTTCTGCACTTTACAGAACTCATTATCAAATCATTGAACCGGAACAAAATGTCAATATGCGCAGATCCTAACTAGTTTTACAAAATTAAAACCAGGATGTAGCAAAATAGTGTCCTGATGACAATATGCACATCTCCACTTAGTAATGATGCATCCTAGCAAGTTTCATAAAATTCCAACCAGAGGTTGTAGAGAAATAGAGTGGAGAAGAATTTGTTCATAGACAGAATGAAAGGGCCATAACTCCGTGAAAAATCATTGAATCGGAACATAAACATAGCAAGTTGCATAAAATTCTGAACTGAGGTTGTAGAAATTTAGCACGGACAAGAATTTGGTCACAGACAGAATCAAAAGGCCATAACTCCGTGAAAAATCATCGAACCGGAACACCAACAATATGCGCATGATGCATCTTAACAAGTTTCATAAAATTCCAACATGGGGTTGTAGAGATTTAGCGCAGACAATAATTTGGTCACAGACTCAATGAAAGGGCCATAACTCTGTGAAAATCATTGAACTGGAACATTAGACAACATGCGCATCTGCACTTGGTAATGATGCATCCTAGCAAGTTTCATAAAATTCTAACATGGGGTTGTAGAGAAATAGTGCGGGCAAGAATATGGTCACAGACACAATCAAAGGGCCATAACTCTGTGAAAAATCATTGAACCGGTACATAAAGACAATATGCGCATCTGCACTTGGTAATGATGCATCCTAGCAAGTTTTATAAAATTCCAACCTGAGGTTGTAGAAAAATAGCCTGGACAAGAATTTGGTCACAGACAGAATCAAAGAGCTATAACTCCGTGAAAAATCATGTACACAAAGACAATATGCGCATCTGCACTTGGTAATGATGCATCCTAGCAAGTTTCATAAAATTCCAACCATAGGTTGTAGAGAAATAGTCCGGACAAGAACTTGGGGACTGACGGACGAAGCGGCGACCATTTGGGGGAGTATAAAAAAATAAGTTTCATGTATAAATGCTTCATACCAAATGTGGTGAAAACCTGTCAAGTTGTTCCAGAGAAGAATTTGTTTAAAGAAATGTTATTGTCTGTTGTAATGTGGTGCCTGTACCTTTTGTCTGCAAGGTGGTGCCTGTACCCCACCAGCAGTAACATCACTGCCAACTCATGTCTCTGTGTATAAATCCTTCTCTTGACCAAGACCTGCAATAAAATAAAATAGAAATAAGTAGTTCTTTACTACATACTCAATGATAATGTGGATACCTATCAAACGATGCTCCCTAGTTACTCTAAAACTGGAAGTATGACCTTTTCTACAACCATTCTCTAAAATGTTGTAAATGTTTATACACAACAAGCAGGCCTTCTAAAATTGCCGGTTTTTCGGTTTTTGGACCGATTTCTTAAGTTCAAAACCGATTTTCGTTTCAAAGTTAAAAAAAAAATTGGTCCAGATATTTTCAAAGTTTAACAAAAAATCGGTCAAGATATTTTCTATCAGCCATTTAAATTCTCATAAATTGCTCTTACCATGCCATACTGACCTGTGAAATACGCATTGCGGCAATATCATTTGACCCAATAATTCGATTGTTTTGTCACCTGCTGTGCGAAATGATGTAAATTTTGACTAATCCATAATGATATTAGGGCGTTCTGTTGGTTCAGAAGATTGTGTTTGCGTCTGTAATTTCTTTGCTGTGACGGTCGGACCGAATATTGTTTGCGTCATTTAAAATATTTGATAAAACGTGCAGTGATACTTGTTTGTTTCATTTGTTTTAAAAATAACTATATATACGAGCTGGTTTTGGTAATTGTACGTAGTGGCTAGCTACAGCACAACGCATATCAAAAATAAAAAAGTTGAATAAACTGTTACATTGGTTTCCATGGTGATTATTTCATGCAGCTTCCAGAGCTTGTGTCACTTCCGGTTCGATCGAGCGTTTTTAATATAATGAAAATTATTCAGTAAAGCGGAAACATAATGTCAGTCATTAAAATGTACACAGTGTGATAAAGTATATTATAAATAATACACAAATAAACTTGAAATAGTTCCCTATTAATGAATAAACGGAGAAAATACATGGTGCAGCTGACATGGTGGGCGGGGTATGCATATGTCATATAGTGATTTTTTAAAAAATAAGTGCGATTCTTACAGTAGTAAAAAACCTGGACCGAATTGCATTTTGAAATTTTTGAAGGCCTGACGACAAGGTATCACCAAACCTGACACATACCTTCAAAACATTGCTTTTACAGCAATATACCAAAGAGTTCATAAAAATGTAGGATTAACAACCTACAATTTTAAAGAGATTGATTGATGGATTGATTGAACATTTAGCGTCATTTTTATGCCATCGAGGGCTAACAGACGATCAGTTAACCTAACCACTGTTTCCTGGGATTAACCAGTACTCGAGCACACCCCGTCTCCGCAAGTAACTGATAACTTTCCCACTTGAATCAGTGGTGAGAGACGAATGATAATGAGACGCAATGTCGTATATCAATCATCACGGAGACTGTTGCCGGGCGGGGGATTCGAACTCACGACCCCTGGATTGATAGTCAGACGCGTAACCGACTGAGCTAATCGGGCCAATTTTAAAGAGAAGAGCAATAACTCTGCATGAAGTTAAGCCAGCAGCACAGTGAGACATGGAGTGGTATTCATCAACCATTCTTAAGAATATTCTTACAACCTGAACTCAAGAATGAAAATAGAAACAAACACTTTGACACTATTTTAAACTTTTTTAAGGCCAAAATTTGCAAGCATGCTTGAACACCTAATATATATTAGATGACATACATGTAAAGCATTATGGTATTTAAATCATTTGATTTTTAGATATTCAAATTGTTTGTTTAAGCATGGCTGTAGTGTAGTGTATATATTGTTGGCCACTCACAACCGAAGAAGCAGGTTTAATCCCCAGCTCAATGCAATGCCTCTCAAAAAACAACACTCAGTAATGGCCCTTCCCAGTAAGGAGAGTTGAAAGCGGTTATTACAAGTTTTGAGCTTTCTTTACAATGACACTCAGACATAGTAAGCCTGGCAAAGATCTGTTAACATGACAAACAAAACCGCAGAAATTGCGAGGACAAAACCGCAGAAATGGCGAAGGCATGAAATGTGTCAAGTCTCAAAAGATACTACTTACCAAAGATACCTGTGAATGGAAGAGAAGTTCATGTATACTGTTCATGTAAACTGTTTGGGCAAACTAAGTACATGACATAACCAGTCGTCACAATTCCCAGAAACACCAATGTGACCAGTGCTCTGAAAAGAGTCCAGAAGGGATTATAATAAAGCATACATAAAATCCACAAACAAAAACTAGTCACATATAATATACATTATTTGATTATTTCTATAACATAATACGAATGTGTTTATGAAGTTCAGTCACCATAACACAAGTAGTTTGTTCTAAAAAGAGATAAGAAGCTGAATTTTAACCGGCAGATGACGAAACTATGCCAGGGTCATGACAATAGCTGTTCATTTTTTGCCACAAAAAGACAAGCTTATAAAATGCATTGAATATCAGACGGAATCAACTTATTACTTGTATACTGTTTAAGTCAATGATTTTATAAAAAAAAAACAGTACCTGTTTCACAACGGAAATCTACAACTTTGCCTACTACACATAAAGTTGTTGGTACTTCTTAACAACTCGCTCCATATTTTATTTTCCATACGGTTTCTGTGGTTTGCCGCATAACAACAAATTCTGCATCTGTACCCACTGCACATGAAGTTGTTGGTACTTCTTAACAATTCTCTCTATATTTTATTTTCCATACGGTTTCTCTGGTTTGCTGCCTAACAACAAAATCTGTATCTTGCTTACTGCACATAAAGTTGTTGGTTATACTTGCTCCATATTTAATTTCCGTACGGTTTCTGTGGTTTGCTGCATAACAAGAAATTCTGCACCTTAACCTACTGCACATGAAGTTGTTAGTTCTCCCTCCATATTCTATTTTCCATACGGTTTCTGTGGTTTGCTGCATAACACCAAATTCTGCATCTTTACCTACTGCACATGAAGTTGTTGGTACTTCTTAACAAATTGCTCTATATTTTATTTTCCATACAGTTTCTGTAGCTTGCTGCATAACAACAAAATCTGCATCTTGCCTTCAGACTCAACTTTGTTCAAGATCTGTAATATGAAAAATTTAAAATCAGCATAAAATTTTGTGAAATATAGTCCAATTTCTCTTCTTCTTTTTTTTAAAAATCTAAGTTTGTACATGATTAAAAAGTAACTATTATACAACATTCATGTCCAGTAAATATGACCAGTGCTTTACACAATTTTGTCTTTTTTAAAATTTTGAAACGGATAATTAGCCATTTTTGGTCATCAATTTCTCGCTATTCTCACGAGATTTCACAGTGCATGTGTCATTATTACGTCATGGTTTACTACAAAGTTACTCAACCATGCAAACCTGTCAAATTGCTTTAAATATATTCTAAGGAGGTAAATTATCAAAATGTTTAGGCCTAAAAAAATAAATGTTGTGTTTATTGTTTCCCGACCGACCCATAGTAAAAGGTCCCGACCGTACACTTTTTTTTCCATAAAAAAAAAAAAAAAAAAAATTTTCGCCGACTGTCGTGTTAGAGATGGTTCAGGTGCTCCAAGTATCGGGCGAAAACCAATATATAAAACTGTATAACAAAGACGAAACTTTTAGAAAAGTTTGACTTGAAATTCGAAGCACAACTGTGCCTGAAGACCAAAAGTATACTGGTCATACCTAATACCGCGAGTCTAATTTTTTTCCAACCATGTTAAGAATGGCGTCAATAATAAACAGTTATAAGGTTACTCAAGTATGCTGAGTAATAAACAGTTGCCGATACGAAATGCAAACAAATGCCGACGCTAACGGAAGTTGGAGTTTTGCGCATGTCTTCCTAGATTGTTTTTATTCGGGCATTTGCGGTAATAGGTATATCGCGGTATTATGTATACTGTATATAAACAATCTGAAAAACTGTGAAAAAGAAATAACACAAATTCGTTTCTGAAATGGTTACAGTATTAATTCTTTCTACATTTCAACGCAATTATAATTATCAAATCATTTGCAAATTAGACATTGAACGTTCCTCGGCAATAAGTTATAACACGAGGAAATTCTTGTTGAATCTCCAAGGAATCTATTCATCGCGAATCGTTCGCCATTTTTTGTATAAGGTATCGAGGCGCGCATGCGCAACTTTCTAATCTCGGTTTAAACATCGGGCTAATTTCCGGTATTTGCCTTATTTTTTTATTGGACGGGAAAATCACGGGATCAAAGCGGATAGCACTTGTTAAGACTTATTAGGAAGTTAGAATGCTAGGTGTAAAAAAAATGTTTCCCTCATTGCTTTCCAAAAAGGTTCACATGTATTAACATACCGCCGGCAAAAAGGTTATTCAGCCAATCAACTATTCATTCACCTTGGAACAGGTCTTTTTCTGTTCCACCCTGCACCTGAGGAAGGCCAAAAAGGAAGCGTTTGAACACAAACACTGGCACAAACTTTGAAATTCAGGAATATGTCCAAGAAAAAATTGGTTGGTAGTTTTGAAATATTTTCACAGATATATTAAATATATAAAATTAAATTCCTTTTATATATTTGATAATACTTTTTTTAACAGATTCTGTTGAATACCCAATCTAACCTATTGCAATATGGTGCACATGGTGCAGAACAAATGAGAATATATTGAAGTGGAAAGGAAAACATTCAAACTACAAAAGCAGACAAACTACAAAAGTATACAATAATTATATTGCCACCAAATGCTTTTGAAAAAAGGTGTAATTACTTTGCATGCAAAATTGAGTAACTGCGAGAGAAAATGAAGAAAAAAATAACAAAAAAACACAGACCCTTCGATTTTGCATCTAAAAAAATCAGCCAAAAAAAAAAATAGTCCTACCTACCGACCCAATTTTTTTTCAGCATGAAACCTTAAACACAACATTTACTTTTTAGGCCTTATGGATGGTTGAAAATTTTCCTTAAAACACTATTCCCAAATTATGGTCATTAAAGCAACACATCCACGTTTGAACTTTTTAAAAAAAAATTTAATTTAGTTATGAGCACATTTCCCATACAAACATATGATCAATTAGCTGTATATGACATATAAACACAATCCCGAACAAAATGATGCCCAAATTATAATGCGTGACTAACACTTTATAAAACAAGCGTGTAACTCACCCGAGTAAAAAAAAATTGTCAAAATGACTTTCAAGGCAGGTAAAGTACACTACGCACTAAAACGTAAAGTTTTTTAATACGACTCGCATAATTCAATTTGAAGCAAAGTTGGAATCCTCG
This sequence comes from Panopea generosa, assembly GCA_029582155.1. Taxonomy (NCBI): domain Eukaryota; kingdom Metazoa; phylum Mollusca; class Bivalvia; order Adapedonta; family Hiatellidae; genus Panopea; species Panopea generosa. The sequence continues at coordinate 72,537,942 of CM055895.1, read as the reverse complement.
GCAATTTAAAAATAATTTATAAAGCGTTTGTCACGCTTTATAATTTGAACATCTTTTTTTATAATTCTAAAGCGTTCTGGATAGTGTTTGTTAGCACATATACAGCTCACTGACCATATATTTATGTATGGGAAATGTGCTCACAACTCAACTGAAATTTTTTTTTAAAAAGTTTAAACGTGGATGTGTTGCTTTAAAACCCCTTATTTTTGTACCCAAAATCTAAAATTTAAAATTTGAAATGTCTTCGTCTGCTTTTGTTGCCATTTTATCAATGGCGATTACATGGCAGAAGCTGAAATATTTATTTAGTTCAAGTAAAAAAATGCGTTTTTTGTACCGATAACCCTTCGCCCCAGTTTTCATTTTTTTTACTTTTTTTATTATTTTTAAAGTCTACTCGCAGACAGTCAGAAGCATATATTCACATTCTAAATGGGATATTCTGGATAATTGGAACTCGTGTAAACATTTAGGCCCCATGTATTCGCAGCACTTTGTTATTTATGTTAAAAAAAGGTGAAATATTTGTATGTCCTCTAATTAGCAGAACGGAAAATACATAAGACTAAAAACCCCTACATGCTATGTGTTTAAAAAAACTTCATTGCTTTGAAATGTTTTTAATCGATAAAATTAAAAAAGAAATCATAATTAATAGTATTGAATGTGTCCAACTTTTTAAGTCACGTGATCGAAGTGGCTGTCTGCTCTGATGTCATATCCGTGATTTGAAGTTGTGTATTTAGATTGCTATATTTATTTACATGACTGTATTTTTACTGATTTTACATGGTCTCTTTAGTGAATATTATCAATTGGAACATTTTTTTAGAGGGAGGTGGAATTATTCAAACAAGTAAGTAGACATTTTCTTGTGAAATAACTGAACTCATTTATTGTTTTGAATTTGTACGTTAGCATATCGAACCATGGTACTGCGAGGATATTTATTTTTTATTCACAAAATCTTTTTTCAACTAAAAACACACCAAATAATCGTAAAATGCATGTGCTTTGAACCCTCATATCAATATGTAGTACAGTAGTTATTTGTACCTGTTTGTATATGTTTTGTTGCAATCTTCACATATGGATGAAAGATACACATATGCAATAGGCGTATTTCCATGGTAAATTCAAAATTTCCGCCAAGATGAATGAAAATGGCTGACCGGAACCCGGAAATTATATTCGGAATATTTCGGGTCTGACTAATTACCCTGGGACATAGTAACGGAATTAAGTTGGGTACCAGACAACCCGGGACACCGCGGGACTCTCTTTTATATTTATATATATAGATATAATATAAATATCATTTAGATAGGTTTAGATATATTTTCTATATAATTTACTAAATATATCATATTAAATTATTTTCCATCGCTATAATCACTGATCTTGGATTGTAAAAATACCCCGGGACACTATATATAATCTTGAGCGTTCAGTTATAACTGTACCTTTGCCAAAAATAGAAATTTTATAAATCTCTTGATCGATGTAATTGTATAAATTTTAAAAAGATAAAAGTAAAAAAAAAATATTTATGTTAAGTTAAATATTTGAGTTATGGCAAAGATAAAACTACATCCGGGCCACATCACGGGGAGGTGCTCTTGTCATGGCCCTTTTTTTTTCTTCCGTTTTTCTTAATATTTATTTTTTAACACTTACACCACAAACACGTTAAAATTATTACATACATGAAGCACATACATAGTAGACATACAAGAGATAAGAAGGCACGTCGGGTCACGTGGGCAGGACTTGCGTCCTATCCCGATGGCACTTCTGTGTTTGTGATATTTGGCAACTCTAATTACGTTGGTTTGCCCTTTCATTTCTTGGTCGCTTACGCTGGCATGGTTTTTTGCTATTCCCTTAGCTTTGTTGATGACAGAGAACTGGCCATCACTTGACGTTAGGTATCGTGATTTCATTTTCCGTTTGTTGTCTTTAAGAAAATTGTTGAACAGGACGCGTTTCTCCTCATCTGACTTGCACCTCCAGATTGAGTCATGCACATTATATATTTTTTCTTCTGGATCAAGGATATAATTTCCATTACCATGAAAAGAAGCCCTGTAATCCAGAAAGTGCAAATCCACAACGGTGTGAAGTTTGCATATTAGTTCTTTACTCCTTTGCGGTTTCCAGTTAGTTGTGATTTCGTGATGTTGTTTATGGACTCAGCGCTGTTGTTGGTCCATTTTCTGTTTTAGTTGTTATTTCTTGTTGGTTTAAATACATATTTTTCAAGTCGTGGTTTTAAATTAACGGAGAAGTATTTTTCAAGATTTGGATGACGGTCTTGGAGCTGAGACTGAAGTTCTCTAGTTTTACTTTCAAAGTCAATAGTTGTGTCCGAGTCCATAATCCCACCTGGTCCAAATATATTGTTCATTACTTCTGTTCTGTCGCTTTTATCCATGCCTACTTTGGTTTGTATGTAAACATTTATTTTGTCTTTCAGGTGTTTTGTGCACAACAGACGAGTGGCGTTAGAAAATACATGGTTAATGGCCTTCGTTAGTGCCTTTTCATCGTCAGTGCCAAACTCCATTCCGTCTGATATTCTTATTTCGACATTGTCGATTTCGCTGTCCGCGGTGGTTGTGAGCCTGGACATGTACGTTGTGTAAGTCGCATCCGTATACTAAATGAAGAGGTTACCTGAAATAGTCGTAATAATCCGTGATGGTAGTTGTACGGTCCATCACCTATTTCCGTCACAAAACACTGATTACACGTGTAAGAAACTTGAGAGTTTTCAAGATTCCCAAAATCTTCAGAAGACAAATTCTCACAATATGCGTGAAACATTGTTTACATGATTCACAGAAAATGCAGTCAATCTAAGATTTTTTTCTGCATAAACCACATGGCCAAAAAATAGTCTTCCTAGAAAACTTGATTTGGCGTTTAGCAGGTATTTTGAAACAAAAACTCTCAGTCAGTGAATCACTACGTAATTTTTTGAAAGATGATGTTTGCTTGCATTATGTGGAACATATAAATTGTTGCGACTGTGAGTGTTTTTCACAACAACATGTTTACGTTACTCAAATCTAGCAAATGAACTTTACTGTTATTGTTTCCTACATATGTTCCAGAGAAACGCCTTCTTTAATCACCAAGACCCGACTTCTTTAATTATATTGCCGCCATTATCAACCTTTATCTTTTAATACCCGCACCTTGAATAGCAATTGTTGAAATCCTATTGAATTGTTCACACTTGGCAGAAAATAGATTAACGACACTTAATTATTGGCAAATTTATAGTATCTTATAACTAACACTTAACACGGTAATGAGTGAATGTTTCTCATTACATACAAATTTAAAGCATAAATGAACGAATGAATAAATGAAGGAGAAACGGTAATGAACGAATGTTTCTCACTATATACAAATTTAAAGCATGAATGAACGAATGAATAAATGAAGGAGAAACGGTAATGAACGAGTGTTTCTCATTACATACAAATTCAATGCATAAATGAACGAATAAATAAATGAGGAAGGAATGGAGGCAATGAAAGAATGTTTCTCATTACATACAAATTCAATTAATAAATGAGCGAATGAATAAATGAAGGAGAAATGATAATGAACGAAAGTTTCTCATTACATACAAATTCAACGCATACATGAACGAATGAATAAATGAGGAAGGAATGGAGGCAATGAAAGAATTTTTCTCATTACATACAAATTCAATTAATAAATGAACGAATGAATAAATGAAGGGGAAACGATAATGAGTGAATGTTTCTCATTACATACAAAGTCAATGCATAAATGAACGAATGAATAAATGAGGAATGATCGGAGGTAAAGAACGAATGTTTCTCATTACATACAAATTCAATGACTAAATGAACGAATGAATACATGAAGGAGAAACGGTAATGAGTGAATGTTTATCATTACATACAAATTCAATGACTAAATGACCGAATGAATAAATGAAGGAGAAACGGTAATAAACGAATGTTTCTCATTACATACAAATTCAATGCATAAATGAACGAATAATTAAATGAGGAAGGAATGGAGGTAATGGTCGAATGTTTCTCATAACATGCAAATTCAATGAATAAATGAACGAATGATTAAATGAGGAATGTATGTAATGAACGAATGAATGTTTCCCAATGCTTACTTTAAATGAAAATTTATAAATGAATAAATCAATGAGAAAATGCTAAAATGGATAAATGAATGAATAAATGCTTAAATGAATAAATGTATAAATGACGGAGAAACGGTAATGGGTGAATGTTGTACAGATATATTAATGATGATGAGGAAGATGATTATCACATGACATTAATCTGATTTGATATCAATATCTTAATTGCTGAGCTTGAAGTTTACACGTTCGTCATATGGATATCCTTTTTTTCCGTAGACAATTAAGACTAAATTACTTACTGTTGGCGTTTTTACTGTACGGTTGAGACGAAACAGTGTGCTACTTGCTGGTAACATCAAACGTAGATGCAACAACTCTCTCTCTCTCTCTCTCTCTCTCTCTCTCTCTCTCTCTCTCTCTCTCTCTATTGTACGTGAGTGATGGCAAGGGGGTAATGTGGGGTGTTGGGGTAATACACTTGTTATATGACTGCAGGACACTCGCAACAGAGATCGGTAAGTGCTACAGTGTCAACTTTGTAATATAATACGTGTACATTACTGTTCAACTTCTAGATTTTCGGGACAGGAAGTATAATACAGAGCGTACGCAGCGATGTGTCGTTCGTTCGTACTTGGAGCGGTTATTCCTCCAAAACTACTGGATGGATTTATTCTAAAACTTCACAAAAATGTTGTACGTAATATTAAGTTGGTCGTAGAGAATACTGAGTTCCGTCAAAAATACAAGAAAATGTCGATCGAAAGGGCTTTTGAATAAAGGGAAATAATACCGTTCCCCTATTGAGATAAGTCAACTGTTTTAATTCCCTTCGTGGAGAAATGTTTCTGCTTGCTTGGAGGATATACCATGGTTCAGTTTCATAGGTAAATTGCTTTAATATAAAAAGGAAGCCTGCTAATGATTTTGAGGTCAAAATTGTAATTTCAAGGTCACTTGAAACAGAAGTAAATATGTTTTTTAAACGCAACACTTTTGGTTGCCTTTATCATGATGAAACGTGGTTTGTAAATTGTTTATATCTAAACGAGACAGGGGCCGCCTGTTGGACCAACTGGTCTCAAACTCAAGTTTGTTTTAAGGACCTCAGGGAAGCTTGAATTTAGTGCAAATGAATTTGTTGAATAACGTCATTACTATTAGTAGTTATATCATTATTTGATATTATTATTTTATGTTTATTAATTTTTTTACATTTTTTTTTCTAGAGATAATAAATACAAATGGTCGCAGTTGAAGTAAATATGAAAAAGCACTTATTTTTAACACTTCCATAAATTCATTGTTTGATTCATTATTCTGCAGACGGACTCTTTTAACGGACATGTTTATTTCGTGAAATTCGCGGAATGTGTCCGTGGGCTAAACCATCTACTGATGTATTGAACGATGGAATAACAACATGGTTAATTTAGTTTGATATCATAGTAGTTAAAGGTATTAAAAAGATCGCTTTCCTTGCAATAAAAATGTATTTTAGCTTCATGCAGTTAAGAAATTTTTTGGCGAACTGAAATCGCTGCACTTGAAGACACACTCAAGCAAAACATTGTCCTTTGATACAATCAGCACCCAAAATCCGAGTGTTTCTTCTTATATAACATTGCCATGGCAAGAAAAAACTAGGTAAGTTACAAAACAAACATAGTTTATGTATGACACGTGTAGAGGAAATAGTAAAATGTGTAAGTATCAAACATCCACAACTATAAATACAGCAAAACAGTAATTACAAGTATCGAACGTTTGATATCCAGGCGAGATTTGTAGTCACGTGACTACACCATTCCACCATTAGGGGATCTTTGATCTTTGGGGATCCAGTCCCAGCTGGATTTAAAACACCTTCACATGTTCGCGTTGCGTGGTTATAATATCCAGACGTGCACGTAACTATAGCAACTGGCCGTGACTTATAGCAGACGATATAATATTCTGTTCCAGGAAAGTTATTGGTGTCATCTTGTTTTCCAACACAGCTGGGATAGTTGACAGTACAGTTAGTTTGGATGATTCCGTTTCCGTACTGGTTCTGAGCGTATTCACCTGGAAAACAAAAACATTCAGACAATTAAAAATAAAACACAAAATAAGTAACACTAATTGACTAATATGCAATTATCGTATAGGCGGGTCTTGAGTTCGATCCACCGCCAAACCCAGTTATGGTGTCCTTGATTAAAACATTTTACCGTCACATACTTAGTTATGGTTTTACCCAGAAAGATTTGCAATAAGTGGTAAGAAATTGTTTCACAATCGATGTAAAATCAATATAAAACATTTTAAGCTTAAACTAAACTTACCTTTCATATATCTTTGTTATATACATTTATTTAAATACTACATATGTGAAAGTAAATAATTAATAATACTAAGAAAGAAAAAAGATTTCTTCTAAACCCGGCATAGTGTGTCAGTAATACATGCTTCAATTGCACGATTTATATTCATCTCTAGCATCATTTAACCCAACTCACATGGTGCTTTAGCCTCGTACCGCCTCTCACACGGCACCTCCGTAAGCCGCTTACAGCTGGTGGCACCATAGCTAACAATCTAAAATGAAGTATTGAAAAATAATATTTAAGACTTATTGCTTTAAAATTCACACTCTCACTTAATGGGCAAAACTATTATTTAACACTTTTTTTAATTGGGCTTAACGCCATTTTCAACATATGGCCGTTAGTCTATAGTATACTTAGTAAAATAAATCAGAGTAGAACCACCGTCCTTTTGCAAATAACTGGCAAATTTAACCATATAAAGTTCTGGAATCGAGCTTGGCTCGAACCCACGACCTGGGTGATGAAAGGTCAGTGGTTATTAGATGACAGCGCCACTCGACCACGGAGGACCGAAAACAATTTTTATTTAATGCAATGACCAAATACACTTGTAAATTGGATACTGTCAGTGCTATAACAAAACCATCTTGATGAAAACTGGCATTTTTAATGTGCAGATAGCTGCATATTTATGGAGTGATGATTCTATACAAACGTCAGCATTAAACATGACAAACCGAAGTTAAAGTTACCTTGGATATTTGCACTCGTGTAGATGAGGTATACCCAGTCCAAACTGGATTGTTTGGCTGCTACAATTGTAATATCGGGCACAGTGATTGGGGTCGGGGATCAACACGGACGGGTTTTCCAGACAGAAACCCGTCAGAACAGCGGTAAAAAATCACAATACGTCCGTGAATCTGTCTGCTCCATTACATCAATAATTGATATCAAACAGTAATGTCGTACTACCAAAGACAAATAATTATTGTCAGAAAATAATTAATCAACCTAAAAGTTATCTGCACAATAAAAGTAACATAACTACAAAGTAGTGGAAAACTTCACAGCAAAAAAAGAAACAAACCGCAAAGTAGTGAAAATACACAGCCAAAAAAGTAACCTAAATGCTAAGTAGTGGAAAACTACACAGCAAAAAAATTAACCCAAATGCAAAGAAGTGAAAACTACAGAACAAAAAAAAAACCTAAATGCAGAGTAGCGGAAAACTACACAGCAAAAAGATAACCTTAATGCAAAGTAGCGGAAAACAACACAGCAAAAATAACCTTACTGCAAAGTAGTGGAAAACTACACAGCAAAAAATAACCTTAATGCAAAGTAGTGGAAAACTACACTGTCAAAAAGGAACCTTAATGCAAAGTAGCGGAAAACAACACAGCAAAAAAGTAACCTAAATGCAGAGAAGTGGAAAACTACACAGCAAAAAAGTAACCAAACTGCAAAGTAATGGGAAACTACACAGCAAAAAAGTAACCTAACTGCAAAGTAGCGAAAAAATACACAGCCAAAAAAGTAACATAAATGCAAAGCAACAGAAATCTATACTGCAAAAAAGGACATAAAAGTAACATAACTACAAAGTAGTGGAAAACTTCACAGCAAAAAAGAAACAAACCGCAAAGTAGTGAAAATACACAGCCAAAAAAGTAACCTAAATGCTAAGTAGTGGAAAACTTCACAGCAAAAAATTAACCCAAATGCAAAGTAGTGAAAACTACAGAGCAAAAAAAATAACCTAAATGCAGAGTAGCGGAAAACTACACAGCAAAGAGATAACCTTAATGCAAAGTAGCGGAAAACAACACAGCAAAAAAAATAACCTTACTGCAAAGTAGTGGAAAACTACACAGCAAAAAATAACCTTAATGCAAAGAAGTGGAAAACTACACTGTCAAAAAGGAACCTTAATGCAAAGTAGCGGAAAACAACACAGCAAAAAAGTAACCTAAATACAGAGAAGTGGAAAACTACACAGCAAACAAGTAACCAAACTGCAAAGTAATGAGAAACTACACAGCAAAAATGTAACCAAACTGCAATGTAGCAGAAAACTACACAGTCAAAAAAGTAACATAAACGCAAAGCAACAGAAATCTATACTGCGAAAAAGGACATAAAAGTAACATAACTACAAAGTAGTGGAAAACTTCACAGCAAAAAAAAAAAAAAACCGCAAAGTAGTGAAAATACACAGCCAAAAAAGTAACCTAAATGCTAAGTAGTGGAAAACTACACAGCAACAAATTAACCCAAATGCAAAGTAGTGAAAACTACAGAGCAAAAAAAAAATAACCTAAATGCAGAGTAGCGGAAAACTACACAGCAAAAAGATAACCTTAATGCAAAGTAGCGAAAAACAACACAGCAAAAAAAATAACCTTACTGCAAAGTAGTGGAAAACTACACAGCAAAAAATAACCTTAGTGCAAAGTAGTGGAAAACTACACTGTCAAAAAGGAACCTTAATGCAAAGTAGCGGAAAACAACATAGCCAAAAAGTAACCTAAATGCAGAGAAGTGGAAAACTACACAGCAAAAAAGTAACCAAACTGCAAAGTAATGGGAAACTACACAGCAAAAAAGTAACCAAACTGCAAAGTAGCGGAAAACTACACAGTCAAAAAAGTAACATAAATGCAAAGCAACAGAAATCTATACTGCGAAAAAGGACATAAGTTCAAAGTAATGGAAAACTATTCAGTCATAAGTTACACAACTACACTGTAAATTATAAAAAAAATGACTGTAAAACATATTTATAAACATTCTAATGCATAACAAAAGTAACCTTATACTGCAAAGTATAAACTGAAATTTGAGAAACTTTTATTTCACGTTTGTTTCGAGCTAAATCGTCAGGCTGCATTTTATCGATGACTTATATGGAAAATATAATTTATTGGTTTGATTTTATATTTGACAAATAATTAAGTAAACAAAGTGAGTCACGACACGAATAAACACAATTTCAATAAATAGTTCCTTATTTGGATCTATGCGTTCCGAATATTCCCGCGATGCAGGATCGAACAAGGAAACTTGGCACACCTCTACTGCATCCGTTCTATTCTTAAAATATTTAGCTGTACTGTGAATTTGGCCTTGTCGGGTAGGGATTTTTTCCGTTGCTTAGAGCAATACCGTTAGGCAGTCTCTTCTCACACGGAGTAGAGTTGACTGCGTTTTGAAGACACTGTGTCTGTAAGTATTCACCTGAAACAAAAGCAGAGAAATACATTATGGTTCTTTTCCCAATATACATTTACTGCTAGAAAAAAACAACAATCGGACTACCTCGTCGAAGTCCATGGTTACCGGTGGATGATGGAATATGAACGAGCATGTACGATTGCCAAGATAATGCCTCATTAGACATTGAACGAGTTGATCACGATGCCAGTAGAACTGTTCTTTGCATACTACCATATTAAGTAATTGCATTTTACTACGCACGTGGGTTAACCGTTATTAAACCTTATGCCCAGCGGTGGTTTTATGAGTTACCTGTCTTGGAATTTGTTCTCTGTAATATTCGAAATTATTCATTCTAAATTCTAAATTCATCAAAAAGGTTACATTTGTATGTCACAGCTATGACGTATACGTGAACAATATTAAAACATCAATATACTCAAACGAAGTGTTATGTTTTGCATAATATGGCCACCTTTAATGCATTAAATTTCAAATAGAGATTCGTGCAGTAATTATGGAGTGCACAGGTAAACCGGAAGATAAGTTTGCAATCGTTAGATAACTTTAAGCATACAGAATTGAATACACCTTTCAATTCAAGTTACATACACTCCATTCATACGCCGATTTCCCATTTTACAAAATTATTGTTCATATTTATAGGTTGATTGGGCATAAATGATACCGACGTTTACAAGCCTTGACTATCCATCTCTTTCTTCTTCTTCAAACTTACATGGTGCCTGAGGTTCAAACCTCGGACCACAAACGACTTCCGAGAAGTTTTTGCACATTGGTGATACTTCGTTAAATAACGGTGGATTACGACATTCCCGGAGATAGCTCCCGCCAACTGCTTTACGGCAGTCGTAATATTGCACGTAGTTCGTCTGATGAGCTAAAACACTCGGCGGGTTTGCTACAAAATAGCGTGTTGCCATCTCTGCAATAAACATGAACAGTTCAATTAATTATAAAACAATAAAGGCATAAAATAACGAATGGCTGAAATATCAAATATATTCTAACAATATTTCTAAGACACAATTTATATTATTCTAACAATAAAAACGTGGACAACTTGATTTACATAACTAGATGTGACAGAAAGTACTTTCGTCGATAATAACTCCACAAATTCTCTTATTTGGGAAGAATATTCCGTCAGGGCACTTCTCGCTGTTATTCAAGATAGGCAAGTTATGTAATCCCCTGACATTCACTACCTGGGTAGGCGTTATTGCCATCCGGAAGTCCGGTGAATTTTGCGAACTTTTGCTGACAGGGCGCACATCCGGCTGTTCTCGGATCACAGATATTTTGGAGATATTGACCTTTTAATTTAAAATAAATAAATCCAATTATACATCAGCTATTTCATGTTTATCGACAAATACGTTTTACTTTTTTATGTTAAGATCGACCGACTACCACCAACAAATCGGTGATCATAGGTGAATATTTAAATATATATCCTAATGTCAGTGAATATATTCTAGAGTATAGACATGGTATATTGGGGAAATGTTTGTGGGTGGGGTATCATACCATGTGTCTGCGACATGATACTCCAATGTGACAGCGCTCAGAATACTGTCTCAAGTAGACACCGTCGCGCTATGACTGAAAAATTGTTGAAAGCGACGCTAAACACCAAACAACAACATCATTACGAAAAATGTTATTGACGGTAAAATAGTTCATTTTCTGGAGTGCAAGAATGTAAAAAGGCAATTTATAGTGGAAAAGCACAATGTTTTATGCCACCCCTGAAAGTGATGTCAAATACCCTTAACTTTCATATTGTCACCTATATGTCACTCATATATACCTCCAAAAATAGGCGAAACGGGTGTGGGGTAGCCAAGTGGTTTTATTACCTGTGGCGCTCCTCGTCGTTAGAAAATATTCAAATTTCAGTATATTGGTGAAAAGACATCCTTCGTTGGATTTTGGGTATTTTTGTCACCTTTTAGGCGTTTTTAAGTAGAAAAAGTCAACAATTATACCAATATAAGGCATACAATATGCAAATCGGTTTTGGGGAAGTCCCATTGACCTGTGACGCCAATGACAATACGATGTTGTTCGAATTTCAGTATAATATTGAAATATAGTCATTCCACTGGAGGTTTGAGTGATTTTTGTCACTTTTCAAGAGCTTTTAAGTAACACGTCTTGAGCAATAATTATACCCTTTTATAACAGTTAAAGCCATTGCACAATATGTTAACTAGATTTCTGTTACGATACCCATCACGACTTATATATAAAGTTGTAATGTGTTTTTAAGGAAACCAGGGAAGCCAGGACCACTTCTTAGAACAAAACAAGGGCTGCAGCCGAATGATAGCCATATCTCCAGCCGATGCCATTTGAAAAAGGGCCATAACTCCAGAACGGGTTGAGCAAATCCCATTTTTTTTCAATAATGACTGAGGAGTTGCGGTCAAAAAAATGTTGCACAGACGCACGCACGGACGCACGCACGCACCGACGGGTGCCATTAGCATGTTCTCCTCCGATGCATATCGGCGGGGGATAATTATGTCGTAAGTGTACCTTAGATGGGTTAGGGTTAGAGTTTGTGTTAGGGGGTCGTTATTCTACATGGGGTCACACTTCTATGTGAGGGTCATTTTTCTACGTGTGGGGGAGTCATAATATTATGGCTCTGTGCCAGCAGTTAATCAGTAAGTATATGACTGGCAAAGTCCCTTTGCTCTATGGGACAATGCATAAGACTGCATTTAATTTAACAATTTACTCCATAGAAACACAATTTCGCATACCAAACACAGAAGGCTTTTGAAAACAGTGTAGGAAGAGTTACGAGTAATCTGAACTCTTCCTACACTGTTTTCCACTCTGTCAGTGCTTACAATTTGAAAGAATCCAAGAACATGCTTATGGAGAAAATGGTTAAATAAAATGCTTTGTGTGTAACAAAACTGATTTCCCGGTGCTTTTGTGAATACTATATATATTTGAAAACAATGTGCTATTATTAATTATTTCAATACTTTTGTGAATATTGTATATGTTTGAAAATAGTTTGCTATTATTAATTTAAAATTTGTGCTATCCTATGTATTAGATATTACACTAAGCCTTTGCTCCATAGAAATACAATTCCCAACACCAAATACAGCAGGCTTTTGAAAACAGTGTAGGAAAAGTTCAGAGTACGAGCAATCTGAACTCTTCCTACAATGTTTTCCACTCTTTCAGTAATTTTCATATACATTGAATATCTCTATTATATATTTTTACAATTCAATTAATTCTTAATTTAAGATCACACTACAGGTATACACAGGTGAATTGCCTTTGAACACATTTTGATTGATTTGGAAACAATCAATATTACTGGGAGGTGTTTTGTCCTCCTTGTAAAATTTGCGGGAGGGGTTTTATCCGCCTTGATGAATTCGTGGGAGTTGTTTTGTCCACCTTGTAAAATTTGCGGGAGGGGTTTTATCCGCCTTGATAAATTCGTAGGAGGTGTTTTGTCCTCCTTGTAAAATTTGCTGGAGGGGTTTTATCCGCCTTGATAAATTCGTTGGAGGTGTTTTGTCCGCCTTGTAAAATTTGCTGGAGGTGTTTTATCCGCCTTGATAAATTCGTGGGAGGTGTTTTGTCCTCCTTGTAAAATCTGCTTGAGGTGTTTTGTCTGCCTTGTAAAATTCGTGGAAGGTGTTTTGTCCATCTTGGAAAATCTGCTTGAGGTGTTTTGGCCGCCTTGTAAAATTCGTGGAAGGTGTTTTGTCCTCTTATACAAAAATGAGGGTGAGGTGTTATATCCGGGAAGTGTTTTGCCCTACACTCATTTCTAAATGGTCACTCACATCTTGTAAGATTTTCTCAAAAATGGAAATAGTAAACATAACAACTAAAAGTAGACCGTGTACATATATTCATTGCTATTATAAATGATCAATTCATAACAATAACATTATAAATAAAAACTTCCATCACTGTAAAATGTATCACTCTCATTTCGAAAAGTAACACTTTTTTTACAACGACTTTAATAGAATAAATATGAAATCATGCTGTCAAGCTGTTCCGATCTGTCATAACGTAATAAGGAAGCATATGAAACATTTATAGGATGTGTTACTGCGACTCATTAGATATACTGTTATACGGTTGGTATGTGTAACAGCTGTGTTAGCTGCTGTAACAGTTGATGGTTCCCGATTTGGTTGTTTTGTTTAACAACTGTGTTAGCTGCTGTATCAGTTGATGGTTCCCAATTTGGTTGGTATGTGTAACAGCTGTGTTAGCTGCTGTAACGGTTGATGGTTCCCGATTTGGTTGTTTTGTTTAACAACTGTGTTAGCTGCTGTAACAGTTGATGGTTCCCGATTTGTTTGTTTTGTGTAACAACTGCGTTAGCTGCAGTAGTAGCTATTGTCAGAAACTGATGTTGCACGGAGGTAGTACTAATATAAATGGCTCTCAAACGTATTGGCTTTGTTTGCACACGCTTACTGCGAACATGCTGTATAGTTTAAACCGCGTCAGTAGAAATGCCCTTTTTTTGTAAAACGGACACATGCACAGTATAAAACAGAATACTAATGTAAATAACTAAATATGTGCAACTTACACGGTGACCCCGGTTCCACTCTTTGTCCGCAGGCAACATTTTTATAATCAAGACACGCCTGAGTCTTCTCGTCATATAATGTAATGGAGGGTACGTACATTCTGTTTAATGCTGATCACCGTAAGCCGCGGCCTGTAAGCGGCAGTCTTAAAACTGGGCACTGTGTATGGAATGGGAAGCTTCCCCTGGGGTCTCCCCAGGCAGAATATTCTAGGATTTGCTGTTAAAAGACATAATTTGTAAAACATCTATCAATCGTTATGTTTCGACCATTTATAAAACGTATGCACACTTTTCCAATTAAAAATCTGAATACAAATTTAGTATTTTAAATTTCAGTGTTTTAACATGGAGTCATTTTATTCATTAGTAACACAAAAAAATAACATGCATAATTTAAGGGTCGTGGAAAACCCTAAAATTCATATTTGTATTTTGTAGATATTATTATATCATTTTCGAAATTCATGTCAAAATTGTCGTCTGCCATATTAAACCCAGTCTCCGTTATTTTTCATGTCACTTACATACGTCCTGCCTTGTCCTCATTGTCGCAACTGAGTGTCAAACTCATACTGATATCTCTCCATGGCGATAGTTCTCTCCGCCCGGCACACAATAAACTCCTTTGGCCTATTAAGTAAGGGATTGTTGCTGTCCGGAAGTCCAACACAGCTGGGTTTGTTGATGCTGCATGCAGGACATCCAGTCGGGTCGTAGCACTGGTTGTTCTGGAGATAATTGTCAGAAAGAAAAAAGCCCCATCAAAGATCTTTTAGAGTATAGGAAAGTATACTAGTATCTCATGTGCGTATTTTATAAAATGAATCAGTGTGATATGTTGGTTTATGTAGGGAAAGCAAGACCCCGTAAAATACCTATGCTACTGCAAACATTCCCCACTCCAATGCGTGACTGAGTTTTTTACTCGCTTTACACAAGTCTCCAATCCCGGATATCTCCAAATACAGAAATATGGGGTCTGTTTTTAAAACGGAATTCCGTGCGTGGCCAAATATTCTTAGCAAACTTTGACGTTTACCATATTGTCATGTGGATTTAAGTTGACCAATCAACGTGCTCATGTTCATTGCCTTTAGAAGTGGATATGGGGACTGGCAATGCTTCTTTATATCAAAGTATACACATCATATACACCTTATCCGCTCGAAATTGTGACAGGTTTTGTCAAGAACTGAGTACAGCTTTTCGTGCGGACATTCGCGAAGATAGTTTCCGAACATTCTATTCTGTTGCCGGCAGTCGTAAAACTGTGCGTAAGTATCTGGGTTAGGCATCAGCGCATTCCGGTAGACAGCACAGTAGGGGATCGTCATTTCTGGAAGAAGACAAGTCAAAATCAACGCGACATATCAAGGGGGATATGCACATGCATTAAGATAGCACCCATGATTTATTCCAGAGGTTGTGCATACAACTGGAATACATAGATTGTACATGGCTATATGTAGTTATGGACGATATTTAGTGCTATATCTAACCTTGTTTGTACTGTCGTGCTATATCTTACCTTGTTTGTACTGTCGTGCTATATCTTACCTTGTTTGTACTGTCGTGCTATATCTAACCACGTGTGTACTGTCGTGCTATATCTAACATTGTTTGTACTGTCGTGCTATATCTAACATTGTTTGTACTGTTGGGCTATATCAAACATTGTTTGTTCTGTCGTGCTATATCTAACCTTGTTTGTACTGTCGTGCTAAATCTAACCTTGTTTGTACTGTCGTGCTATATCTAACCTCGTTTGTACTGTCGTGCTATATCTAACATTGTTTGTACTGTCGTGCTATATCTAACATTGTTTGTACTGTTGGGCTATATCAAACATTGTTTGTTCTGTCGTGCTATATCTAACCGTGTTTGTACTGTCGCGCTATATATAACCTTGTTTGTACTGTCGCGCTATATCTAACCTCGTTTGTTCTGTCGTGCTATATATAGCATTGTTTGTACTGTCGTGCTATATCTAACCTTGTTTGTACTAGCGTGCTATATCTAACATTGTTTGTACTATCGTGCAATATCGTGCTATATCTAACATTGTGTGTACTGTCGTGCTATATCTAACCTTGTTTGTACTGTCGTGCTATATCTAACATTGTTTGTACTGTCGTGCTTTATCTAACCTTGTTTGTACTGTCGTGCTATATCTAACCTCGTTTGAACTGTCGTGCTATATCTAACCTTGTTTGTATACTTGATGTGAAAACTTTTAACTGCACCGACAAAATTAAAGTGTTACAGCAACTTAGTCATGTGCTTTACATAGCATACATAAATAATATGGCTTAGTTGTTAAAGTTATGTAAGCTTAATAAGATAATTATATAATGTATTAATACATCAAAGTCACACAATATCAAATATGGAACCAGCTGCAAAAACAGGGACTTTATCAAGAAATGTATGCGTACAAAGAGTACCACGCAGATAAAACAATGTGACTGTGTACAAAGGAAACCACACGGACAGGAAACACAACAAGTGTCCAAGGTAACGTAAATATAGTAACCGTCACGATAATAATACGTTACTGTGATTAAATATTAGTTAATATACGTTACTTACTTGGATTAACTGTGATGATACTGACACGTGTTTGTATCGAAGACGCCAGAGTTGCCGCACTGTCTGATCTCGACGGCTCTCCCGTCCAGACATACATGTAATATATACTCCTTCGGGTGGCCATTAGTACTGTAATTGTGATACGGGCTGTCAGTGTAAACTACAGTCTCATGGTGCAGGGCTGTAACGTAATCATGATACGGGATGTCAGCGTAAACTACAGTTTCATGGTGCAGGGCGGTAACGTAATCGTGATACGGGTCTCAGCATAAGCTACATTTTCACGGTGCAGGGTGGTAACGTAATCGTGATACGGGCTGTCAGCGTAAACTACAGTATCACGGTGCAGGGCCGTAACGTAATCGTGGTACGGGATGTCAGCGTAAGCTACATTTTCACGGTGCAGTGGTGCAGGGCTGGAACGTAATCGTGATACGGGCTGTCAGCATAAACTACATGGCGTTATCAAGAACATTATGAGTTTTCAATGAAATTGGGGGAAGATGAACATTATCTTCATTAATACACGAGATAGATGCAAAGTAGGAATTCAAACAGTCAGCTTCTTCATGATCAGTTAGAAAGAACTCAGTTTCACCTGTTGTTGTGGCACGACATAATGGTGGTATATTACCAGAGGTGTCATTATTTTTAACAAAGTGTCTTATAACTTTCCAGAAACCTCTTTTGTCATTGAATTGCAAATCAGTTAGAGTAAGATCCAGGGTGTTTAAGACATTTTCTATGGCGTGTTTTTTCAAATTATAAACTTTATTTCTAGATTGTTTATATTTACACCAGTCACGTGGATTTCCTGATCTTAATGCTTCGGATTTCAGTCGATCTCTTATTTTTGAATATGTTCTGATAGTGGAGTTATACCAACGTTTATCATTGGGGCGTACAGTAACCGTTTTGGATGGTATGCATCTTTTGACAAGAACTAAAAAGGTATCTGGTATTCTTTTATGAATCAATAATTTCGACAGATATATCAAAATACCCCAACCATGGTTTGTTCTATCTTTTCTATATGAGACATCGTAGTTATCTGTAAGAAGAATATCATCAGTTGTAACTAGAGCATCAAAATGAGTTTCTGTAAAACATAACAAATCAAAATCAAGAAATGAGTATTTTATAAACTCCACTTTGTTTCGAATACTTCTAATATTACAATGCAAAACTGATAGACAATGTTCAGAACTAACTGGGCCTGGATTATTTTCAATATCACCCGAATCTAGTAAAAGTAAAATTAAAACCAGACTAAAATGTAAGTTATACAATGATTGGTTTAGATAATCATGAGAATGATACAATACGTATTTCATTATATAAAAGCTTGAGAAAAAACAGGGGTCGACAATATAATACTCTAAAGGATTTGTATAAATACCGGTATGAGTTGCGGAACAGACCAATAGCACATCTACTTCTACTTTCATCAGTTTGCATGTTATCCTTTACCTATAAGTAAACATTTGTTCTCATTTCAATTGTGTGTGGTTGTTTAAAAGACTATCAGTTTAAGTACTCAATTTGAAAAACTGATTGTTTTAGTTGAGGAGAACCTCAGATTGAGATGTTTAGTGAAACCGAGCCCTGCCGCGGGATGTCAATCAAACAAATCTATTATCCAATCAGCAACCGGTATTTGCTTCAGCGAGCGGAACACTTCGGTTTTTGAAAACAGTGGCCATTTTCCTTAGTCAAACAGAATAACACGTAGTAAACATTGTTTCATCTTAGGAAAAATCTAAATTACGATGCTACGGTTGTCAAGCAGTATTTAAGTGTTGTCTATGTTTAGAATTTGGATTTCGTTTCAAGTTTACCACTCCGATTGTCACATGTTGGTGGATATAACATACTGAGCTATTCGGATTTTATTTATTAGTGATATTGATACGCCCTATTCATTTGAATTTATAGCGTGTTATCCTGATATCATGACTCACTTTCAAGATTTGTTTATTTTACATATTTTACATCTCCCGAGACGTGCAACCGTGGAAGCGAATTTTCCATACCGGAAACTCCCAATGGAAACCGTTGGGAGAGTTTCACGACTTTAGAATCCAAACAATTGACATCCTCAGTCTCATGTAAATAAAATGCGAACATTTTGAGTCCGAGAACCAGACTACCTTTAAATTATAGACATACATGACTTACATTACATATATCAATATCATTGTTAGTTTCGTGTCATGTTGTTCATATTGTTAGTAGACTGTGCAAACGTACATAAACCACAGGTTTCTATGCTCCTTTTTTTTTTAGTGTTTTCATTGATTTATATTGTTTTTTTTACATAGTAACACTTTTCGTATGCTGTTAATATCAGAACTATTCACTCGTTATTAATATTAACACCTTTTTTCTGTCATCCTTATTTACATAGTTTTCCATCATATTTCACGAGTTCTCATTGTAGTTAAAAAACGGTTAAACACTGATTAAAAACGTAATATTGTCAGAAATTGTTTCTTGAGCGCGTGCGATAGTATCTATGCAAGTGAGGATCCTGAGCAAGAGTTACAGATACCAAACTAGTATTCCGTACTCAATGTTTTTCAGTGCGTATAGTAATATCGTACTATATAAGTTCGATACGGTCAATACATTTAAAAAAAAACAACCCAATAACGATACATGATATTAGTGAAGCCGTCACTATTCTACTCTTGTTAATGAACCCCTTATCTAGCCGTCTTAATCCGCACATTATCACTGCAGTATGCATTTGCGTACTTCCGAACACTGGCGGAGGTACAGTCGGAAAGTAACCGAATCATTACAGAATCAAAAGTTAAAAGCTCGGTCCGCTCGATTAAGAAATACATATTTCGACCGAAGTTATTTATTTTCTCGCTTTTTTAATAACAGTCACTAATGGATCTACAGGAATGGTTTTAGCAATACTATGAATACATTTAATTACAATCATTTTTGTTATTATAAAAAATGTGCATTTCGGAAGTTTAATGAAGCTTTAAAAGCATTACGGGTAGGGGAGTTGATTGTATGGCCAGGGAGTTTATTCCTTGTATCCACCACCCTGTGACTAAAGGATCCCTCCGCAAATTTGTTCTTGGTCTATTCTTAAATAGTTTAAATGGGTGCTCTCTAGTTATGATAATGATGATAAGTTCTGAGTTTAATTACTTTATCTAAATAAAGAAAAAACAAGAAATGTCACTGTTAAGTGTCACATGCCCCCAAACATGTCTTGATGTTATGTTGATCATTTGTAGCAAGTATCATTAAAATTCATCTATGCAAGACAAAGTTACAGGTCAGAAACGAAATCTCACATAAACTCAAAGTGTTGTCAAACAAACTGAAATTGTGACCTTGACCTTTGAGGTCGGGTGTGGGTCTTACTCACGACACGTCGTCATGTTCTGTTGATCATTTGTTGCAAGCATCAACAAAATCCATCTATGCATGACAAAGTTACAGGCCGGAAACGAAATACCGGAAGGAAGGACGGAAGGACGGACGGACGGACGGACGGACGGACGCTGCAATTACTCTATGCCACCCCAAACAATTTGGGTGGGGGGGGGGGGGGTGGCATAAAAATAGAAAAATGCAATAGATCTACATGGATTTATTAGTAGTTATTTTAATTGGGAGTATTTTTTTCAAACACTATATTATATAAATTACTTACCATATAGATTCTATTTTTTTTAAAATTTCTTTACGTGAGAATCGAGTTTCGGTCAGCAACGTGTACGAATAGTTGCGCGAGCACGGACATTACGAGATTGTCGAGGGGACGAATCGAATCTATGAGAACAGGGTGTAGCCAAAGTTTGATTATGCAGGAGGCACAATCCCAACCTAGCCAGGGGTGTCCGGAGGCATGCCCTTACGTTATAACATTAAGCTCCTGGCATTTCCTGCGCTTTTCTGATATTTCAGAGACATTTTAAGCCATTTAAATCTATATTACAAATACTGCATTTTATACAATTACCTATTTTTACGCTTGATCTATTATCTTGAATACACAAATTGGTAGCTTTTTAGACCAGACATAATAGAACATATCAACTCTTAGAAATACGCTGTAAGAAATATTTTATGCGAAGGATATGTCATAGTTTTGCAAGAGTAATTCATATTTTGGGCATAATTTTATTCCTCTTACAAAAGACATGTGAACATTTTACAGGGGATAAATGCCTCCGTTTGCTTCAGTGTGGCTACGACCCTGGGGATGCGTCGTTGAAAAATATTTAGCTCCCACAATGCACTTTTTGTGGTTTTCTGATGTCTGAGAGACACATGTTACACCTTTCAAATTGATAACACTAATTGTATACAGTTGCTAATGGTTTACACAAATATTTTGAACAAATTCTACAGTAGACAAGTGCCTCCGGCCGTTTGCCCCAGCGTGGCTACTAGCGTGGCTACGGCCCTGTGTGAGCACATGTGTTATGTAGCATGACGTCATAATGTTCTACATAAGTATTTCCCATGATGCCCCAAATATCGTCTGGATCTTCGTGTGTTTTGCTTTATGCAAAAATAAAGCAACACTATGTTTTACGGTGGCAGTATCTCCTGACATTCAGATAACGAACTACGGCTGTTGCAGGTAAGTTCTATACAACTGTCCGTGTAAAATATCACCTACAACGGACCCGACAATGCCTTTTTCGGGCAAGACAGGAGTGAGGACGAATTGCGGTGTTTCGTCAATCGACCGGTTCGTCTACAACACTGTTTTGTTGATGATAATTGCAATATAATTAATGATGGAGATTGATTATGATGAAGTGATAGATGATGGCATTGATGATGAAGATTGGTTATGATGAAGTGGTAGATGATGGCATTGATGATGATGATTGATTATGATAGATGATGGCATTGATGATGATGATTGATTATGCTGAAGTGATAGATGATGTCATTGATGATGATTGATTATGATGAAGTGATAGATGATGGCATTGATGATGAATATTTATTATGATGAAGTGATGATGGCATTGATTTTGATGAAGTGATAGATGATGGCATTGGTAATGATGATTGATTATGATGAAGTGGTAGATGATGACATTGATGATGATGATTGATTATGATGAAGTGATGATGGCATTGGTGATGATGATTAATTATGATGAAGTGGTAGATGATGGCATTGGTGATGATGATTGATTATGATGAAGTGATAGATGATGGCATTGATGATGTTGATTGATTATGATAGATGATGGCATTGATGATGATGATTGATTATGCTGAAGTGATAGATGATGGTATTGGTGATGATGATTGATTATGATGAAGTGATAGATGATTGCATTGATGATGATTGATTATGATGAAGTGATAGATGATGGCATTGGTGATGATGATTGATTATGATGAAGTGATAAATGAGTGCATTGATGATGAAGATGATTGATTATGATGAAGTGATAGATGATGGCATTGATGATGATTATTGATTATGATAAAATGATAGATGATGGCATTGATGATGATGATGATTATGATGAAGTGATAGATGATTGCATTGATGATGATGATGATTGATTATGATGAAGTAATATATGATGACATTGATGATGATGATTGATTATGATGAAGTGATGATGGCATTGATGATGATGATTGATTATGATGAAGTGATAGATGATGGCATTGATGATGATGGTTGATTATGATGAAGTGATGATGGCATTGATGATGATGATTGATTATGATGAAGTGATAGATGATGGCATTGATGATGATGATAATTTTTACAGAAAGTCCTTCTTCTCACATTTATACGTAAGTTAGCAAAGTTCTACCTGTCAATAGGTAGGGGATTTATGTATTGCTTGCAATATTCCACTGTTTTGTTTTATATAAAATTTATATGTTAACCATGTTATATAATTGACTTAAAAGATTCATTGTACTGTTCTGAATACAAATAATAAAAATGTTTCAGTCATATCAGGATGTTGTCTACTTTGGGCAGAATCTGTCACTCTTGGTGACCATATTATGCAGCAAACAAATTAGTGTATTCAAAATTCATTATTTCGTTCGGCATAATGTAGTGACATTGTGATGTAATGGAAATCATTTTGATGAATAAAAACAAATTGAAAAAAAATATTAAGGCCGGCAGTAAAAATAAAAAGGACAGTTGGCTAACCGGAAACAAAAGTTTTTTTGTTTTTTTGGCCTTAATTTATTTTAGCTTGGTTGCAAAGAAAGCTCAAAGCTTATAAATATGAGTTAACTTCCGGGTAGAACCAGTACCGAGTGTTGTTTTTGGGAGGCATATTGGCTTCTATTTCACCAACATTTTACTTAAATACACTTAAAAACATGACTGGTTATTTATATATTACAATAATCTATATCAATGAAACCATATGCAGTTTTACTGGAATCAGTCTATCATCATGATCACCTAGCTGCTTTTCTTAAATTTAAGCTTTTAAGTATTTAAGCAGTGGCCAATCTAGGATTGCAGCAAAGGGGACTTGCAATCCCGGCCACTTCACATGAATAAAGGGGGCCATTCACAAAAAAAGGGGCCATCAAGAAAAACATAACAAATGAGATGTTCGTCTGAAAAGCTTAATCATTCTGTACTTGGTACTAGCAGCAGTAAAGGGGTCTGATTTGGTTGTTGACTGGTTTTGTTAAAGAACTGTACTAGTAAACAGACCTTAAAACGATCATTTGTTATCAAGATTGTTTGTAGCATTTGTTTTTCACAAACCTAGTTCGTCAACCTTAGAACACAGCAGTTGCGATTTCATTGCCTAGTTATTTTATTTAACAATAGAAGATAAAGATGCTGATATTTTTTTCATTTCTCCCCAGTAAAAGGCGCATTATAACATAGCACAAGTGAAGTTTTGTATGTCAACACTTTTGTATAAGTTATAAAACCAGTTACACAAATGCTTGCATATAAATATAGACTGGTATACATGTAAAATATACCTCAGCTGGCATTATTGGAGTAATTTTTATTTTATCTGCAACATTACTTCCGCTGTATACAAATATTCACTTTTAGAAAATTTCATTTACATTCCAATCCGAATAAAAGCTGATGATTATTGTAATTGATTACGGACAAAATATGAAATAACCGGAACATCAGTGGCATTTGTATTGCGTTGACATGGCCTCGGTTGTTGTTAAAAGTGCACCACCTATGTTTTAAAGACGCCAGTGGCGCAGTATTAATTGGACACTGATTTAAGTATATGTTGGTGAAACAGGAGCCTGGTCGAACTAAAGATCGGACACCCAACCTCTTGGATGAGCAGCCAGCACTATCCACTACAGTATCGTCCTCCCATTCGCTCTCTTGTACAGAGCATAACTGGTTATTTTCAGAAGATAATTGTAAACTTATGTTTGTTCAGTGCCCAAAGCATAATTCTCAATTGTTATTTATATAATTTTCTATTAAATATTTACCGCGGCGTGGTCTAGTGGTAGAGCGTCCGCTTCGCATGCGGAAGGTCGTGGGTTCAATCCCCGGCCGGGTCATACCAAAGACTTTAAAAATGGTACTAGAAGCTTCCTCGCTTGATGCTCAGCATTTAGAGGAGAGTTCTAGGTCTGGTTGGCCCGGTGTCAGTATAATGTGACTGGGTGGGGTATCATACCATGTGTCTGTGGCATAATACTCCAGTGTGACAGCGCTTAGAATACTGTCTCAAGTAGACACCGTCGCGATATGACTGAAAAATTGTTGAAAGCGACGATTAACACCATACAACAACAACTATTAAATATTTACAATGATTTTTTTTCTCAGTATCATTGTCCAAGTTGTTTATTTGTAGGTTCTGACCTTAAGGTGCATAACAGTGTTTATCAGAAGTTGTTGGCAATCCACAATACAAGCAGTGTTCCTTCATTCATGAGACCCTACACTTATGTCGTGCATTCAAAATTGCTGCTTGTCAAGTGTACATTACTTGTAAGTGTTTTTTTATGTCATTTCTGAAAAAGTGTTGTGCTATTTGCATTCATGAGAATGCTTGTAAGTTGTAATTTGGACAGTGCGGCAGTGTGCAGAGCACAATGTTGTTTTTATGCCTCCCAAAAAAAAATTTTGGGGTGCATATAGTAATCGCAGTGTCCGTCCGTTCGTCCGTCCGGGCAGACAAATGGGTATTTAAGTGTCTAGGGTTTATGGTTAGTAATTTTTATGGACAGTTGAAAAGCTGTTGAAAAAACATTTAAGTGGCTGTTCTAGACACTTAAAAAACAGCTCTTAGGTGGCTTTTTTTCTCTTACATGGCTAAAATTTAGCCACACAAGTAATACGATTGACGCAAAGAAGCCACTTAAATACCCATTTGTGAGAACGTCCGTCCTTCCGTCCGGTATTTCGTTTCCGGCCTGTAACTTTGTCATGCATAGATGGATTTTGTTGATACTTGCTACAAATGATCAACATAGTATAACGACGTGTCGCGAGTAAGACCCACACCCGTACCTCAAAGGTCAAAGTCACAATTTGAGTTTGACAACACTTTGAGTTTGTGTGAGATTTTGTTTTCGGTCTGTAACTTTCTCATGCATAGATGGATTTTGTTGATACTTGCTACAAATGATCAACATAACATGACGACGTGTCGCAAGTAAGACCCACACCCATACCTCAAAAGTCAAGGTCACAATTTGAGTTTGTTTGACAACACTTTGAGTTTGTGTGAGATTTCGTTTCCGGCCTGTAACTTTGTCATTCATCGATGGATTTTGTTGATACTTGCTACAAATGATCAACATAAGATGACGACGTGTTGCGTGTAAGACCCACACCCATACCTCAAAAGTCAAGGTCACAATTTGAGTTTGTTTGACAACACTTTGAGTTTGTGTGCGATTTCGTTTCCGGCCTGTAACTTTGTCATGCATTGAGGGATTTTGTTGATACTTGCTACAAGTGATCATATATTTCTATTTTCACAGACCATTTGGGGGGCATGTGAAACTTAACAGTGATTTTTTATACTTTTTTAATATTTACAAAGATTTTGGGGGTTTTCAATATCATAATCCAAGTTGTTTATTTGTAGGTTCTGATCTCAAGGTGATGGCAGTGTATATCAGATGTTGTTGGCAATCCACAGAAAATGTAGTGTTTCTTCAATGTGGTGTCGTGCATATAAAGTTTGCTGCTTGTCAAGTTTACATTACTTAATTGTAAGTGTTTTTCTGAAAGTGTGTTAAGTGATTTACATTCATGAGAATGCTTGTAAATTGTATAATGCATAACTTCTTTATATATGTATATTGTGTGCTAAACAGAGGCTTATGGTCTGACAGGTTTGTTTGCTTATAATCATTTTTTCTGTGTTATATATTAATATGTTTGATTGCTGGCCATTTTAAAAGGACAGACAGATAAGTTACTTCCCTTGTAGCATATTGTGCATTAGAGGAAACACAGCTGTAAACATTACAATGAAAAACAGATAAAAAACAGGTGACCTCTGCAGAGACTAGAACTCACACCTTTGGTGTGCTAAGCAAACACTCTACTGATATTAACATGAAAGCTATGGTGAGACAGAAGTAATATGCATATATACCTGTGGTATCTCTTTGAACCAGTCGCCAACTGAGTCATACTACATTTTTCAGGTAAACCTTATATTGCATTTAGGTAACAGATGTGTAAGTCATGGTACAGTAGGAATTGAAAACGTTTTGGACTAAACTGCATTTATATTTTTTATCATGTTGATGTTTTAATAATTATCATAGTAGCAGCATTCTTATGTGATTTTCAATTTTACAATAAACTAATATTCAGTATAAAGTAATTTTCAGTCGGCTGATCACTTCTGTAAAGGTAAAGTCGTTGGACAACAGGTTAACACACCTGCTGTTTGCCAGTATTTAATATCTATTTTTGTGTTTATTCAGGTTGTCTTACATTCTCAAAATTTGACAAGAAGTGACAGGTGAAATCAGGTGAGCAACTTAGGCACAAAATGGGTCACTTGTTATGGATTATATGCTGCAGGGAATGAAAAGTAAGTGATTGGTTGATTTAATATTTAGCATCATTCAAAGGCTGGCTAATGGATGATCAGCTAACCTAACCACTGTTTCCTGGGATCTTGAAAGGTTAACCAAAACTTGAGCACACTCAATCTCTGCAAGTAACTGATAACTTTCTCACTTGTGGTGAGAAAAGAATGATAATGAGACACAATGTCAGTCATCACGGAGAATGTGGCCAGGTTGGGATTCATGACCCTGGATTGGTAGTCAAACGCGTTACCAACTGAGCTAATTGAGCCTTGAAAAGTAAGTGAGCTGCAATTATGACCATGACCTTTTCAGTATAGCAACATTATTGGCTAATACAAAACTATATATTTTACAATGTGTTTTAAAAGCAGACACAACTTTATGCATCAGCATATTTAAAGTTTTGAAATGGCATGGATGTAACGTTATATTCCGTTTCAACATAAATATTCAAAAAATGGAGCTGTAGAGAATGTGTTTCTATCATTTGCTGAGAAAATTTACTATTTTTATGCCCCAGCATTTCAAAGAG
Organism: Panopea generosa; assembly: GCA_029582155.1. NCBI lineage: Eukaryota > Metazoa > Mollusca > Bivalvia > Adapedonta > Hiatellidae > Panopea > Panopea generosa. The sequence goes on along the minus strand of CM055895.1, from coordinate 72,510,475 downwards.
TTGTGAAGGGGCATTGCATGTTGCCCCAGTCTATCCCTTGGTTCGTCTTTCGTTATATGAGGTCAGGCAAGTTTCCGATACTAGCACATAGTAGTGACATATGTGTCCTATTGATATATTTCTAGTTTTAATCGGATTTTGCCATGAGGCCTACCGTAAATAAAAATAGTGTTTTTATCCCCTAGCGTGACCGACCCAAGAAAAAAGCACTGACTGAAAAAAAATTATTGGGAAAAATTTTTGAGTTTTTTTTTTATATTTTTTTACTGCTACGGGCATGTCTTAAAAATCGGACAAGCGAGTTTTCACAATACACAGGTCTGCAAATAACTCTGTTCTATACAACACACATGAAACTGTTGCTTATAGATCGTAACTAATCAGTAGAAACAATTGACCCACGCTGTGTTTACTGCATGTCGGATATTGTGACTTTGGAAAACCTCTCATGCATATTCAGTTGTCTATTTTTATTCCTCTTATGTGATTGGTGGGTAGCTTTGAACATAAATTAATCTATTTTTAATAACCGCTATGATTGGTCGCATATGTTCGACCAAAGTACACACATATTATGGCGCACCCCAATCGTGAATCATCGGGTATTTCTGCATCCTCCATATAATACACCTCGTGTATAGCTCTGGAATACACCAATGCTATTCGCCTGTGTGACAAGTCTGTGTTCATTCTCGTGAATCTTAGTAACAAATTATGTATCCGTCATTAATTGGAATATATGGCGTTATTATATCGATTTTTTTTATTTATACACTTGACATGTGTCATGTTAATAGGGAAATTTCTTCCTCCCAAACAGTAAATAAAAGTTTCCACAAAGGTGGCATAAGGCCCCACCATTTTACTTTATCTTGTGACTGAAAGTAGTTCCAAAATGGCGCCTTATTATGTGTAGCATAAAGGCTGAGGTGATCAGAGTACGTGCACTTGAGAAAGGAATTAAAAATAGATGATGATGTAGTTCGCGGATGTTCTCAAATCCTAAAATTTTTTCTGTTAAAACATGAATGTTGATAATTAAATCAAGTATACGGTAAAGAAAAATGTGGTAGGGGTATTATAGTAATACACTTACTGCTTTTGGGTTGTGTGGTTTCAGCATATAATTTTCTTTGTCAGTCATATCATGATTTAAATATATAGTATTGAAAACAACAATGAAGATAAATTGTCTTTTAAATATTTAAAATTTAGTTGACTAGTTGCACTTTTCTAGATCATAGACTGCCAAGTTTTCTTGGATAAATTGAATAGCTTTGTAGGCTTGACATTGCCATTGTTTTATGTTTTGATACTTAGCAATGATAAGAAAAGAAGAGAAAGATATTTAAAATAATGTTTTGAATTGACCTGCTCCCACATTGCTACAGAGTCTACAGAACAGAAATGGTAGTCAATAAAGAATAAAGACTAAATACAACATTATAAGTCGGTCATACTTACAGAGACATAGTCAGTTCTCTCTGAAATTCTGTCACTTCTCCCAGTCTTATTCAAAATCTGAAACTTGTGATTTACACATGCTTAATGTTATGGGGAGCTAACCTTACATAAAAATGAATACATTTAAGACTATTTATGTTTAATTATTTTATATTATACCTCAAAGTGTATTGGTAATAAAAATCTGGGCAAGTTAGTACTACTACTGCTAGTTTATTTTGATATTGAAACAATGTTCAGAAACTGTATACATAGAATGACTTATACTAGAAAATTTGACTGCAGTTACTAAAACTGTTGGCATTTAAAAATTATGACAATGTACTATATTAAATAGTGCCAACAGATTAATACTTATTATTCTATATACAGTTTCATAGTTTCGTTTTGTCAATCAAAATAATAAACACAGTTTAGTTTATTATATATAAGAAAGTAAGCAAGCAAGCAAGTATTTTATTAAAGTGACATGTGCATAATTTGTAACAAACAATACAATAGAACACAAAACAAATATAAAGAGCACCCGGCCCATTGGACTTTAATCACCTTAATTTAATTACAATATCCAGTTCATTTATTTATTTTTACAGTTTTTCTTAGTTTTCAATCCTACGCTTTTAGGAGCAATACAGTTAGTATTGAGCACAATTAATACATGTAATATAAATTATATTTTGTTATTGGAATAGCCATATCAGTTAATAAAATATTGAGTTTCTCTATTTATCTTATACATGTATGTTTTTTTATGGATTTCCAAAAAAAAACAGAAAAAAAACCCTACCTACCTACATACCCAGTTCTAAAAAATAGGGTTGGACAAGGGGAAACATATATTTTTAAATGTGGCCTGATTAACAGACCTTCCGAACAAACATATATCTAGATACATTTGCTATGTGATCTAATCCTGAATTTTGACTATGATTATTTTCAGGTGTGTTACTGCTTGAAGTAAAGTAAAGTAAAGATTGTGATGATTTGGTTCTGACAAGTGGCTGTGTCTGGAGAGTCTGAAGCACAGGTTAGTGGCTACTATTGCCTCCAAAGCACAATGAGGCAATGTCTAGTGCACTAGCATCATAACTGTAGATTTATATTTTGAAGAATTACTTTTTGTAATGTTCTATATTATGCAATCTCAGTTTGCATGTACATGTATGTACATTAGCTAAAACTTTCTTTCTATATTTTTCCTTCAAAATCAATTTACCTGACGCAGGCTGCAATTGAACATGTTGATAATCAAATCAGCGATCAATATTTTTTCCAGGACTGCCATTTAACTTAGGCAAGCGAAATAACATTATGTTACATTGTATTTATTTGGACAAACAATGCCAAGTGGCCATTTGGTGGAGTGATATCACTCTCGCATCAGGTCAATTACACAACTTGTACAAGAAAGTATCTGTCCTGGTTTAATTCATATAAGTAATATAATATTATGTAGTTTGTATTAAATATTAAATGTTTAAAGTCTTCATGATACAGTTGTGACTTGTTGTGCTCTAAAATTAGACAAGCTTTATAAGTGAATATAGCAATTTAAATTTGTTTGGTTCCTGAATAAGGTCGTAACTCTCAAGTCTGTTTCTATGGTAAAAGAAGTAACATGGTCAGGGAACTCTGTCACAACATGGAGTGGTTGGCATCGACAGTTTGTCACTGATTCACATCGATCTGATGCGGGTAAAACACAACATATTTTAATGTCTATATTCAATTTTTTACTGGACAAAGCTACAAATTTAGAACTTTTTTACACGAGTTTTACCTTATATTAATTAGTATTTTAGAAGCTCCAGTCAATCATGTGTGCATTAGTAGAGGTTTTAAAACTCACGAATTAACAAATCCTGGCTGAATATGTATGTAAAACATGGTAGAAGTGAAATTGTCAATAAAAACATCAATCAGTTCAGAATACCATTGATAACTGTTGTATAAGTAATTTTGTTTAAAAAGAGTAATAATTAATTGATTTTTACATATACTAAGTGAGAAATATCATTTGAAAAAAAGCATCCTGTGTCACAGGTTTGTGCCAATGTTGATTTAAATGTCATGGTTTCTCCCCTACAGGGTCACAGCTTCTAGTCGACACTGTTGGCAAGACTAGACATGTCTTTTGTTGAAGATTCCTCACTGTATTGTGATCTTGATGAACGCCTATCATTGATAACATGTCCTATTTTCTCAGCCAATAAAATCAGATTTTTCAAAATAGAACAATCCATTATACATAGAATGTCAAGACTGATGGTAGATGTTGACCTCTTTCCTAAGCCGACGAAATCTTTCCAGGAAGAGAAATAGATCAACTAAGCTGGTTAAATGTTGTACATAGAATTTTCTACCAGCCAAATAATTTCTAACCTATACATGTGTGTTTGGACAAAAAATGGAAATGAGGCATCTTCCTAAACCGTATCAAAAAGCAAGATCAGTATATATTCATGTGACGTGTGCACACAACGGCAGAACATATTCCGGTCACTCGTGCAAACGCAAGTGTAGCACACTGTTTGATTTAAAAGAAGACAATTATTCACAACATCTACATATACTTGGATGATATGTGAAAAGTCAGTTACTTTATGGCAGACTTTAAAGGGAATTTATCGGGATTTTTCTAAATTTTAAAGTTTCCCAATATATAATGCCAATAATTACGCACTGACCACGTATTGCAAAACATGTATTTATTTAAACATGCCAAAATATTATATTGAAAAGGGGTTTCCAAACTCAGCTTACGCACCTAGGTTAATAGACTAAAATAGATTTCCCACTTAAAATTGCAACATTTTTTTTGACGTATTAAATGAGTCTTCTGATTTCATTTTGATTTCAATTTGATCCGTTATACAGGTCAACATGTAGTAAACATTGTTTCCTTTTGGAAAGAGTCTGATTAATGACGCAAAGGTGGAGCAGTATATAAGTGCCTTTAGTTTTAGAATGAGGATTTTATTCCAAGTTTACCAATCCGATAAAAATAGCAGTTTTGTCACATTTAGGTGGATTTTACATAATCAGTCATTCGGATTTTGTTTATTAATGATAATAAGATTTTTTAACCATTTTTGAATTTTTTTTTATATTTTGAAACATTTGTAGCATTTTTTCTTAATATGTTCCCTTTAAATATGCACAGGTATTGTAACTTGGACCGCAGAAAAATAAAACACAAATCTTGTATTTGTGTGTTTGATGTTCATTTCAAATATTATATACACTCGGGTCCCGTTATAACGCGGATCTTGGGGTCCACAACACGAAACCGCGTTATAAGCGGACTGCGTTATAGCGATAATTACCTCGAAAAAAATCGATGTCGGTTTTTCACACCTATCGTGCTGTCCTACTGTGAATGGTATTGTTTGCATTGTAATATGATACAACGCGTATTTAGTTACAACAGATACACTTAGATATGTATGAAATTAATACAAAAAAAGAAAAGAAAGAAAAACGTTTTCGTGTTTTGATTATACTAAAATTGGCAGCCATTTCCGTTTAACCCGGAAGGAGAAAAAACGGTGTCTATATAAAAAATCGCGCTTCAATTTAAACTCAACGCTATTAGTATAAAAATATTAAAAATATAAATCTGAAGTATTAACAACAATTAAATAATAAAAATAAGTTTGTGTTTACGATCTGATAAGATACCCGCGATATATTAATACCTGTCAACCACTTCGTTGCTTGATCACGTGATCACTCGATAATAACAAAGTTTGCATATGGCTTCCGTGTTTGGCGCGTGTCAGCATTTATTGAAGCACTCGGGATTATTACAAACTGTTAATTGTCAATGCTGGCATGAATCAATCCCTTAAACAATCCTTTAAACCACCATGAGGTAATGGTTATAACAGTTTGTTATAATCAAGGCTAATTTGTGAGTAGAAGATGAGCGATTATCAAATCAAAACATGGCGACGATCTATTGTTTGGTTATCATTTGGTCATTCGCGCATATTTTCAAGTTTTGTATCACGACCTTTACCCCCCGCCGAAAAATTGGGAGCCAAGCAAAAACCGCGTTATAACGGAATTCGCGTTATATCGGACCGCGTTATAACGGGACCGCAGTGTACATGTATATATAAGATATTATTATGAGTCTATTTTTTTACTTCAAATGAACATATTATGCCATAAAACACATAAATACAAGATTTACTTTGTGTGTGGGTGTGTCCAATATATGATACTTTGACCTGTGTAAATAGGCACATCTCCAGAACCCCAAGTATACTTGCGGGTAATCACATTACACTAACTTATCTTTATGTTTTCCCTACCAGTCCAGGAGAATAATAGAGAAAATCGACTGAACCGTGCAATAGGGAAGATACATTGTTTTATTGCTGTTTCCTGTTATTTGGGGTGAATTGAATAAGAATCCGCTGTATGCCACTTTGGCATCATTGAGGAAAATATTTTATCGGCCATTATATTACCTCACCGTAAAATCATTATTTGTAATTTTTTGATAATTTTTTTAACTTTGTTATTTTGTTGAATACATTAAAATGTATTGATAACATTGATATTAAAAAGGATGTGATTGGAAGGTAATCGTTTAAAAAGAATACAGATTTGAGATTCACACTTCAAGTTAAAATAATCATTAGAAAAGGGAGGTAATATATTTTTATAATCGCACATTTTATTTGTTGTCTCAAACGTAATTATTTGAACCCACACAAATAGTCTAGCTAAAACCAATTTGACATTAAGGCGGCTGTTGAGATTACAAAATAAATGCCATTCATTACAAAGCAACACCATGGCCTGGCAGTGTACTCCCAGCAAACAAGTTGTGACACTTTCAGCCTCCCATAGTTGATACTCTTCAGAAAGGAGATGTTTCTTTACAACAACTACAACAAATAAACTCACAAAACACACTACAAAGTTGGGGAAGATGATCTAAAGAAGTTATATATATATTATGAAGATAAACAGTCTCATACAATCTATACACCATGAACAGTCCTTTCATAATAGGTCAAATTTGTATTTTTGGACATTCGTTTATTGAGTGCATTGTATTGTATTGTATGGTGTTTAGCGTCACTTTCAACAATTTTTCAGTCATATCGCGACGGTGTCTACTTGAGACAGTATTCTAAGCGCTGTCACACTGGAGTATCATGCCGCAGACACATGGTATGATGCCCCACCCAGTCACATTATATTGACACCGGGCCAACCAGACCTAGAACTCTCCTCTAAATGCTGAGCATCAAGCGAGGAAGCTTCAAATACCATTTTTAAAGTCTTTGGTAGGTCCCGGCCGGGGATTGAACCAACGACCTTCCGCATTATTGAGTGCAGACGACATATGATTCGGACAGTGAAACTTATAAGGAGATATGTTATTTGGCAACAGGTGAGCTAATGTAAAATATTTTTCATGTCAGTGTCTTCAGTGTAGATGACTACAGCCATATATTTATTTTATTTACCAAATAATTAAAAAAATCGAATAACGTGAAATGGAAGGAGTTCCGCTCAAAATTCCTATGTATGGAAGCCAATATCAGTCATAATTTTGAAGAATTCATATCATTGACAGTTATCGATACTGTTTTGTTTTTAGTTATTAACTTTCACTGTCGTATAGTCGTAGCATTATTTGTTTCTTTCTTCATTGCGTAATATATTCATTTTAATCCGGAATGACACACGCATGCCTATTCAAGTGTGACGTCTTCAATAAACTTTTATATGAAGCAGACCCGGAAACAATAAGCAGCATTATATTAGCAAGTAAACAAAGATATGATGACCTATACAGAAAACTGGAGCAGAGTTTAGCAAAAGACTCAAATTTAGAGATTAAATACCATAAGTCATGTGCTTCTACATACACATCGACTCTGCATATATATCCAGATATAAGAAGAACATGGACAGAGGGAATCAACTTCAAGTAGTCAGAAGTCACAAAGAATGAGAAGATCTGAGGGTGATCTTAGGTGGCATATGCTCATGTCGTTCAATGGTTGCATTGATACTCTTATGAAAGGGTATTGTATTGAGGATATGCTGAAAGCAGCCTTTAGAGGAACAGCCAATATACTTAATGACAGTTTTGAGAACAAACCTATATCAGTCATGGAAAAACAAAAGGTGACCTTGTAGGTATCACCCTTTCTCATGATCAAGTATCACGATGGAAGTTATCGTAAAATTTGCGTAACAGTGTTTCACTGTCATTGGATTAAATGTTCTGTTGTGAAGAAAATTCAAAGCATGAGCCATACTCACGGCAGCATGAAGAGAAAGGAACTAAGAGATAAGCTCTTGATACAGAAGATAGAAAAAATTACAACAGAAACTTGAGAAAAACAGACACCCAATGAAAACATCAGGAGATAAACTAATGAACATCATTAATGGCCATATTACAAATAAAAAGTCAATGTCAAAGAGGCAGTGGTAATTTGTGAGCGAAAAAATGAAATGGCTGAAAAATTCAAGAACAAACTTCACATAGGTTTTTATGATGCACACTAGAAAGATTTGTAAACAATGAAAAAGGAGTCGGAGTAGGAGAAAAAAGTGTATATGATATTGAAAAGTTGTATGCTAGCATGTTGGTGACAAGTGCACATAGAAACATTGATCTCCAAGTGATACTCAGCTTTGAGTTAGCTTCACTACCATTGAACTTGTTTGATGCATATGGAGATCTATGAAAAGGAAATAAAACTTTACTTTTGAATAAGTTAGCATTAATGACACCTCAGACGGACCAAAGATAGCAACCGTTGATGTCCTAACCACAAACTTTTTTAAGTCAGTTACGAGAGACCACAGTGTTTATGTTGTTGGTTGGTACTTTGAAGGATCCATCAAGTCCCATGAACGCGTCGTATATGTGGAACTGTCACCTGTGATATGGAAATGTCATTGCCTTCAAGAAATAGCTTCATGAAAAATGTCAGAAACAAGAAGCAGTTGATAGCTTGTAGTCGTGCTTCAGACCCGCTCGTGACAGATATCAATGTAGTTAAAAAAGTGAAAAGCATGTACATGATTTTGTAAATGTTGCGCTGACATGTGCAAGAATGAGTATACAGTAAGGTTAAATGAGTGATGAAAACACTGAACGTGATTGTGACAATTATTTCAGTGGTATATAAATGGAAAATGTTATATCAGTTGAGCTGAAAATGGGTTAGACACTTTCAAAAAATATTTTAACGGGTAGACCTACTAATGTGAAAATTATCAAGTGCTCTAAAATGAGAAAATCAGAGACGACATCAAAACAATTAAATCCTTAAATACGATGTTGTTGTTTCATTTTTTATTATTGTGTGTGGAGGAATCATCATTTAATGACATTGAGTTTTTTTTTTTTTTAAACCACTGTTTTTATCTAATCAGTCATTGCTGAAATTTGTGTGATATTTCCTATCCAGTTTATACGTTCTCTGCAACTTAAACATGAATTTTGATATCCTCGTTACAAATATAAGTAATACGACATAATAAGAACAAGATGTTTTATTTATTCTTTAGAAAAAAGAAAACCATACATTGCATTATGCTCTGCATACTAATCATATTTCCATCTTGCTTTGTTGATTTCTTATAACCCTTTAATTAAGCATATGTTTTTGGGGATAAAATCAATAATTTAATTAAAAATAATAATAATGATAAAAACTACACTGAACTTTGCTTTCATATCCATGTGCTTGCACATGCTCATGCTAGTAGACAATAAAGTATAAGGATTTTCCTTAGTTTATTGGTTGTTTTCAAAGAAAATAACATTGAAACTTGATGACCATTTGTGGCCATTTTGAATTTCCTTAAATAAAATAAATTCCCCAAAGATGACAAAGTGTCATACAGTGGATTCTCATTAAGTACACCATAAAGAACTGGAAAATGCAAAAAAAACTTGTATCTACCCTATTGCAAGGTTCAGCTTCAGTTCTCCTAGACTATACAGATCATCATAGTTTGTGTGTGTATTTTTTTTTTATTATTTCATAAAAAAACCCAAATATAACGTTACCAGATTATTAATCCCAAAAAGTTGGAAATCCCAATCTCCAGCTTGGACAGTTGATTGAGAACAAGACATGCATCATTTGATGGGCTAGATAAATACATCACTCAAAATGTAAATAGGGTAATGCATAAAAAAGTATAGTCAAAGAATCGCTGTCCACAAGAGAAATGTGAGCTCCATATTTGGCGGTCAATGCTATTAAAATAGTCTCATACTGTGTGATAAAACAATTAAATAAATAAACAATAATAATCTTCAGCATGTGGAACATTTATAGAATTATGTAGAATCAATTTAAAACACCAATTAACATACCCTAGTGTTTTAATAAGGACAGCTTTAAATTTGTAGAAAAGCTTAACCTTAGTGAAAGTACATGTACTAAAATGGAAATAAATTGTCACGTTTGGAAATAGTATTGGTATTATTATATATATAAACTAAACTCATAGTTTATGATATAAATGGATTTATTGAATTATTGTAAAAAGTGATTACAATTAGAAAACATTTAACATTATTAGAGCTCCTTGACATGTTACACTCCCAGTTGGCTACTAGAATATATTGTAATTATTCTACATTTTGTTTACAGTTGGGTGCTGTCATGTTGTGAGTATACAGCCCCCAGAAACTTCCATCACAGAGTTGTATACATATGTGCAAGATGTTATCTACTCCCACATGTTTTTGACTTCTCTGTAATGTCACATGCAGTCTGCCATGTAATGATGCCTTTGTGTGGATGTGTGGAATGTGTCTGAGGAACCACAGCGCTGGATAGTGTCTCTGGAATGGTAACATTTAGGTAGTTGTATATATATATATATTATATAACATTTTAATAACTAATGGTTATTATATCACTTTCCAACACATAATTCAGTGTTATAGTCATTTGGTTGTTGTCTATACACACTTAATCATTGAAAGGTCCACAAACTTACTGTTTCACTGAATACATACAATCGTTTTAACACCATTTCAACACCTGATAGGTTATATATATACGTCATATCAAGTTATATTGGTGGAGGAACACATCAGTATGAGCCTTTAAGTACTTTACCCACTGTCTTTCCGTAAGTAACTGGCACACTTTCTCACATATAGCGCCTGGAACAAAATGGCCTCAAACCCACAACTTCAGGGATGTAAATGGTTGTCATTTTAGACCACTCGACTATGTACATATAATGGAATATGTACGCTTAAAATTGATGAAAAATAATATTAAGGTAAGTTGATGAATATTACTTGTACTAGCTGATTTATTTAAAAAGTTGTTTTCAATAAAAGTGCTTGACAAAGTTAAAATGCCAACTAAGGGTTGTAAAATTTGTGGTGTGTGTAAATGGCAGTCAGGCTTATTTGAGCTCTAAAACAAATGGACATTTTCTATGGTTTTATTTACAATTGGACTACAAAAACAGTCTGAAATATCTTATTAAATGAGATATAAATTAAAATGTAAGTAAAACGCAACAGACAAAGCATAGGCATATAATGGAGATCAGATTAAATTGTGTTACAAACAAGTGAGTGGTTTATATGGATTATATATAATTATACAGTAAAACCTGTGTAAGCGGTCACCTCTATTAGGCAGCCACTTGTCTTTAGCAGCCACATTTGCTATTTCCCATTTTTGTGCTTTCAGAGCAAATTAACCTGTATTAAGCAACAACCTGTCTTAACAGGCCACTTTTGATCCTTTCCATGACTGGCTGCTTAAGACAGGTTTGACTGTATACTGAAAAAGAATGCTGGGGGTTTTCATTGCCCGAGTTATGGATGTGTAATCACTGTGTTACATGATTGTTTGGATAATGGACTACATGATTTACCTAAAGATCTTTACATAATTTTTATCCATTACAGTCAAGGGCCAAAAACTTTAGCCCTCAATAGAATGAATTGGCCTTGTGACAATCCACAAGTTGAAATCTTAAAGGATGGACCTAATTCTTCAGAGTTTTCAATTGCTGACAAATACGCACAAGATTGCTATCTTTAAATCACTTTCTGGAAGGTAACCTTACTGATATAGAAGAACTTCAAAAATCCCCCTTTGCAACAAACCAATCATTTCCCTAATGATTTGCACAATATGGACATTCTCAAAAATAATGTTGCTTATTACCAGTCTTAGATTCACGTGTTAAAAGTTGGTGCTGCAGAAACAAAAAAATAAGTTAAACACATTCACAGTTGTTTTAAAGTCTGATCTGGAGGAGATAAATGAAGAATAAATAGTATGTAGTAAAATACAGGCCTAACATATCAAAGGTATCAACCCAGATGACTCGACGTAGCTGTCAAACGGTCTTGGCGCATTAGCAAAATTTGTTACTAAACTTGAATATTATTATTCTCATGTCTACAACAGACTAGCAGAATTTAGTTGGATAACCAATGGCAAACTAGTAGAACATAAGCTGTGACCGAAAATCAGCATCTGAAAACGTTAAAGTTAAAACAATAGAAAAGGAACACATACCATACGCTAGAAATATTTTCAATTTATCAGTATAGATTTGGGTTACTAAATGTGGAAGTTTATTTGATAAAATGATTGTACCGGTATTAATAAATCCATGGTTTATTTACTGATTTTATCTTTCTGATATGTGAAATCCTGATGAAAAAATTAACTTCGGATTTTGCCAGCTTTTAGAGACAGCCCTGGGATAGTCTTGAAGTGTTCCTTACTGATTTAGGTGAAGTGTATAAGTCGCTTAGCTTTCTTATACATGAAGGTCCCATAGTCAATCTGCGCAAATAGTCATCAGTGAAGATCAATCTGTGTTAGTAGAAAATCCTGATATTTGGCCATCAGTTGTCGACCCTGGTTACAATGCTTTGAATACCATACTAGGCATTTAAATACTTGCATACTGCCCTTACTTATACACACTGTGATCTATTTTTAGTTGTCTTGATCTGAGAGCTGCGGTCAGGGCTAAATACTTTATTTAAGTGTTTCATTCTGATTGATTACATACATACTGCACAGACTTGAAACATGATTGGAGGTTAATTAATGAAATGAGAGGTCATGCTCAAACCAATTTAAGCTGACACTTTAATCAATAATCTATTTTTAAATCTCTTGGAAAACAATCTCAGATCAAGCAATTTCTTTTAACAACATTCTTTATTGAGGCTAGTACCTTCAAATGCCTTGTTCTGATTGGCTTACCTGTACACATCTTCAGTTCACACTTGCAAGTGATTGACTGTCTGTAACATAGGTCAGTTTATCATTGTGGTAGATCTCGTGTGCCACTTATTTACTAAATGATGTGATTATTTAATGTCAGGGCAATTAAGGGATGTCGCTAATCAAACATATCTTTTGAAGGGATGTCGCATGCAATGTGCATTATGACTCTGAAAGAAACGTCTATTGACTTTAGCCCCTGTTTTTGGTATGGCTAACTTTTAGTCATTCAAAAAGAGGAGACTACTCTGTAAGGTATGTTTTGAATGGTCATTTGCTGAAAATAGAGAAAAACAATAACGGACAATAAAATGGATGGGTAAATCAAATAAAGTTAACACAATCGAAACCATCGAAAGTCCGTGGAACTATTGCAAAAGTTATTGGTTTTTAATACTGAGTATCGATATAGTAATATCAACATGTAACTATCGTGATGCATCGATAGTCTGTGGAACTATTGCAATAGTTGTTGGTATTTAATACTGACTATTGATATAGTAATATCGACATGTAACTATCGCGATGCATCGATAGTCCATGGAACTATTGCAATAGTTATTGGTATTTAATACTGAATAGCGATATAGTAATATCAACATGTAACTATCGTGATGCAACGATAGTTCAATCTTTTGTTACACTACTAGACATATCCCAGGGATAAATATAACTCCAAGTATGATCGACCATATACTGATTGATAAATCACTGATATATTGTGTGTGTCGAGTGATTAAAAAATGACTGTCCATGAAACTATAAAAAATACATGTTCACATGTGAACTGAGACGGGAAGGTAAGCTGTTTGAACGAGATGATATGAAAGAATTGATAAATTAGCAGAAATAGATCAAAAGGGGTTTCTGGAAACTTAAAAAGAGAAAAGAAAAAGGATATTAAAAAAATGGCAATGAATTTATTTTTAAAGATAAACTAAAAAAATCCAGAACGAATAATAGACGGCTGGTATGACTATTTTTATGGTCTATATGCATTTTCTCATGATACAAATTTTGATGAAACTCTCACCTCGAAGCTACTCACCATTTCTGCTTAAAACGCATTCTTACCCTACCTTACCTGCTCAGACATGGTCACCGGCTTACTTGGATTTACGTTGTTAGAATATATAATTATGTATCTGTGGATTTGTTTGTAGGAGACAGGTGTGATTACTGTTGTCATTGCCCTGGCAACATGAAGGTACATGTGTGGAGAATACAATACAGTTGGTTCCACGTGCCAGTGTGTAGGCATCTACCTGGGAGTCACATGTGACAGTCAGAATGATGGATGCGCAGTGACGGGAGGTGACAATGGAGGAAGCTGTGTTCAGATATATAGAGGTATTGTTTTAAACAAATCGTCTTTACTCACAAATGCAACATCAGAAGGTGTGCTTATTCTTTATTGATATAAATAGATAACCACGTGATGTATAATACAGTCAAATACAATAATATTTATCAAACAAGAAGTACAGATGTTAAACATAATAAGGCCAAACCAAAAAAAATACCTGACTGTTTACCTGACGGACCCTAAAGTTGAGTCCCGACCCCATACTGTCTTTTTTTTATGCTCCCCAAAAGGGGGGAAGCATATAGTCGCCGCTTCATCCGTGCGTCCGTCACTAATTTTTGTCCGGGCTATTTCTCTAAAACCTCTGGTTGGAATTTTATGAAACTTGCTAGGATGCATCATTACCAAGTGCACATTCGCATATTGTCTTTGTGTTCTGGCTCAATGATTTTTCACGGAGTTATGGCCCTTTGATTCTGTTTGTGACCAAATTCTTGTCTGAGCTATTTCTCTACAATCTCTGGTAGGAATTTTATGAAACTTGCTAGGATGCATCATTACCAAGTGCAGATGTGGATACTGTCTTTTTGTTTCGGTTCGATGATTTTTCACAGAGTTATGGCCCTTTGATTCTGTTTGTGACCAAATTCTTGTCCGGGCTATTTCTCTACAACCTCTGATTGGAATTTTATGAAACTTGCTAGGATGTATCATTAGCGAGTGCAGATGTGCATACTGTCTTTGTGTTCCGGTTTGATGATTTTTCACGGAGTTGTGGCCCTTTGATTCTAATTGTGACCAAATTCTTGTGGCAAACACTCACTTGGGGAGCATCCATCGGTTCCACCGATATTTTCTTGTTTTCATCTTGGATTTTTTTTTAAAAGTAAAAGTATGAAAATCTTTGCAAAATATCTGCTTAATGTGTCAAGAAAATTATATTTGTATTGATCTTTATTGATTTACTATCATAATATGTTTTTCTACAGAACAGTAAAACAAATATCAATTTGCTTATATAAAAGTTCATAATTATGGCATTTTAAGGTCTGTCCCACCTGCACCTGTATAATGGGTTTGTTAGGTGACAAATGCCAGGATGACGTGGATGAGTGTGAATGATGGACAGTTTATAAGATGTGGCTGAAACCTACATATATATTTGTGGTGTACTGGACTGGCAACAACTGGGATGTACTAAGACAGAGTGGAATGGTGCAGATTTGTCCTCCCTCATGCCAGTGTGTACCAGGTGAGTCTTGTTTTAATATTGTTCAGTGTCATTTCCAACACATAACAGGTTCTGTATTGCATCCAATTATATTGGTGGAGGAAGAAGTGAGAATAAAGCAGAGTAGTAACCATAGTTCTTCTGCAAGTAACGGGTAAACTTTCCTCACATAAAGTTTCTGGGTCAGTCAGGGCACTAATCCACGATCCCAACGTTGAGAGGAAAATGATGTTGAGTTGCGTCTTAGACCACTACCCTTCTTCTTTTAAAGAATTAAAGTTAACATGCTGACATGAGAAAGTGTTCTTGGCTTTCAGTAGCAATGGTGCCCGATTTGCAGACAGTGTAGACCCAGATTTGCCTGAGTTCATACTTCCTACAAACAAAAATTGACTGAACCATTTATTGAGAAGAACTTCAGTTCTACTGAAGATATTTCAATCTGTAATATATATTTAAATGGGAACCTACCTGATTTTTTTTTACCCAAATTTTGTATGCTATGACTAGATGATGCTTCAGATCTTAAAACTCAATAAAAAAATTTTTGCAAAAAAGGATGAACAAATGAGAATTTTCCATAGTAAGGCCCCTATAAATATGAGCCCTTGATTCATATAAACTTGAATCCCCTATTCATTGGTCACATCTGTGCTACATAAGAACAAATTTGACAGACTGGTTCTTGAGAAAAAGGATTTTTAAACATACCAATATTTTGGGCCCTCCTCATAAGACAGTGGAACCAAGTCATTTTAACAAATCTGAATCCGAAGAAAAAACTGGGGTCATTTTGAACCAATGGACAAATTTGCCATGTCAACAGATATAGTAGAACTATATTTGGTGATGATTTCTAATTGAATATTTTCAAAATTTATTTGGCAGTTTCATTATGAGAAGAAGATTTTTTAAGATTTTTACACCTGGTATTTTTACTACTGATATTTTTTATAATGATGGCCAACTTAAAAATGATAAAATGTTGTGTATAGTCTCACATTCATATCCATGAGAAGTATAAGCCTAGTAGTGGTTTCATGGTTTCAGAGAAAGTATTTATTACCTCCATTTATGTTATTTTACAATTTTTTTGGAATGTGCTTTAAGGCCATTTTCAACACATTATATGACATATCTAGTTTTACTGGTGGACAAACACCTGAGTAGAATCACCCTCCTTCCGCAAATAACTGGTAAACTTTCTCACATAAAGTTTTTGGAGCGAACCGAACTCAAACCTATGACCTTAGTGGTAAGAAGGTAAGTGATTTTGAGACGGGGCCTTAGACCACTCAGCCACAGAGCATGAGATGTTCTTGTGAAGATGAAGCTCACCATTGTAAACTACTGGTAATTGTTGTTTTGTATTTCTGTTGAATTTATCACGAAAAAGATCTAGTTATTTCTAATGAAAGTATTTAAATTGCCAACAAATTTAAATTTTAAAAAGGAAATCCAGTGTTCATTAGTATTCAAAAGTTGCAGAGTTGCTGTGTCTTATTGAGCATTTATAACTATTTTGTGAGTTTCATATACTCCACCCAGTCATTACTTAGTAAATAAATTAGTTAGTTTATTTAAAGAGGGTCACTCAATTGGTAAACCAATCTTCCTTTAGGCCCTCGTATAAACAAACAAGTACATATACATTGTTAAAAAGATAAGAAATAACTTTCATTTTCTACATATATCACACATTATAGATAACCAAAAATCTTGCAACATGCATATTATGATATCATCTCTCCTCTACACGCACACATATCTCACTTTTTGTATTGGTATTTCAATTCTGTTACACATGCAATTCTACATGGAAACTTGAATATATTGGTAAAAAAACACAACAATAATAAAATCAAAACAAACACAAACAAAAAGCAAATATCTTCACAAAAACTAGTAACCATATACAGGTATGGTATAAATGCACCTGAATATGATAGACTACCTTTAAACAGTTCTATTTAAAATCTTGGGGGTAGGGTGGGAGTGGTGTGAAGACATTTTTATTTATTTGAGCTTGAATATAACAGATGGATTCATTATTATTTGACTCCTCTTAGTTGAATAGTTAACACAAATATGGCGGAGCTGTACCATTTGTTATGTTACACATGAGTTTTACCGTTTATATAAATACAGTTTGATTGGTAGACAAAGTACTCAGTCTTTCGAATGAAATATATAGACTTTCATATTCATTTTCTAAAATATATTTGCATGTTTGCCTCTGCAGTTTAATTTACTTATTTATATTTCTTTTTGAAATATTTGTACAACAATAATTGAAATGTGATTGTGTATAAACTTTGTAATACAACATTCTATGGTTGATTAAGAAAGGTAATATTTTAAATTACCTTTGATTGATGAAACTTTTTTGGAGTGAGATTGTAACTGTTTAATCCATTGTATGGCAATTATAAACACATATTCCAACGATTTTATTGCCTGTTGTAGCAGTTAATACTGTACTGTTGTAGGTGAGTTGTAAATTGATATGATTTCAATGCCTTGATTTCTGACGAGAGGTGATTAGCATTACTCTGATGTTGTCAGTATTCATTACCATACCATGTTGAATGCATCACATATAGGTCAGTAGCCTGATTTAATAGATGTGAATAGACAGCATTTTTATTATTTGGATATCCGATCTGCTGTCCATAACGCTGGCTTGGCAGACGCAAAATAACATATCTTGAAAAGGCTCCTTAGAGACATGCGAAATGTTGCACTACTAGGTCAGTTGTTGAAGCGTAATATTTGTAAACAATGGGAAATAATTTATGAACAGTAAAAATAACAATGGACCTAATATAGAACCCTGCAGAACCCCTGATGTTATACAATTGGTTCTTGAAGTTGCTGAATTTATAGACAATATTAGTCTTGATTTTAATTAAAATTTTTGAACATTATAAATTTGGCCTGATTTTAATCAGATTTTGAAATAGCGGCAGTATAAAATTTGGTCAGATTTTAAGTCTTTAGTACATTTGTCTAGAAATGAACAATTCTTGTAACTGGTTATTTGGTTAAAGCAATTGTCTTTGCCTGTAAATATGGTAAATATCTGCTTTCAGGATTACATTATCACACAGAGATTGATGAATGTGCCCTATACACACAATACCTGACCACATCTACAGGATTCCAACAACTGTCACTGTCACATAGTAGGTATAGTCATGACTTTGCTATTCTAAATATGTTTTAAAAATCTAACTAATATTCTAGTGTTTTGATGGTTGCTGGGAATGATGTCAATAATGCGTGTTGATACTGAGTTAGATACACTTGTTATGTAAACTACTCAACTAAATTTATAAGTGTATACTGTATAAAATGGCAGCACCTTAATAATAAAACCACTTACATAAATACTACCGCTAAAAAAGGATTCTTACAATATATTACTTGAATGGGGTTTAATGCAATTTTATACACATTTCAGGTTATATACAGCATCAGTGTTTTCTTCAGAGCACGTTTCTTGCGTTTTTGATGCAATTAAATCTCAAGATGGTTTCGGAGTAATTTTTACAATGCTAGCTAGACTGATCAGGATGATTGATTCAGGGAAACCCCAGTCACGCAGTTCCATTAAGTTACGTAAATGCTTTAATTGGTTATTAATGCTATATTGATGCAATTGCATAGACAATTATGATCACGTACATAATTTTCCATGAAGCAATATTGTAGTTTGACGACATCTGTGAAAACAACAAAGTTTTGTTTTCCAAAGAGTATAATGCTTGGTAACGCTAAACATGTAGCTCAGCTGAAATATTAATTATTGAAATAATGTTAGAATTTTTCATTAAAACAGTTAGGGCCATGGTGACTGAGCTGTGGCCATGACATTAAAACAGTTAGGGCCATGGTGATTGAGCTGTGGCCATGACATTAAAACAGTTAGGGCCATGGTGATTGAGCTGTGGCCATGACATTAAAACAGTTAGGGCCATGGTGATGGAGCTGTGGCCATGACATTAAAATAGTTAGGGCCATGGTGATTGAGCTGTGGTCATGACATTAAAACAGTTAGGGCCATGGTGATTGAGCTGTGGCCATGACATTAAAACAGTTAGGGCCATGATGATTGAGCTGTGGCCATGACATTAAAACAGTTAGGGCCATGGTGATTGAGCTGTGGCCATGACATTAAAAAGTTTATGGCCCTGTGGCCATGATCATAAAAAGAACTAGTTTCTAGTTGTTGTAACTTGTTGCCAGAAGTGAAACATTCGTTTGAAGTTAAATTGTTTTGAAGTTGTTAACTTAAGTTGCAGTTTTGATGTAGAAATTTGTGTGAAACAGGAAGTAAAACTGTTTTAGTAAAATATGTATTTTTAACTCCATTTATTCAAGTTGGTTGTGTTTAAAACTAGTCAACTGATGACCTCAAGATTTTGAAAATGACCCGCAGATTTTTAGGCAGTGGGTCATCAATGACCCCCAAACAATTGGAGTTGGAGAAAACACTGTGGCATATCCAGTTTTAATGGTGGAGGAAGACCTCAGAATGAATCTGAGTAAACCACTATTCTTCCACAAATAATGGGCAAGTTTTCTCATAAAATGTTTTTGCAGGGAGTGGATCGAACCTATGACATTGTGGGTCAGAGGTAAAATGAGACAGTGCCTTAGACCACTTGGCCATTGACGCCTCAAATATAATACTACCTTCTTTTTGTTATTGTTTTTTGGTGAAACTATACGAGTACCTATATGCTATTTATAATTCACAATATCTTCCAAATTGTTGTTTTTTTCAGGTAGCTAGCAGCTTTAAGAATTTACTTTTTGTATTTCATATAGATTGAATAAATTGAATTAATTTTCTTGATTTTCATTATCTGTTTAAATGATATTTACAGAGATTTTCTACCCCTGGATAATGGTAATCTCATCATCAACACCAATATTGCACTTCTTGAAGTTTCTTCATCACACAGGAGTTGAGGCAACATACAAGGTTACAGAGACAAATCAACTGAAGTTTGTGGTGAGGATCTGCAATATTGAACGATAAAACAGACATATTGACCAGGAGTTTATATTGTTTATTTTATACAGTATTTCAGGTTTTCTTACTGTTTGTGAGGTTACAGTCTAATTATGGTCATTCATATAACCTATTTGTCTCAAATTTCAGCTTAACTGAAAAAAAACCCAGCAGAAGCAGCCAGCTGTATGACTGTAAACTTTTACTCATGACAACTACTCTTCCTGAATTACTTATTTAATTTTCATTAAACTTTACAGAAATGTTGAAACTCAAATTCAGGATGTCTGAGTTCCATGATGGCTACCATAACTGTGCAGTCCCCCAGATAATGCTTCATCAAATAAAAGGACAGTCAGTTAACCGTTTTTCCACTTTATTGTTCTTGCACAAGCTTACAAGGTATGTGATGTGTGATAGCTTGGTCAATAGCTGCAAAGAAACAAAATGAAAACCCTATTACTTTAAATTCCAATTGGAGATAAATATACATATATTTCACTCATCATGTTTTCGATGAAAGAAGAATCAAAATGCAACATACATGGAAAATACGCTGTAGATATAAATCAACACTCCAGATAATATACCTAATTACATTTTCCATTAATATTTAGTTACTTAACAAAAACAAATCCCTCAGAGCTACCACATACTTATTATGGGTGCGAAATAGCATGGGGCAAAGTATGCTGCTCAATGCGTAAATATTCTATAAAGGCAATAAGAGTCGAAATGGAAATAAACTTTAATTGCAAAATAAACAAAGGCATTGGTAAGATTAAATAAAGTGTAATTCTAAATAAAACTTACACCATAAGGGCACAAAATAGCGGATACAAAGCCACGTTGACCCAAGCGACCGGATTCAATCAAATATGTCTGCCTCCTGTCGAAGCCACGAGGTGTAAAGACCAAAAATAGTGGAAAGTAACAGAAAGGATGGCACGTACTAAACAACACAATAACTAAAATAATTACGATAATATAGTCTTTAATTTGTAAAGGAAGGGAAATAACTCGATGTTTATTTTCATTTAAATGCAAAATGTAATTAGTCTTAAGTAACTGGTTTTCTTTTGTAATGTTTTACAAAATGATCGTTAAGCCCCTTCTATTTGAAGAATACCAAAGGAGCACCAAGTGTTAACCCTGTCTGTCTGTCCGTTTGTCTTGCCATTCGTTTGTGCGTGAAGTTTGGTTCTAAAGAATTACTTTATGGTTTATGTATTTAATATGTGTACATGTAGCTGTTACTAAAATACAGCAGGGCCATCCAGGCCCTGTGAACACATTTATAAATACCTACACTGCAAGAATGGACACTGAAAGATTCGCTAAGAATAAATAAATTGGAAATGATGCATTTCCTGTGAAATATTCACATTTATAAAATTATTTTAGTAAGGATTTTGTCAAATGACGATAATCCTTAATCATACTAGAAATGATTTACTTCTTATAGACGCCTTTGGACCCCACTAATATAGCCGCCTTTGGACACCTCTAATATAGAAGGCTTTTGAGTTATTGGGTGAATTATGTTTATATTAACTGACAGAGTGGAAAACAGTGCAGAAAGAGTTCATATTGCTCATAATGATTGTTTTCAAAGGCCTTCTGCGATTGGTGTGGGAAAACGAGTATCTATGGAGTAAAGGGTTAAATAATCTCGATACAATCTGTAACAAACACACAACCTTGGTTCCATTTAACCCTTTACTTCATTTAGACACCTTTGGACCCCTCTAATATAGAAAGCATTAATTCACCACGTATCAGCAATGGGTGAATTGTGTTTATATTAACTGACAGAGTAGAAAACAGTGCAGGAAGTGTTCAGATTGCTCGTCCCAAGCAATCTGAACTATTCCTGCAATGTTTTCAAAAGCCTTCTGTGATTGGTGCGGGAAAACGTGTATCTATGGAGTAAAGGGTTAAATAAGAGTGCATGTTTCTCCAACAAAAATATTGCACGTTCTATTCGGGGGTCTTCGTTATTTGTATGTATCAGTTTTATCGATGATTATTAAAATGAAATATTTATCCATATATGTATAAAAAAAAACACGAAATATTTATCTTTAAGTTATTAAAAACACATTTGAGAATGACATGGGTGACTTCTGTATTTCATGTATTAAAGGCAAAGCTGAGCCTACCTCCATACTTAAGCAATGAGGCCAGAAGTTTGATAAAGAGAGTAAGCAGCTGTACATATTTCTGCAATTAAAAACCCTGTTGCATATATTTTGATAGGTCGACTTATAACTATAAACTATAGCATGGTAAATAACATGACTGTAAGTATTCAGTATTCATCTGTTATTAGGTTCTTTTTATCCCCAGTAAGATCATATCATAAAATAAAAATGACAGTTCTAGTACGGATCAGTTCATTGTTGGTATAATTATTCTGCCTGGTAGCAAAATGGCATAACCAATATCACACACAACACATGGTTGAACTCTCAATGAAATCATTCAAGTGATGTGATGATAGTGAAGCTGGTAAAAAGCTGAAAGTAAACAAAAAACAAACTAAGAACAATGAACTATTTGAGTATGAAACCTGTTTCACAAAAATACGACGAAGTTTCGAACACGCTCTTGTAAGATGTCATTTTAATACCTCTTATGTTTGCAATCAAAGTATTCCAAAAATAGTGTTTACATGATAATGATTATACATCGGAGTCATTATTTTACAATGATATACTGGTAACTATTTAAGTAACGTACATTATGTGGCTACGCAGTTTTATAAGATTATTTGTGAAAACACAAACTTAAAAATTCTCATGTCAGAATGACGTACATGAAATGTTTTTTTTTTTACTGAAGAGTTCTCGAGGCAAAAAACTCTATACAATATGTCCACAGTAAGAATAACTTTTGGTGTCACACCACTACAGGTATTCCACCAGGAATTTTTGAAGGCATGTTGCGAAAAATGCGAGGGAGGTGTGTCCCCTCCTGTGTTGATTTTTTTTAAGTTTGACACTCATGAAAGGTGCATTTTTAAGTATGTGTTTCTATTTTGAATATTGCTGAAATAAAATGAATACCGTACAAAGAAATTTAAAGTTTTTTTAATGGATGACTAGCAAGGAATTATATAGAGAAGGAAAGGCAACAGATTGAGATTTTATGAACGTTTGTGTATTTACACAAAATCTCGCAATATCTCATTTTCAATTATCTTAACTTCCATTTAAAATTCAAATTCAAAAATTAAAAATTCTTGCATTGCAGCGAGATATTCTCATCAAAACAATACCATTCCCAGAAATTTGTGTTTAAAATTGCTGAAACACTTTTGATTACAAAGTATCTTTACTGCAGCTAAAATAACAAGTTAATTATGATGATTTATTAATAATTATGATTATTAATTATGATTAATTTTCCTTCAAGCTTCAATATCTAGCCAAATAATTAATCCTTTGTGTGCTATTTCGTCAACATCTAATGTTGAGATGCAAGTTTCCTATCCAATACAAGTGTCCTATCCTATTCTATGCAAGTCCTTCATGACAAGTCATATTTGAATGTTACAATTTATATGTTTTAATGTTTGATTCAATATAGAAGCAAATTATATTTTTCATATAGAATTTGTGTATTTCCAAATGAATACCAATTTCATAAGAGTAAACACAAATAGATTATCCTTAAAAATTCTTTTTTCCCTATCCCCTAAATATCCTGCATAGTAACCACAGTAACCAAATTTTTGACCGTCACCACATCCGGTATTTCCAATGAACGAAAATGCTTTTATCTATGTTAAGAATTTAAACCGTTTTAAGTGGGGATTTTATTTGTTGAAATAAGATGCTGAGAAACCGGGGATATCCAATTATCCTTTTATGTGCATTTCAAATATATGTTTCTTCCCAATATTAGAATAGTATTGCCATAAAAACATAGTAAAGGAGTGTTTATAAATGGACAACTTGTCATATTTAAAAGTTAATACAATTGAGAAGTTTGCATTTTTTAATATTCGATTCTGTTATTTTCATTAGGTGTCTGTGTATTTCCAAATAAATATAAATTTTATGAAAGAACTTTTGAAGGCGCCAACTTTTAGACCGGATTTCTCAAAATTGTTAACATACAGTAGGCAACATCCAGGCGTTTTTTCGTATTTTTTCTTCAATTTATGTACAAAATAAACCATTTTAAGTGGGGATTTTATTCTAGCTTTGTTGAAATAAGATACTGAGAAAACCCTTTACGATTTCATGGTTTTGCTTACTTGCATAAAGCCCTTACTATACACTGCGATCTATTTCTAGTTGTCTTGAGCTGAGAAATGGTCGTGACACACTTAAGTGTTTTGTTCCGATTGATTGCATACATACTACATAGACTTCACGTGATTGGGAGGTTAATGAATCAATTGAAAGGTAATGCCGACACCTTGGTCAGTAGTTGATTTTATATCTTGTGAAAAACAATCTCGGATCAAGAAATTTCACATGACACCGCTTTCTATATTGAAGCGGAGTAACCTTCAAATGAATCGTTCTGATTGGCTTACCTGTACACACCTCAGATCACACTTATGAGTGATTGACAATTCTGTGAAATAGGTCAATTAATCATGGGGTCACTTGTTTAATTACTGATGGGCAAGTGTAATGGGATTATCTAACGGTAGTAGCAACAGTTCAGGCATGTCGGGCTACTAAAGGGATTAAATCGCTTATCAACCAAATCTTTTGAAGACATGGGTTATGACTCTGGGGGAAACCCTGCACAACGGAAGTGCTTCCGGGTCGTAGAGGGCCTGAAATGAGTCCATAGTAAAATTAACTGTAGGTTTCATGGTCATATTTTTTATTGAAAATGCTAATTAAGTGCAGATATATATGTTTGTGAGCTAAAATAAAGGTGTTGTTGAGAAATCAGAGGTATTTCTTTGTTGTATTTCAGAATTACTTATTTTAGTGGTGTTGTTGAGAAATCAGAGGTATTTCTTTGTTGTATTTCAGAATTACTTTCCGGGAACATGCAGTCAGAGATGTGGGGGTTATGCAGCGGAAGTGTCAGCTGTGCAGTGTAAATATTGACAGTGACCTGAATATTTCCAATTTGTGGAAAAGTTAAACCTTAATGGTATCATTTTCTGTGGATAATTCTTGAGACATATAATTGCTGTACAAGGAAACAGGACCAGTATATGGAACGAAGGTCTGGGAATTGGTCAAAAACAGAACAATATTGACAATTTACTGTAAGTTATATAGAGGGGGTTTGTACAGGTGTGACACCTATAGATATGAACAGAAAGTGAAAATAGAAGAAATTGAATGAAGAAGCTGGTTTTTTATCGGATCAACATGAAATTTGGACTTCAATCATGTGAAAAACAGGGAAATTGGATAATATATCAGAAATCTTGAAGGTATGTTTATTTTTGAATTTGTTATATTTAAATTCAAACAGTTAAAATTTTCAAATTTGACTAATTTTTAGATTTACAATGTTTTTGTCTTAACCAGCATGCATTTGCAACCCCTAGTGTGAATGAATCATCAGACTAGTAGTATATCAGGAAATTTCACTATAAATGTTTAAAAATGTAACTCTTGGATACAAAGGATCTCATCATTTATAAATAAAATACAAATGATTTTTGTATTTCAAAGTCTCAAAAATCTTAAGAAAATGTTCTAGAATACGTATATCATTTTTTAGCTCACCAGAGCAAAGCTCGGGGCAAGCTTATAATCCTGATCGCCTGTTGACTGTTGTCCGTTGTCTGTCATCAGTCCGTGAACTGTTTGTTGTATGCAGTCTAGCACCTGCATTTTTCATTGGATCTTCAATAAACTTACATAGTAGGTATTATAACATAATATCTTGGATAAGTTATTGAACTGGCCAAATCAGATTATTAATGTCAAAGTTATGGCCCTTGTAACATTAAAAAATGCAATATTTGTCATTGTGTGGACTCTAGCCCCCGCATTTAATCCTCTTTAATCCTCACTAAACTTGCACAGTAGTTGTATAACCATAATTATCTCAGACAAGATCTTTAACTGGAAAAATCCGATAATTAATGTCAGAGTCATGGCCCATGAATCATTGAAAAATGCAATATGTGACCGTGTGCACTCTACCCGGAGCACGTGAAGTTTATGTAAAAAAGTCTAAAAGTTACAACATGAAGTTGAGAAGTGTTGATTGTGAAATTAATGAATCTGACGTCAACTGGGGACGTCGAAACAAGAGGGTCTTCAAGTTTTGTGTTGGATTAAATAAAACACCTATCCAGACAATACAAATGATTAAAACAGGAATGAAACATAAATGCACTCGTTTGTTAGTGTTTAAATTACATGATCAATTTCGGAACAGACGGAATTCTATTGATGATTACATTAGATGTGGCAGATCATTATCAGTCAGAGATTCGCTACCACAAAAGGTTAGAAACGCTATCTGTCAAGACAGGCGATTTACTGTAAGAGATCTTTCGGCTGAGATTGATGTTTCTGTTTCAATAATACACTGGATTTTAAAAGAAGATTTGAACATGAACAAAGTGAGTGCTCTATGGGTCCTGAGGCTACCATAACTGGACAAACTGGAAAAATGGGTCAGCGATTCTCATGATTTTGTTGAACGGTATGAGTCAGGAGGCGAGAGCTTTCTAGATCAGATATTTAAAACGGACGAAACCTTGGCGCAATCACTAGCACTCACAGTTTATATTTTGTCTTCATTAAACTTACACAGTTGTTATGTAACCATAGTATCTTGGACAAGTTTTTGGACTGGTTAAAGTGGATAATTAATGTTGTTATTATCCTTGAGCAAAAATTGAGTCGTTTACACTGGGATAGTAAATGATGAGTAAATCCTTTTTAAAATAAATAAATTTGGTACACAGGTACCAAAGTGATGCAGTGTTTGTATTAATATTAAATATTGATATGACATATATGTTACAACCTGTTTATATGTAATAACAATATTCTGAAATGTTTGATCACAAATATTTTATAATGACCTATTTCAAATGATGTTGTACACTTGTACTATATAATGAAATAAAAGATATTCCAGTCTGTACTATGTGATGAAAACTTCTAGTGAAATTACATTTACAATATTAATAAGATTATTGAGGTTTTAATTCTGAGTTTTCAGGATTTGTCTGAAAAATTTGATTTCAGGGCTTTGTGCTGTGTTCAGCATATAAGCTTATTCATATATTTGGATGTTACAGTATCCTATTGAAGAGTTTCAATAGCTTTGTTGTAAATAATATTTAATAATATTTTATTGAAAATGCATATATATAGCATATTGACAGACATGTTTATACAACTATTTTAAGAAAACAAGTTAGCTCAGTCGGTAGCACATCTGATTATAAATCCAAGGGTCGTGAGTTCGAATCCCCACCTGGTCATTCCCGCCAAAGCAGTTATCCCTTAAGTTGAATTTTTTATACCCGAAAACCTAAAATCCACGTCATATTCTGACAAACCTGCAAGGAAAATAACTACAGTTCTGTTGGTGTATAATATATTTGAATTGTCAGTTTCCCATATGTGGGTTGGCTTTATCTCACATATCTCACTGGTTTATTTCAGATGTAACATATAATTGGTGTCCAGGCCTTCCTTACCAAGCAACCTGGAGGCACCATGACAGTTACTCGTGATGACCGAAAAATATTGTGGCAGCAATGGTAAAATCCAGAAAAGGTGTGTGTCTGCTTGTGTTCATAAGCATTGCTTTTATTTTTAACAAAATTTAAACACCTGACTTACATATTACATAAATCAAGTTGTCTTGCTTTAGTAATTAAAGAAGAATATTTAAAAAAGGCAAGCGGTAAATTGTTTAATTTACAACATTTTTTTTTTTTATTCTGTTATAAAATGGCTTCCAAATTTGGGAACATTGATCTGTCAAAATCTGGATCTTTACTGTCACCTTAATACTAATACAAAGAAATCCATCAGTCTTCACAAAAATGGTCCAGATAATGAAAATTTGTGTAGCGTGCAACAGTAAGTTTTGTGCTTTCAAGGTCAATTTTGAAGGTCACAAGTTTGTTAATCACAAATCGTGTCTTGTCTTCTACTGTAAAATTATATAAAAGGATTTCCTTTAACTTGGCAGAAATGTTTAGAACAATGGGAAGGTTCACAAAATTATAAATTCAATGTCAAGGTCACCAGCCGGGCCCGATTAGCTCTGTTGGTTAGGCGTCTGATTATCAATCCATGGGTTGTGAGTTCAAATCCCCTGCTCAGCAATAGTCTCCGTGATGATTGATATATGACATTGTGTCTCATTATCATTTGTCTCTCACCACTGATTCAAGTGGGAAAGTTATCAGTTACTTGTAGAGACAGGGTGTGCTCGATTACTGGTTAATTCCAGGAAACAGTTGTTAGGTTAACTGATCATCTATTAGCCCTCGATGGCATAAAAATGATGCTAAATATTAAATCAATCAATCAATGGTACAGTACGTACATAATATATGTAGACTGGTACAGTAAGTACATCATATATGTAGACTGGTACAGTAAGTACATGATACATGTAGACTGGTACAGTAAGTACATAATACATGTAGACTGGTACAGTAAGTACATCATACATGTAGACTGGTACAGTAAGTACATCATGTATGTAGACTGGTACAGTAAGTACATAATATATGTAGACTGGTACAGTAAGTACATCATGTATGTAGACTGGTACAGTAAGTACATAATATATGTAGACTGGTACAGTAAGTACATCATATATGTAGACTGGTACATACATCATATATGTAGACTGGTACAGTAAGTATATAATATATATAGACTGGTACAGTAAGTACATGATACATGTAGACATGTACAGTAAGTACATCATATATGTAGGCTTGTACAGTAAGTCATCATATATGTAGACTGGTACAGTAAGTACATCATATATGTAGACTGGTACATACATCATATATGTAGACTGGTACAGTAAGTATGTTATATATATAAACTGGTACAGTAAGTACATGATACATGTAGACATGTACAGTAAGTACATCATATATGTAGACTGGTACAGTACATACATAATACATGTAGACTGGTACAGTACTTAAATAATATATGTAGACTGGTACAGTACATACATAATATATGTAGACTGGTACAGTAAGTACATGATATATGTAGACTAGTACAGTAAGTATATAATAAATGTAGACTGGTACAGTAAGTACATGATACATGTAGACTGGTAAAGTATGTAGACTGGTACAGTAAGTACATGATACATGTAGACTGGTAAAGTATGTAGACTGGTACAGTAAGTACATAATATATGTAAACTTGTACAGTAAGTACATAATATATGTAGACTGGTACATATTTAAGGATGTTGAAGATATCAATGCCAAGGTTCTCCAGTGATGCGGTATCTTGGGCTGTGTATTGGCCGGGACCCAGACTTCAAATATTGCCATGTATGTATCTGCTTTCTGGGCATAAGGTTTTAAACTTTTGTTTTTCATTTGAATAAAATGTAAATGTAATTTTTTTCAATGCATTAAATGTTAAATGTGGCATATGACATACAGTTTTATTGGTTGAGGATGACTTCTGAAAGTATCGAAGAACTACCATCCTTCCACAAGTAACTGGCAAACTTTTTCACATAAAGTTTTGTTTTACCAAGTTAGGCTCAAACCCACGACCTCAGTGGTGAGAGGTTAGTAAAATTTGAGACATTTCCATAGACCACCAGGCCACAGAGGACCCAGGATTTTAGATGCATAGCTATGTTCAATTATTTCAGAATGTGTAAACCATGAAAAAGAACTGTTCTGATTGACAAGTTGAGTTTTTCCTTGCATTAACTTCTTTTTATGCCCCAGCCATTTTCAATGGGGGTGGTGGCATATAGTATCACCGCTGTCCGTACGAAAATGGTTTCCAACTTACATCTTTAGTTTAATGAACAGATTTACACCAAATTTGGTTTGTGACTTCAATTTCAGGTAATACAGGTCAAGTTTGTATTTCTTTCCAGTATGATGACTTTTGATGGAGTTATGCCCCTTCTTGGACTTAGATTATTGACAAATGTCAAGAAATTGGTTTCCACTCGATATCTCTTGAAGGATTGGATGGATTTGATTCATATTTAGTAAAAAGATGTATGGTGATAAACTACAGCTCAAGTTTGATATCCATTAAAATCCCTGTATATTAATTAGGTGTTCTGGGCTCTGATTGCCTGATAGTTTCTGGCCCCTAAAGTCTTTATTTTTGGACGGATTTTGATGAAAATTTATATTTGGCTTTATATCAACAAGACCCAGATCAAGTTCGACAATGGATGGAATTGGCGCATATTAATTAGTTGATCTGGACTCTGATTGGGTGATGGTTTCTGATCTCTAAAATCTTTATTGATGGACTGATTTTGATGAAACTTAATATTTTATTATATTTGATTAATTTCAACAAATTATAAAAAAGAAACAAATTACATAAACACGTCTTTAAATCCAACTTTGTGTCGGCACTATTTTGAAGTTTCAGCACAATTCATTCTGTGTCATACAAAATTTGTTAAATTTGAACACATTTAATTCTGTGTCTTGAATTTAATACACAGTATTCAGTGTGTCATCGCTGAATGATTTTAAATGCACAATCCTGTTTGTTGCAGTTTATAATTTTTTTTTTTTTTTTCAAAAATAAATCGTCTGACCCAAATGGTGTTTCAATCATATCTTTTCTTGAATTATATTTTGCCTGCCAACACAAATGAACAAAGAGAAAAATCATTTATCTGTACATTATTTTGAGAACAAATATAAACACATCTTTAAAATTGGATGTTGCTTTTTAAAAAAGTTAAACAAGTACAACAAACTATCTATGGCATCATTCTGTGTGAGGGCTTTGGGTTCAAAATTTTGTGAAAACACTTTTTAAGTTCATACAGAGATGTGTTCAACAACAAACATGAAAATCAACAGAAAAACTAAAAAATAAAACTGAATTATTGATAACACAGTGACTGATTGTTGTATTGACTTAAGGAAATTATGTTTTAAGTCTGTGACCTGTTGAAATAAAATCTGAAACAAACTCCTGATTTTCAGGTACATTTGGACCTCTGACCTTGGGTTGAGAACAGAATGCAGCTTTCTTTCTGGATATCTCTTCATGGTTAGTATAAACTTTATCATTTTACATTGATTGTGAAACAAGTTATTACAACGTATTAAATCACGTTTGAAGTTTTTCTTTGGAAGAACCAGTACTAAGTATATGTGGAAAAAGTATCTTGCTCAAGGACACAACACATAGCCGTGGGGGTGGTGGTCGAACCCATGACCATCTGATCCTGGGTTCAATACTCTATCCCTGGACCTTGCGCTTCACTAAAGGTTTGCAATGAGTCTATGATTTAATATTTTTTATGTAAATGTTTCCTACTAAATCTGCTTTATTAGAATTGTTCCAAATTTATATATACATGTACCTACAAAGACATTAAGAAAATTAACAAATGAAATATTTAACAGTTTATGGACTTACATTGTAATAATTCTATGAATTTAAAGTAGTGAATGGTTTCCTTTAATTTCTATCTAAGAGTATCATCATAGCAATGTATTTTTTTCAGACGACTAAAAAATATTATAATACACATTTATTGATAAACTCGTACATTTTAGTTCATTCTCAGTATTTTAATACATTTGATAACATAACAAAACATATATTAAATCATAAATAATGTATTGTATGATATATATGTTCTGGTAACTGACATGTGAATATAAGTTGTATGTACAATGATTAATCCATGTTTTGTAACGAGAAACTGTAACAGTTTAAGTTAAATATTCTAATGAATTAGTGTTCAAGAAGTGCGGAAGTCGAAAAACCTTTTCCGATTGAATGCTTACGTATAATGAGCAACATGTGACGTCATAAAATAATTACGTCACACTTCACCATCGCTGTAATTATATTGGATGGAGAATGAATTGTGCACGCGAACATTGATACAATTATTTGTCGTTTGTAACATGCTTTGTTAATGAGAAATTAACAAATTGCTTCCCGCTGGATTTGCCCTTGTTACATATACAAAACACAACAAAAGATAAAATGTCCATTATATACATGTATGATGTTTGATATGTATGTGCAGTTTTACTGCTACATTCGAAAAATACCTCGGATATCAGTGATGCCTGTTTAACTACGCATCAAAGATAGACTGGGCTATAAAAACAAATTTACCATATTACGGCTGTGAAATAAATTTATTATACTATATATGTATATATACTATAAAAAATCCATATGCATTCTAATGATTTTGAATTATATTGGTCATTTTATTGTTAGATTTAATTAATTTGATGTCAGCGATGACATCATGTAGTGCGTACATAATACATATTTTACTAACGGGGATCCTGTTTCGATTCCACTATGATTTAAATTTTGTCTCATTTGGGTACGCTTCAAAAATATGTTTATTATCAAAAGTTGTTTTATATTCATTTTAAAATCTTTTTTGTTTTGATAATTTCCCCTGACATACTATCGTTTAAAGTCTTGTATTGAATTAAATACTATACTGCCCTCATATCAACTTTAGTTAGTTAGCCATAGCTAGACATATATTTATAGTGTATATTCTGCTCTAATACTCCTACATATACTTGCACATATATGTAAAAACTGTTTTGCTAATACATATTCAAGATGGTTGCATTGATACAGATATATCCGTTTTTCTGATGGTTCATAATTTTATAATGTACTGTTCTGTTAAAACTGAATAGTCAAGTTAACACTGTTCTTCAACAGCTCTTGTTATATTAATGATTTGTTTCTTAACAGATATGGAATCCTCTTCAACGCTAAAGTATGCTTTGGTGCTGTTTGACTGGGATGGTTTTACAGCTGTGGCTGAGACAAAGAAGCTGAATCCAAAGACTGATGTTAGCATGTCTGCTCATGTACAGATGCAACTAGCTGGAAAAAAGCCCTAAGTTGAAGTTCTGCATCTATCTGGTATGCAAAACATTGAATGATTTTTCTCCACTCTATTTCCACATTCTTATTTGATTGAATAAAATCCAGTTGGTGTTGTGCTGTATGTAACCTCAAGAGCTTGGATAAATATGATGAGCAATGAGACTATACAACTTGGTTGTCTGCAGGGTGCACCTGAATAGTGAAAAATGCTATATGGTACTCTGTATTTGACTTGCCTATTCATACTAATTTTTATTAGAAATTATAGATTGGTATATAACCAACACTGCAAGCATTGGGGATTAAACTGTTATCCGTCATTAAATAATCTACATTTTAATTAACGTAAAATAAAATTGACTCATTGCCATAACATTCAATATCGTACAAACCTATATTATCTATATCTTATGCGCAAAAAATAGTATGTGTACTGGTTATATGTCATAATTTATTATACTGATATTGAATTAACACTAATCAGAATATTGACAATAGTTAATCACAGGACACAAAAAAGTATTATCAATGTTTATATATTGATTTGGGTCGCGAGTTTGAATCCCCACCCAGTCACCAGTCTCTGTGATGATTGGCATACAACATTGTCTCATTACCATTCATTTCTCACCACCGATTCAAGTGGATGAGTTACTCCGTAGATGGGGTAAAGGTTCTGTGATGAAGCCGTATACCATGTCAATAATTAAATGGAAGCATAAAACAAACTAAGATTTGACATTACATAAAAATGTAGCAAGTGTGATATATGACATTTCGGAAGAAGTAGTGGTATTATGTCATTTATGCACATAATTGAAAACGTTTGCTCTAAATTGTTTCATTATTGCCATTATTCCTGTAATTTATTGGCTACTTTACCCGTTTACAGCAACAGTAGTAAATCACCGATGGCAAGTCTTTTTATTTGTATATAATTATTTAAACATAGGGATGGTTAGCCAGAATACTGGAGGCAGATCGTTCAAAATGAAACAGTAAACATATCAAATGATTTAGCTTCTGAAAAACTGATGCATATAATAAAGTGGCAATATATAATTACATACCTTGCATTCAATAATATGTATTATTTATATGTTCTAATGCTAATTGGGAGTAAGATGCCAGTATACTCCCTTTAATATGAATAACTAAGCTCACAAAATTACAAGTGTTAAATGAAATGTGTTATTTTTCAGATTCCAAGAAACACCTTGATGATTTTGAAAGTCAGTGGACGAGGTGGCGCAGGTCTAAAACCCTGGATAGAGAAAAACAACGAAGGGGCATATTTGGTGTAAATGGTGGTTTTCTGAGTATATGGCCTGATGACGAGGTAAACTTTAGTGTTTATCATTTATTCGTGCTCTTTATTGAGAAAGTTATTATTTTGAAAGCCAGGTGAATACCAAGTGATTTTTAGTCCATGAGCAAGTCATCTAACCTAACATTATTTGTATATAATAGTTACTTTTATTTAAGATTGTAAATTAATTAATTGTACTTTCACCGGATTTTCAAAATGAAGAGTTCCACCAATAAATACTGTTTCAGATTGTTTGCGCAGATAAGAATATTTTACAAAATGGTGCCATAGTTCATGACATACCCAAGTTAATATTCAGCATCAATGTAGTGACACCTGTACAGTGACTTTTTCCTCTTGAAAGATTTTTTGATTGAATCTGAATGTATTGGTAGCAGTCTTTAATACAAATGTTTTTTATTACATACAGAGTTCTATTGCCAGGAAAGTCTTCTTCTTTCGATAAAGACTGTTGCTAACCACATATCATAATAATTAGACTTTCCACACTATTACAAATGTTGCCATTGTTGACAAATTATATCCTGAATTATTTTAAACCCGTGAACATTTACAGTTACAATAATCTCATTTAAGATTACTTATAGCACAAAAACTTGTTTTGTAATTGCTTTGGTTTAATATTGATTGCATTACTATGTTGGAGCTCTTTTAAAAAATTTGTTTTAATTCAAACCAGGATCAGCCTGAAAGAGAGTTAGATATTGATTTGCCAGTAGCAGCTTCAGAAATGCCAACAGTAACTTACGTTTAACAACCAAACAAAACTGGAGAAAAAGAGGTAAATATACTGTTCTAATTAATGAAACATGAACTGCAAGGTAGTATGTTGTGATTGGAGGCATACATACATTATATACTACTCAAAATTTGATATGGATCATACCATAGATTCTACTGAACTAAAATTCAAATGATTCTGTGGACAAGGTAATTGAAAACAGATTTCTGTACCTTGCTATGCTAACTTGGCGTAAATATACACATTTTTTGCTTTAAAACATGACGGTACCAATGTATTACTTGATTGCAATATTCTTGATATTTCTGTGTAAGGAATATATCATGGTAGTTTTAGGAAAAGTAAAGCTATTGAAAATCAATCAAGAATTACAGAAGATACATCCTTTTTGTCCAGAAAATATAATGGTTGAATTAAATCATTATACATTTGTTATATGAATGTTGGAAGTTTTTCTAACATACTTCTCAATCAGGCCCTCTGCAGCCACAAGCCTCAAGCATTCACAAGTTTATTTTATTTTATTTGTATTTAGATGTATTGTTCTCTTAATCTACAGATTTCACAATTCAAAATAAATAAAATAACAACTTAAACGATTAAAATTTAGGGGAACACTGTTTGTTTTAGGATACTTACAACAGAAAAATTGCTGTTCTTCATGAAGGGTTGTGAGATTAAAGTGGAAGTAGCCAAAAAGATCCTCATTTCATATGGAAGGCCTGAACCCAGACCAAATTGATCTCATATTCTTACAGGTATTCGAACATGCCAAGGGAAATAGGTCATTTGGAGTCCAAACAGAAAAGGTTGTTGTCTTCAATAGTGATGAGGATGTCGCAAAGACTCTAAGGGGCAAGGTCTGTACAATATGCAAACTAATGAACCAGTTCAACCATCCTTCTTTGCCCAGCCAGTTGTGAATTTGCCAGTTAATCCAGCCCCTCTACAGAGAGACACATCACCAACATCAGCCTTACTCCAGATGTCGGCGGCAACTTACCAGGGAACAGCTGTTGCTAAACACCGGTATACGGAATTTAGTTTTTAGAACTTGTAACAAGAGGCTACCATTCGCACCCCTTCATACGAATTAAGGTGATGTGTCTAGTTATTTTGAGAATAATTTACAAGTAAAAACTAAAATAAACCATTATCTCTAAACCAGATTTGTGTGAAGTTTGATGTGAAAATCAAAGAAAAACTAAAATAAGTTGATGTCATTTATTTTTTATGTGATTGTCTTTGTACATACAGAAAAAAGTGTCATTTTTCTTTACAGAGACATTATTCACACAAAAGGAACATTATGTATATATATCTATATATATATATATATATATATATATATGAAGCATTTTCATTGGACAACATATATTTTTGGCATATAAGGGTAAGTAGTTACACCAAACTGGTTGACACACAGTCTTGTTGCCATCTTCTGATGTTGTTATTGATGACAGTGCTGTAATTGACAGGCACTGCTGCAATAATCAGACACTGCTGTAATTGACAGACACTGCTGTAATTATCAGACACTGCTGTAATTGACAGGCACTACTGTTATTGACAGGCACTGCTGCAATTATCAGACACTACTGTAATTGACAGGCACTGCTGTAATTGACAGACATTGCTGTAATTGACAGACACTGCTGTAATTGACAGGCAATGCTGTTATTGACAGACACTGCTGCAATTGACTGGCACTGCTGTAGTTGACAGACACTGCTGTAATTGACAGACACTGCTGTAATTGACAGGCACTGCTGTTATTGACATACACTGCTGTAATTGACAGGTACTGTTGTTATTGACAGACACTGCTGCAATTGTCAGACACTGTTGTAATTGATGACACTGCTGCAATTGTCAGACACTGATGTAATTGATAACACTACTGTAATTGACAGACATTGCTGTAATTGACAGACACTGCTGCAGTTGTCAGACACTGTTGTAATTGAAGACACTGCTGTAATTGACAGGCACTGCTGTAATTATCAGACACTGCTGTAATTGATGACACTGTTGCAATTGTCAGGTGCTGCTATAGTTGATGACACTGCTGTACTGCTATAATTGACAAACACTGCTATAATTGACAGACACTGCTGCAATTGACATATACTGCTGTAATTGACAACATTGCTGTAATTGACAGACACTACTGTAAGTATCAGACACTGCTGTAATTGACAAACACTGATGAAATTGTCAGACATGGCTGTAATTGACAGACACTGTTGTAATTGATGGACACTACTGTAAGTGACAGACACTGCTGCAATTGTCAGGCACTGTTGCATTTGTCAGACACTGCTGTAATTGACAGACACTGATGTAATTGATAACACTACTGTAATTGACAGACACTACTGCAATTGACAGACACTGCTGCAATTGTCAGACACTGCTGTAATTGATAGACACAACTGCAATAATTGTCAGACACTGCTGTAATTGATGACACTATTGTAATTGACAGACACTTCTGTAATTGACAGA
This sequence comes from Panopea generosa, assembly GCA_029582155.1. NCBI lineage: Eukaryota > Metazoa > Mollusca > Bivalvia > Adapedonta > Hiatellidae > Panopea > Panopea generosa. The sequence goes on along the minus strand of CM055895.1, from coordinate 72,472,549 downwards.
CACTGCTGTAAGTAACAGATACTGTTGTAATTGACAGACACTGCTGAAATTTATGACACTACTGTAATTGACAGACACTGATGTTATTGACAGACACTGTTATAATTGACAGACACTGCTGTAGTTGATGACACTACTGTAATTTATAGACACTGTTGCAATTGTCAGACACGGTTGAAATTGACGACACTGCTGTAACGGACAGACACTGCTGCAATGCTGTAACTGTCAGACACTACTGTAATTGACAGACGCTGTGAATTGTCATACAATACCACTTGAGTCATGTTTATAAATGATGTATTGTGAATAATACTTCTTGGTGACTTGGTGAGTTGTTTTCCTCTTGAGTTGAAAAGCTGTTTTGCTTTTTGTTTAGCACAGGCAGATCCAAAGGGGATGCAGGGGAGACTGGACCCCACATCTGATTCACCAATAACGGCCAAATGATAACATTTTTCAGCCAAAAGTTGCAGTTTTACTATCTTGGATCAGACTCTGTGACCCAAAACCCTGTTTGACAAGATCATTGTAGTTACTCTTTGCAGCAGGAATTTGTTTGGACCGTATATATCAAACCTGTCTTAAGCAGCCACTCAACGGAAAGAGCAAAATGACCCCTTAATTCAGGTGACTGCTTAGTACAGGTTGATTAAAACTAAAAGTATAACAATGGTTAATAGAAAAAGTGGCTGTTTAAGACAATTGGTTGCTTAATAGAAGTAACCACTAACACAGGTTTGACTATTTTATTATTTTATTTACTTGCTGATTCCTTGATACTAGAGAGATCAAAGTGCAAACATTGATGTAAGCGTAGATAATATTGTTGTTGTATGGTGTTTAGCGTCCATTTCAATACTTTTTAGCTCACCGGGACTGAAGTATCATACTACAGACAAGTGATATGATGCCCAACCCAGTCATATTATACTGACACTGGGCTGACAAGACCTAGAACTATCGTCTAAATGCTGAGCACCAAGTGCGGAAGCTTTTATACTATTTTTCAAGTCTTTGGTATAACCCGGCCAGGAATCGAAACCATGATCTTCTGCATGCAAGGTAGACACTTTACCACTAGACCACTGCTGTGGTGTTGTATGCATAGTTAAAGTCTTCATAATTATAGCATACTGGTATATCTGGTCATAAGATGGGACAAGTTGAGTAATATGGTACAATTTGCTGAAATTCTGCAGTTCTGCAGGTATCAAGGTTCTAAGTTCATTCTGCATGTCCATTTATTGATATTTTTTATCTGTACATTAATTTGTTGTTGCTTTACATGTGGAGTGAACCTGGAATCTTCCTTTCTGTTGGCGTTGAATAACCTATAGTGTGTTGGTACGCCATAAAATCAGATTCACCCATTCATTGTATATTGCATTATGAGATGGAGGTGCTTTTCCTCACACTTTGAAATTAGGGATTATTTGTCCCCCTTATGATGAGACTAAATATATATACAGATTTGATTAAATGGTGTGACAAAAATGTAAAATTGTAGGGTCATGGAAAATCATGTGCCAGTGTGATTAAGTCATTCTAACTGCATCCATATCAAGTGTACCAGTGATCTCAACCAGTGTGATAATTTTTTGTCTGGTCTGTAAAAAATAATGAAATGTAAAAAGTAGAGTTGCCTCAATTTACATAATGTAATCATTTCCCTAAATTATCCTGTAGTTTTACATGAGAAAAATCTGGGTAATGACTGTGATTATAAAAAAAATTGAGACATTTTGCAGTTATTTAGTTCTGATAGAGAACATTTTTTTTTTTGGTGAATGAGAGATTGTGAGAGGTAGGTTATTGCAAGAGGTAGGTTGCAATGATTGAACTAATTTGGAGAAAAGATGGATAACTCCAATTAGGGAGTAGAAATGTTGTTGAGGAATGTCTGAAATTTGGGGGTGGGCAGAATTTTACTTTTTGAAGAGTTTGAAGTAGCCAAGATTTTGTGTTTTTAAATGTATTGATTGATTTTATCTAGATAATGGTAGAAAGTAATGTCCTATAAGTTTTCATCAAATTTTATTTTATAAGAAGTTCCTCAATAATATAGTATTTCATTTAAGAGATCTCCTCTGTAACATGTATTTGTTTGAATCAAATTTAAATATGTGTCGTATGTATCACTGTACAAGGCAGTAAAATGTTTAATAAATAAAAAGCCCTTGAAAATAATAGTTCCTTTATTTTTGTTATAAACAAATCTTGACATGGGATTTTTTATAAATATTTAAAGAAATCACAGTTTGTGGTGTATGAATATAAAAACATTGAAATTGTATAACTATATAATATATCTAAAGTCAGGCTAAATCAATGTCAAGGACTTACATATAAGTGCAAACAGAAAGTAGAAAATGAACTTCTGCATAGTTTCTGACATTTTTCAGTGTACACACTTTGTGCAGACTAATTCTCAAAAAGTTAAATCATTAAGTCTTAGTATTGTTACATGTATTTATTTTATATAAATAGTTACAAGTCCAATGAAGACAGAAAGAGAAAAAGATTGGTGTCATCATCCCCTGGAATTGCGACATTTGATGATTTATCAGGCTGGTCTGGTGTATCATCTATAAATGCAGAAAGGTATCCATCTATAATCTTATGACTAGTAATAATTCCATGCCTACTGACATATACGGCTGGCCTGCAATATTATAGATTTTTATGCTCCCCCAAAAGGGGGAAGCATATAGTCGCCGCTTCGTCTGTCCGTGCGTCACAATTCTTGTCCGGGCTATTTCTCTACAACCCATGCTTGGAATTTTATGAAACTTGCTAGGATGCATCATTACCAAGTGCAGATGCGCATATTATCTTTGTGTTCCGGTTTGATGATTTTTCATGGACTTATTGCCCTTTGATTGAGTCTGTGACCAAATTATTGTCCGCGCTTTTTCTCTACAACCTAACGTTGGAATTTTAAGAAAATTGCTATGTTTGTGTTTCGGTTCAATGATTTTTCACAAAGTTATTGCTCTTTGATTCAGTCTGTGACCAAATGCTTTTCCGCTCTATTTCTCTGCAACCTGTGGATGGAATTTTATGAAACTCGCTAGGATGCATCATTACCAAGTGGAGATGTGCATATTGTCATCATGACACTATTTCCCTACAACCTCTGGTTTCAGTTCTGTAAAACTAGCTAGGATCTGCTCATATCGTCATTTTGTTCTGGTTAAATGATTTGCGAATTAGTTCTGTGAAGTGCAGAGCCACATATTGTTCCTGCTATACAGTTTGCTATTCTTCAACCAAGTAGCCCATACAGAGGCAAACACTCACTTGGGGAGCATCCATCGGTAACATCGATATTTTCTTGTTGATTTTGACAATGAAGCCAATAGCAGCTAAATATGCACCCATATAAAACTATGATGTCACCAGGGCCCTACTGTTACATTGGGGAATGGGGCCAGGGACCTCTGCACCTTTTTCATGTCGTGTTGAATTAGTGGTTATATGGAACAACTCGTAAAATATGTGTCATAAGTTGAAAAGAAGTGACATTGTCACAGGTTTCCTAGTTTCTTGAACCAGATAATTCCCCATAAGAGAGTAATTACAACAAATAAAAAAGAAAATTCAGGGGAAGAAATTTCAGTGAAATTAGGGGGAAAGTATATTCCAGGACAGGGGGAATGGGGCTGGATTAGAGCTATACAAGGGTCCAAGGTTATAAATATCTTTTCCATGCTCAACTCAAGATTTCATGCTCAACTCAAAGATGACTCAGCTAACTATAACAAAATAAACATAAACACATATAATTTTCTACCTCAAAACTGCATTAATACTCTAAAATTCGAGACCTAGTTAAGTGTTTGCACATTAAATTGGGTTTATAAATTATGTGACTCCTAGAAATTGTGTTTTGAGTACGAATTTCAGTTGAACAAGAAAATTATTTTATAACCTCGGGCAAGGACTCTGCTCAACCAAATATTGCTACAGTATTATATTTCCAAACATCATTACAACAAAACATCAAATTTTTGGCAGATCAATATATTTAATGAATTAATTGTTGTTATAAATGAAATATGTGGTTGTCAACAGATATCATATAGAATTTGAATACAATATTCAAAAATATGTTTTATAGTGATCTATTAGTTATTTAGCAATGTCAACAAGTAAATCGAAATGTACCATTGCATACTGATTTTGTTATAATTATTTTGTCCTTTTTTGTAGACAGATAAGAAGCAGTATACAACTACAGTTACTGTCAATAATGAGAGACAGTGTTGTTGTTTCAATATGGCTATATCAGATTATGTGTTTTTTTAATTGTATTCCAGAAAGCATCCACAAAACAATGGTGTTGGTGCAGATGTGGAAAAGTCTGATGATATTTCCAATGCTGACAGGTCCACCATCATACGGTAAAACATGTTGGGATGATTCTACACCAATAAAGTATGCATGTATATGAATGCTCAAAGAAACTTATATGAACCTTACTACACTTTCAACTTCAAAGCAGCATTGGTGCGGCAAGGTGAATTTTTTATCACCGAATTCATTGAAGTTGTATGAAGAATTTCCAGTATCCAAATTTGGCCTATTTATAATAACTACCTCTTCTCCACAATAAAAAAGCACACACACACACAATATGCACAAACTACATTTGCTATGTTATCAATTTAGTTTATTAATTTAGTGTATGTAATCTTGGACTCCATTTGTTGCTTTCTGTTTGTTCTCAATTAGTTCAGTTGGTAGTGAGTCTGAATCGGATCTACCCTGGCTGAAAAAAACTTTGCGCCAACATATTCGCCAAATGAGAAAAATTAGCCCAAATTTAAGATTAAAAACGCAGTCAGTGACCATCAATCCAGGAAACTTGTGTTTGATTCCCGACTGGTCTCAGTCTCAATGATGATTTATATATGACATTGCATATCATTATCATTCATTTTTCACCTCTGAATCAAGTGGGAAAGTTATCAGCTACTTACGGAGATGGGGTGTGTTTCAGTACTGGTTAATCTGCCAGGATCCAATGAAGGAAGTGTTTAGGTTAACTGATCTGATCATCTGTTAGTTCCCCGCCCATAAAAATGATATTAAATATTAAATTTATCGAACAATCATTGCCATCTGTAACATCATTTTATCTTTATCCTGAAGTGTTATAAAAGTAATGACAGCATGATAAAAATTGTTGAGATACAGTGGGTCTCTAAGCTTAAAACATACATAACATGCTTATATGTGTCCCTTCCCACAGCCACAATATGAAAAATATACATACTGCATTTATTTATTGATTACATTCATGTTACCATAAAAGTGGCCAAAATAACTAAACAGAATCAAGCTTGTTCCATGACTTTGTTTTTGCAACAAACATATATACAAGCATATACTTATTTTTTCAAATCAGATTTCATGAGGTAACTGTTTCCGAAGAAGATGCATGTGCTGCTGGAGATGATGCGGATGAACTTACGCTTCATGTCTATGGGAGGTGTCTTTTGATGTGTAGGTTTTATTTTATGTTAATGTAGTTCAGCTCATTGATTAATTTGTAGCTACATTTCCATTATTAAGTTTCATTTATACATTTAGCTAGTAGGAAAAGTGTAAATAATGGATAGAATTGATTGGTAAAGTGCTCCAATTTTGTACCAAATAATGCATTTCCTTTCTTTTGCTGCAAAAGGAAACTAATTGAAAAGTACCTCTTATCTGTAATGCATGTACCATAACTACGTTTTACTCTATACATTTTCGCGCAAAGAAACTTATTTCTGTAGTTAAATGTTATTCATTATAAAATTGTAGAGTGATATAAGCTGAGTTTGTAATCATAGCTACGACATTGCGTCTCATTGTCATTTGTCTCTCAATGCTGATTCAAGTGGGAAAGTTATCTGTTACTTGTGGAGATAATGTGTGTTTGAGTAAACTTCCAGGATCCCAAAAAAGAGCGGTTAGGTTAACTGATCATCTGTTAGCCCTTAATGGCATAGAAATAATGATAACTATTCAAACAATAAATTTACTGTACAATGTTCAAATTCTATAATTTTATATAACTTCTTATATCAGTTTATTTTTTATGGTCTAAATACAGACATACCTAGAGACCAGATCATTGAAGTAGATGAAGATGTACATGCAGAAGTTCACGACATAAGCACAGTTGAAGTTGACGATGAACCTCCAGTGCCAGAAATTAGTGCCTTAGACAATGTTACAGTTGACACAATTGAAGATGCCACGTAGATAGTAACAGCTTCTTTCCTCATATCCCTGGCTAAAGGTATACTGGTTAAATGTAGAAAATGCAAAGGACCTGTGGGAATTAACCAACAGAAAAATGGTTGTGGTGTTATTTCGACATGGGTATGTATTTTTATATTTTTTTGTAATTGACATCATTATATATTTAAGAGTGTATGAGAATTCAAAACACTTTTGAGAAGAAAATCCTCCTTGGGTATACTTTTTCTTACATTACATCGCCTCTGTATGCAGCAACCCTTTTGAAACTTCAAATATGGAGAACTAGTAGACTTTGTTGGTAAGTGGTGTCACTGATACTCTAACATTGAAGATCATAATATGTATGATAAAGCATCATCCCCAGCAGCAGTGTTACTAACATTACACATGAACACAATCTGCATTAGATATATTGTAGCTATTGTTATAGGAATCAATGTCATTTGACTCGAACAGAAAGTCTTATCCGCTGTAGCCATTATTATGAAATTTGGCAGGAAGATACTCAACTTGGCAGGTGTTGCCAGCATGATGAAGTTGTGATGATAAAATTTAATATTAATAATAATAACTTACTTAAAGAGAACTCATTTGTGAAATAGGGAGTGCTGTTGGGTAATTTGAAAGTCTCCTCAGCCATCACACTGTGGGGCATTAACTACACAAAAGTTGCTTTGATGTGCAAACTCATTGGTTTGGGTTTGCCATCAAACTTTGCAAGGATTCAGCCGCATTATGTTGTTTCAGCTGTTGACAGATTTTGGGAGACTGTGAAGCAAAGTACACAGGAAGAATTGAGAGCCATGAGTGTTGTTGTTTCTGGTAAGTTAAAAATGCAAATTATGTTTAGCTCTAATGATATGAATGTCACTCTAGCCACGGAAAAGTTAATTCTGTATTTATAAATAGTATTTTATTTCTGTAAATGCTTTGGTAGTTAGGGGAAAATATTGGGTGGGAGGGTCAGAACTGGAATTATTTTTTAGATTAACACCACTATAATTTTAATTATGTTTGAGGTACCACCACCAGAATTTTAGTTGACTTAGCACCCTCTACCACCTAAATAAGCCTGAATATGTGAATCTCATCCTGTATTTTGTACACAAAAACCTCTGTCATGTTTGTTTCACTTCAACACTGAGTGAAAAATTATGCTTAGGATATCTGTTTGGAAAGTTTATGTTTCAATACATCTACTTATTGATATCTTCTACAGTCCCAGCATGGCGATGTCATTCCTGTGTAGCTGCTGCACTTGCAATACACCTGGTTCAGTGATAACCAGTCTCATCTATTGTTATAAAAATTAATTTTTATTAAAAAAATAAAACAATTACTAGAACATACAATAGCCAGAGTAAGTTTTGAAAATGAAAATCATGGGTTTAACAATGAACATACACAGGATTATCACAAAAGCTCACCTGTGAGCCTTTGACTCAGATGGGCTAACAAAAAAATAACTGCTTATATACAGAATAAAGACTAAACTTTGGTACCTGCTGAATTATAGCGAATATTATCCTTTACTAAATTTGGCTGAATGGTTCTTGAGGGGAAGATTTTTAAATGAAAATGTCCCTGTTAAACTGTCCCAAGGGCCAGTGAAATTGTTATCATAGGTTCATGACTGAACAAACCAGAGAGACTTCATTCACACCTGATGAACACCCACCCACCCCAATTCAAGTAATTTATTCTTAAAGTTTGAATTTTTTCTACCAAATACAAGAAATGTGTCAAGTTTATTTTCCAACTTTATTAAGGTTAAAAAGGTAGCATATGAGTGATAAAATTTATACAAAGAGTCTCCAAATGGTTTGGTATGTCAAATTTAACAAAATGTGACCCAACAATATTTTATTCCTAGTGGTAAACTTGAAACGAAACATCCATTGTAAATAAAAAAAATAGACGGCCCTAAATACTGCTTGATGAGTCTTTCAGACTTCCGAAGATAAAACAAATTCTTACAGCAGGATGAATCAAATTGATATAAAAAAAAATTTGCGACTCATTTGATTTGTAACAAAATACGTTTCATACCTATTTAGTCTAACACAAGTTACTTACTATATAAAATGTTTTGGACAATAGTTAAAAATCATGATATACTGTATTTTGAATTTTGGTCCAAAAAATTAAACTAAAAATGTTAAAGTCCCAAATAAACGCCACCCACAAACTTTGTTCTGGAAAATACATCCCTTAAGGGAGAGAGGGGTGGTAATTCCTTCAAATCATTTAATGATTTCTAAACAGATGATTTGTAATATAAAAAAAACTTTTGCACAGTTTTTACCAATGTCATAAATGTTTGCAGTTAGTTATTAATTTTCATGTTAAAAATACTCATATTTATACAAAATAACTACATGTTATATATACTAAAAATAAATATTATGTAGGAAAAGTAACACAAAATATACTTGCAACTGCACTTGATCATAAAAATGGAAGTGAGTCATAAACATATTTTATGAATTGCACTTGAATAAACTGCCATTGGACATTTTCCTATTTTGCAATAATTAAAATATTCAAAAGGCCACAACTCTGCCAAAAAATGACCAGATTTCAAAGATGATCTATTATGATGAAAAACATAATGTGGAATGAATATAAATATTTCAAGTAAGATTTTCAATACAATAAATTAATGTCCATTCACACTTGGTTCCCCATCCAGGGATGTAATCCACATAGTAGTTGTTGGGATCTAGAAATTTGTCTCTAATAAACTATGTACAGCATGAAGGAACAGGTCGTTGCACTCCTGCCCCTAACCGTCCATAATAGAATCAAAAGTATTGCCTGTAGGCAGCATGCCACATCTACTTATTGATATCTTCTACAGTCCCAGCACGGCGATGTCATTCCTATATAGCTGCTGCACTTGCAACACACCTGGTTCAGTGATAACCAGTCTCATCTATACTAAAACATATTGTATACAATAGCCAGAGAAAATTTTGAAAATGAAAATCGTGGGTTTCTGGTATTCTATTATCAGCTGTTTTGCAACCTGCCGGAGATCAGATGTGACCTTAAATGGTTAAAAAAGAAGTGTGATGTTCCTTTTGCAATACTATAGATTTATTTCCATTTTTTTTTTTTTTTTTTTTTCTCGCCACTGATTCAAGTGTGAGAGTCGTCATTCACTTTTAGAGATTGGAGTGATTGAGTAATGGTTCAACTCTCAGGATTCTAGGAAAGAGAGGTCAGGTGAACTGATCATGTGTGAGCTCTTGATCACATAAAATGATACAATATATTCAAACAGCATTTATCTGGTAGCCATGATCTGGTCCAAGATGAATATTGAAAAAAATACAAGTTCCTTTTCGTCAGTAATCCAAATGACACAGGTCATTTTGATTCAAAGGTAATATGTTAAGCTGAGGCAACTACATACTGAAATTTTATAACAAATATCAAGCGACACAATTGGCATCAGCTTAAGTGTGGCCCTCCTTGGCTGAGTGGTTTAAGGTGCTGTTGTGTAATGGCCACTTCCTCTCAAGTTTTGTGAGTTCTAGTCCAGCTCGTCCAAATAATTTGTTAGAAAATTAAAATTCATGGGTTGAAATGATACAAATCCTGTTAAAAAATTGTTATTGTAAAAGCTAACCAAATCCCAAGTTCAACTAGAACACAACAATAATTTTTTTACTTAATATAAGTGAAAAACAAATACTTACTGACATACTTGTGCACAAGTGCTATTTCCACCCAACAAGCTCTAAAACAAAATAAAAAATAGAACTAGTTACAGTAATATGATTGCAGTACATTATAACATCAGTATTTAAAACATATTTGCTTTCAAAATGAACATGTAAGTAACATGCTTTTAGACATTTTTACATTATAATTTTTTTTAAAAATAACACGATTATCTTGTTTGCATATTTGATAATTTTGAAACAGCATACTAGGTTTTCTTTTGTTTCACACTTTGGATATAAATGATATTTTCATGCTATTTATTTGTTAAAAAATTAATTGTATTTTTTTTAGACATTTATATAAAAATTTCCTGATATATCCCCTTTAAACAGCCAAACATGTTAGTTTTACATTTACAGCCGAACTTGACCACATGCTGTATAGTACCTCCCTACTGTATGCTGCAGCTTAGCGTATGTTAAGTTGTATATCATAATTATGCATAATACTCATCACTATTCTGAAAAACTCATGAATATCATATACATGTACTCTGATTTTAATGAGTAATTACTCATCAGCTTAAAAAATTATCTGGGGTTCTGTATATGGGATAATTTTGTTTGTGAAAAACCAGATATAAATCTACATGAATAAGGCAAGCGTGCATAGCTACATATATAGTATATATATACATAAACTTTGTGTATGTAAGAGAAGTTCATTTGGATTTTCTGCATATACACTAATCTTTCATATGTATGACCTAGTAATGTAACAGGGTCTCAATGTCACCAACTTCCTTCACCTTTGTTCAGATAAACTGACATGGGTTTATTTCATTTATGATTTCAATGATTTATGAAAATAGAAATCTGTTTTGATAATGGTTGAAAAGATGATTAAGAGAAAATTAATCTCAAAGGTACAACCCATCATCTACCAATTATCTCTTACTCTGATGTCAAAAAAAAGTTTTTTTCTTCACAATAGGTGTATTTTGGAAGTCAGCATGCCATGATGTACTTGTGTGCAGATGTATTTCACATCAACTGTGTGACAGGCATGTCTTGTTTGATGCGCAAGTCTGTGTTGGAGGACGCTGCAGGCCTGAAGGTGTTTGACCAGTATCTGGCAGAGGACTACTTCATTGCCTAGACAGGTAAATAAAAATAACAAATACAGTCGAACCTGGGCAAGTGGTCACCTCTATTAAGCAACCACTTATCTTAAACAGCAACATTTTCTTGGCAGAGTCCTTGCCAACCCATTTATCACTCGGCACAATATTTACTATTGGAACCTCAAACCCATGTCAGCAGGGGTGGTAGTGTAGTGGATAGTGTTGGCTGCTCACGCTAGAGGTTCTGGGTTCAATCACCAGCTCAACCTAATGCCTCTCATTAAACCATTAAACAAAACTCAGTACTGGTTCTAACCAGGAAGCGGACTTGAGAGCGATTTATATAAGCTCATTGCTATCAAGCTAATATATATTAGTATGAACTAAGGTGTAAGATTATTGTATTACTGCTCAACAACTTTCTGTTTCATTTAACAAAATGTCACTACAATCTTGAAGGCGCTACCTACATATTTGGTTGATTGATTTACTTCACTGATCATATAAACACATCTAGATATTTAGTCGTGGGGAAGTATTTGAAATTCACAGAAAATAAAAAAATTCTGAAATTCTTTAAAAAGTATTAAAATGCCAGATAATCAATAGTATTGTTTTCTGATAAAATAGAAGCTTATTACTCATTTCAGTGCTTTCATTTTTATTTTTGATTTTAGCCATAATTAATGACTCATTTATTATTAATAAATACATACAAACATAACATGACAAAATAGAATTTCGATATTTTGAATAACAATTTATTTTTCATTCATTGATCAATCATATCAATTATACATTTTTCATTAATTAAGTTCAATAATTGTACAATCATATGTTTTTTCTTTAATTATTTATTCTTTTATTCGTTTGTCAGTTCAGTACTTTCGTTCTAATTTCAGAAGCTGGCGTGTAAAATGGTTCAGCAGAATTCGGGGACATATTCCATGATTGTCTACCTGAGATATAGGGTTGTGTGATTTGTAAGCTAGTCAACGTAAATGATAAATTACATGTATATAAAAGTTGTACAGAGTATGTAACCTACTAGGAGAGAAATGGATGTAAGCGGTTTGGTTAGCTCATTCGGCGTGTAAGCGAAGGGTCCCAAGTTTGAGTCCTGGACTGGCTGCATATTTTTCTTGTCCTGTTACAAATATAATACGATTCTAACAAAAGAATATAGTAATGCATAGATAAACTTTCAATATGCATGAATAAATATGACTGGCCCATCTTTCTACCTTCAGTATGTCTTTGGGAAACATGAGACCAATATTATATCAGACAGTTATGACTAAGGCCATGTCATCAAACAATAGAGGACAAGTTTACAGATGCCTCAAGTGTGACAAGAGTCCATATGAAGGAGAAAGGGTGAATGTTATCTAACATTTCTATAGGAAACATGCAGCAATTGACAAAGTACCTTTCTATTGTAACATTGGCAAGTTTGTCACTCTCTCAAAGACTGAACTGGAAAAATCATGTCAATAAAAAGATCTATCCTGCACATGCTGCAACAGTGCAGGCTATGCTAAAAATGGTGAAGCAGTCAATGAGCATGACAGCTTGCTTCAAAATTTAAAACAATATTATCCTCAATATGGATGTTGAAAGGTTGGACAAAGATGAAAGAATGATATGTTCTTGGGCAGGAATTGAGTGCAACAGGTTGATTCGTCATCTATATTGCAACAAGCTGCAATTAGTTGCAGAATAGAAACCAGTCAATGGGACAGAATATTTTCTCCCACAGATGTGTGGAGGAGTGGAGTCATCACTATGCTTTAGTTTACAGAAGATCAGGTGACCGCCTATTGCAGTTAAATTATATAGTAAATTTCGACGGGAGGGTCTGAAACTGGCCGCTTAAGGCAGGTGGCTGCTTATAACAGGTGACCGTTTGTACAGGTTTGACTGTATACAATTCAGACAGAAAGGACACATAGATAGGTTATGTTGAAGTTAAAGACGAAGGACTTTGTCTCCTAGAAAACATAAAATCATCATGTGAACCTAACCATGTAAGCATATGTAGTAGTTCCAGTACTGATACTTCTTCTTGTAGTTACAGTAAAAGTGTTCCTCAGTGTGAAAAGTGCATAGAAAGAGAAAACGAAAAACCTATAATAAAAAATGATATCCATATTACGGTTATAGCTTTGGAGCAAGTATTAAATGAAATGAATGGAATGATGAAAGATTTGAAAAAGGATAAAGAAAAAAGAGAAAGAGAATCAAATACAAAGAATGAATACATGTTATAACACCGAGAACATCAATAACAAGTATAAAAGCTAATACTGCCCATACAGGCCACCAAGAGAGAGTAAATTCTCATATGAGAGTTTAAATAAAAGCAGCATCAATACTGTAAATATGAAAGCATATTTGTGGAAACTTATTAAAATTTTTCAAAAGGTTTACTTGTTAATGATTGTTTGATTGAATATTTAACGTCACTTTTATTCTATCAAGGGCTAACAGATGATCAATTATCCTAACCACTGTTTCCTGGAAGGTTAACCAGTACTCGAGCACACTCCATCTCCGCAAGTAACTGATAACTGTCCCGCTTGAATCAGCGGCGAGAGACAAAATGTTGTATATCATGGAGATTGTGGCTGGGTAGGAATTCAAACTCACGACCCCTGGATTGATAGTCAGACACACTAAGGATTGAGCTAATCGGGGCCCGACTTTACCTGTTGAAACACACAGTGTATTTTTTATGTTAAGAAGTGTTACTTGGTTTATGATAGTGAGTGTAAATGGTTAAAACACAGGTTGAATTTGTACTTTAAAAAGTGTTTCTTATTTTCGTAAAATATATTTCCCAAAGTGTATACAGTATATTTTTGGTATACCAATATACAAGTGGTTTTGAATCAGTCATAAATGATGTCGGATAAAAATGTAAAATAATCACTATTAATGTCAAACTGATAATTAATTAATATGTATATACCGATGTTGGTTGAATTATTTGTAGGAGTTTTGGTAGAGTAACACAAATGTACAGAGAATGTTAAACTTGATACAATTGATTATGATTACCTTTAATTAGGAGAGTCATATAAAGGGACTTTATTTAAAAATAAATTCTCATGAATGCAATTTTTTTTAAGTCTTCCTTAGTATATTGATCTAAAATTTTATATGTTTTTGTGAGAATACAAATATTTTAAGGTGGAGGTAATGTGGAGCTTGATCTTGCTCATTGCAAGTATTATTCAAGTAAATCCAATATAAGTCAACCCTTTATGTTTAGTATTTGTACAGATTCATTTCTTAGAATTCTCGAGTATTATCGTACATTTATCAAGTGTGGTATTTATTGTGTTTACAAAGCATTTACCTGTTAAGTTTTACTTTCCGTAAAAGCTGTAAAGTTTAATCATTAGATAAGCACTCAGTTAACATTGGTGTTTGGGTGGGGTGGGGGGGCGGGGGATGGGGCAGTGACAGCTATCCTCTGCAAATATGTCACTTCGTAGGTAATACTGAATTGTGTTATTTTATATCTGATGTGTTTCCGGTCAAATACTTTCTTACTCTTAGACTAGTAAATGATTTGTCTTTAATCAGTAATTCTGCAGAATTCTGCATTCTTTTCCGTCAAAAATTGTGACGTCATTTGTATATTCTGCTATATTTTGCAGTTTCTTGTCTTTTTTTGCTGTTTTCCGCCAGCATCGGCAAATTACATTTCGACTTTACCAGGGAGAACCTCTTTGGATAAATAATATAAACAGTTTCCTTTTGGTTTATTGTTTAAAAGTCTCTGGCTGGAATAATTTATTTAAAAAAGGTTAGAAATACTAATAATACAAAAATTGAATAAAATAAATACAGATTTATTTAAACAATACAAAAGACTTGTTATTGAATTTAAAACAACTCAAACAATGTTACAACTGACAATTTATACACACTACCATTCTTATTAAACAGAACTGAACGTCTTCACAATATAACCTGATAATGCCATATATAACCTGGTTATGCAATATATAACCTGGGAATGATATATATAACCTGGTAATGCCATATATAACCTGGTCATGTCATTTATAACCTGGTAATGCCATTTATAACCTGGTCATGTCATATATAACCTGGTAATGCCATATATAACCTGGGAATGTCATATATAACCAGGTTCTGTTAAATATAACATGGTAATGCCATATATAACCTGGTAATACCATATATAACATAGTCATGTCATATATAACCTGATAATGCCATATATAACCTGGTTATATCATATAAAACCTGGTCATGTCATATATAACTTGGTTATGTCATATATAACCTGGTCATGTCATATATAACCTGATATTGCCAACCTGGGAATGTCATATATAACCTGGTAATGCCATATATAACCTGGGAATGTCATATATATATAACCTGGTTATGTCATATATAACCTGGTCATGTCATATATAACCTGATAATGCCATATATATCCTGGGAATGTCATATATAACCTGGTTATGTCATATATAACATGGTAATGCCATATATAACCCGGTTATGCCATATATAACCTAGATAGGTCATATATAACCTGGTCATGTCATATATAACCTAGATAAGTCCTATAAAACCTGGTCATGCCATATATAACCTGATAATGCCATATGTAACCTGGGAATGTCATATATAACATGGTAATGCCATATTTAACCTGGTAATGTGATATATAACCTGGGAATGTCATATATAACCTTGTTATGTCATATATAACCTGATAATGCCATATATAACCTGGGAATGTCATATATAACCTGGGAATGTCATATATAACCTGGTCATATCATCTATAACCTGGTCATATCATTTATAACCTGAGAATGTCATATATAACCTGATAATGCCATATATAGCCTTGGAATGTCATAAATAACCTGGTTATGTCATATGTAATATGGTAATGCCACATATAACCGGGTTATGCCATATATAACCTGGGAATGTCATATATAACCTGATAATGCCATATATAGCCTTGGAATGTCATAAATAACCTGGTTATGTCATATGTAATATGGTAATGCCATATATAACTCTGTTATGCCATATATAACCTAGATAAGTCATATATAACCTGTAATGCCATATATTTATAACATGGTTATGCCATATATATCCTGATAATGCCATATATAACTTGGTAATGCCATATATAACCTGGGAATGTCATATAATACCTGGTAATGCCATTTATAACTTGGTAATGCCATATATAACTTGGTTATGCCATATATAACCTAGACCTGTAATGCCATATATTTATAACATGGTTATGCCATAATATATAACCAGTAATGCCATATATAACCTGGATAAGCCATATATAACCTGGTAATGCTACATACACCTGGAAGTGCCATATATAACCTGGTAATGCCATATATATAACCCAGATAAGCCATTTATAACCTGGTAATGCTATATACACCTGGAAGTGCCATATATAACCTGGTAATACAATATATAACTTGGTAATGCCATATACAACCTGGTTATACCATAGATAACCTGGTAATGCCATATATTACCTGGTAATGCCATATATAACCTGGATAAGCCATTTATAACATGGTTATGTCATATATAACCTTGGTAATGCCATATATAATCTGGATATGCCATATATAACCTGATAATGCCATTTAGAACCTGGTAATGCCATATATAATCTGGTAATGCCATATACAACCTGGTAATATCATATATAACCTGGTAATGCCAAATAAAACCTGTCATGCCATATATAATCTGGTAATACCATAGATATCCTGGTAATGCCATATGTAACCTGGTAAAGCCATATATAACCTGTAATGCCATATATAACCTGGTAATACCATAGATAACCTGGTAATGCTATTTATAACCTGGATAAGCCATTTATAACCTGGTAATGCCATATACAACCTAGTAATACCACAAATAACCTTTTAAAGCCACATATAACCTGGTTATGCCATATACAACATGGTAATACCATATATTACCTGGTAATGTCAAACAACCTGGTAATGCCATATATAACCTGGTAATGCCATATATAATCTGTAATGCTCTATATAATCTGGTAATACCATATACAACCTGGTAATGCTATATATAACCTGGTAATGCCATATATAATCTGTAATTCCATATATAACCTGGTAATACCATAGATAACCTGGTAAAGCAATATATAACATAGTAATGCCATATATAACCTGGATAAGCCATTTATAACAATTAGTTCACCAACTGTGAAAATTGATCTGTAAGAATCAAAGAAACAGATCCAGGTATATTCTATTATAGCTTGATATTTTTAACCAGTGAAAAAGTTTGCCAGTGACTTACAGAAGGACGGTGGTTCTACTCGGACTTGTGCATGAGTCTTTCTTAGGTTAGTATATGCAGTTGAGGTCTTTCCCCACTGTTATATCTGGCAGACATATATGACCTACTGGTATTCTGTGTTAGACATGGTATGGTGGACGATTCCTTTTTGTCTGGATTCCTTTGTCAGGCAGTGTACCAGCACCAGATGCCATCTTCACATTAGTTTCCTTCAAGGGAATTTCTTCCTAATCTGAAAATAAAAAATAATTAATATGTACTTTTTTTGTATGTGTGTACACAGTCATGTGTATGGTAATATATACTTTAATATGTATCTGTACATTACACAATACTTATCATAAATGGTAACCTACCAAAGTTTCTTTTGGTGCCATCAGCGTCTGCTGCAGGACAATCTTGGTAGCTGTCAGGACAGAGCCCGGTCACCAGTTGGCAGTGGGGACTCTTCCAATTCATCATCAAGGAATAAACTTTTCTTTAGGCTGAAAATAAAAAGAGAAGAAATTTGTACTTTTTTGTATGTGTGTGAACAGTCATATAATGTATGATAATAAATTATATGCTTATCTACACATTACATTAGTCTTTTCACTAACTACAATCACAAGAGAGAAGCTACCAAAATGACTTTCCATGCTGAAGGGGCTTCAAACTTGTGTTACAAGGGAGCTCGCAGAGATTTTGAAAATATTTATCAGATCTTACGATCTATTTATCAAGTTAAGATAACATTTAGGCTATGCAATTTAAACAGCACCCACAACCCATGGTGCAGAAATGGAGCATGAATAAGATGAGTGTTAGCCATAGTACAGGACAATGTCATCTCAGATTAATACTTAGTGACTGTCAAACCTGTGTAAACTATTTCCTATGTATTATTGATAAATAAATAATGCAGTGCTCAATAAAAAAATATAAAACAGCTACAATGAAGATATATAAAATTAACATTAAAATTACATAATGATCACTGAAAGTTTGACAGTTTAATGTCTCTGCAGCCTGGTGTGGGTCCCCGTGTTCGGGACACTCGATGACCGACTTCGAGACGAGCCAGACTCAAAAACTGGGTGTCGCTGGGTAGGCCAGAGGGTGTAGAAGACACCTGAAGTGTCCATTGAAACCCAAGTATTACCCAACGGCGCACATTGGCGGCGGGCGAGACCCGGTCATTTCGCCTCATTCGCTCCATACAGCCTACAGACTGCAGCCTGGTGTGGGTCCCCGTGTTCGGGACACTCGATGACCGACTTCGAGACGAGCCAGACTCAAAAACTGGGTGTCGCTGGGTAGGCCAGAGGGTGTAGAAGACACCTGAGGTGTCCATTGAAACCCAAGTATTACCCGACGGTGCTATATTGGCGGCGGGCGAGATCCCGTCATTTCGCCTCAATCGCTCCATACAGCCTACAGACTGCAGCCTGGTGTGGGTCCCCGTGTTCGGGACACTCGATGACCGACTTCGAGACGAGCCAGACTCAAAAACTGGGTGTCGCTGGGTAGGCCAGAGGGTGTAGAAGACACCTGAGGTGTCCATTGAAACCCAAGTATTACCCGACGGTGCTATATTGGCGGCGGGCGAGATCCCGTCATTTCGCCTCAATCGCTCCATACAGCCTACAGACTGCAGCCTGGTGTGGGTCCCCGTGTTCGGGACACTCGATGACCGACTTCGAGACGAGCCAGACTCAAAAACTGGGTGTCGCTGGGTAGGCCAGAGGGTGTAGAAGACACCTGAAGTGTCCATTGAAACCCAAGTATTACCCAACGGCGCACATTGGCGGCGGGCGAGACCCGGTCATTTCGCCTCATTCGCTCCATACAGCCTACAGACTGCAGCCTGGTGTGGGTCCCCGTGTTCGGGACACTCGATGACCGACTTCGAGACGAGCCAGACTCAAAAACTGGGTGTCGCTGGGTAGGCCAGTTCTACAACCACCCTGCTCTACCTTGTTTGTTACATTAATGGTTGTTGTTATGACCCCTATTGATATTGTTACAACAGAGATTGCGATTTCAAGCCTTAGTATAAGGTCAGCTACCACCATTGCGATTTCCATAGACTTATATTATAACGTTTGACCAAATTTTCACATTTTTAACATTGGCGGACCAAAAAGTCCTATATCATATTAAAGTACTGTCTTAGACTCAAATAAAAATGTCCCAAAAATGGGGTCAAAAGTAACACTTTTTACCACGTTTTGCCCCCTGAAGTTGGGTAGCCCCACTTTCAGCATGAAAAAAAGTAAATTTCACCAATTTTACTTTCCATGCAGTTTCCTTGATAAAATGAATTGAATTAATAATTCTAATTTTTATTGAAACAAACATAATAAACTTATATTTTATTGTGATCATTTGCCAGTTTCACATTTTCATCCAACCAGAATTAAGTTTACTATAAAAATATATGCCCTGAACATCCCTATACTTTTTTCAACCAATCAGAGAGCTCGTCTCAATGGTGGTTGCTGAGGGTATTACTAAAACCCGGTCAAATTCCGGCCGATCCGGTCACTTTTCCGGCCATGCGGAAAAGGCAAATGTGGCGTGTATACCAGTGATTATGATGTTAAACTGTCCTAATCCCATTAATTATGTAATGCCCTTGACATATATTTCAAGAAAATATATAAAAAAAATAAAATAAATCTGGTCTTAAAGTTTACATTTTTATGACGTTTTTTGACGATTTTTCGCCGTTTTTGACTAATTCCGGCTGCGTTTGAATGGCTTTTTAAAGTATATTTATTGTAAATAACCATGGTTTTAATCAATTCTTACAAAGATTAAGATATGCTGCATCTATAACAATGAAAATAAAAACAAAATCAATAACATATAATTGTTTATTTCGCTCGATACAGAGAACATATATTTTTCATAAAAACATGGCGATTTCACAGGTGTGGCGTATTTACCGCACGTTGTAAGATTTAGACAATATTTACACGGCGTAACAAAACATTAAAGATTTAGACACTATTTACAAGACGTAACAAAACATTGTAAGATTTAGACACTATTTACAAGACGTAACAAAACTTTATAACAAAGTTAAACGAATAAAAAATACAACATTATGTGCATGCAGATTCTATGCTGTGTATAGAACGTTTACCTTTCCGAATCATATTTATACATTTTAACGATACAACATGTAGTAACAAAAGGTACAAGCATTCATATACAAAGAAATGATACAAAAGATAGGGGAATATAATATATAGTACACGATAGATTATTATAGGATTTACAGATGACCTGATGCAATAGTTTAACTATCAAAATATCTATATTTCATTTTCATTTAAACACGACAGACAATTCCAGAATTTCAAGTTATTTTGATTTGCATATTGATAATGGTACCATTAAACTCCGATGGAAATAAGTTGTTATACTGTAGTTGTGTATACTGTGGATGAATACTTGTCTTACACGATAAAAAATTTAAATCTGATATATTATAAATGGTCAACTAGTCTACTTTATTAACAATGCATATTAATGCATGTTTTTTTAACCTGATTTATATTAATGTGCTTGATCACAATAAATAAATAAATAAATAAATAAATAAATAAATAAATAAATAAATAAGTAAATAAATGAATAGGTCTAAATCATACAACGTGCGGTAAATACGCCACAACTGTGAAATCGCCAGGTTTTTATAGAAAATATATGTCCTCTGTATCGAGCGAAATAAACAATTAAATGATATTGATTTTGTTTTTATTTTCATTGTTATAGATGCAGCATATATTAATCTTTGCAAGAATTGATTAAAACCATGGTTAATTACAATGAATATACTTTAAATAGCCATTCAAACGCAGCCGGAATTAGTCAAAAACGGCGAAAAATCGTCAAAAAACGTCATAAAAATGTAAACTTTAAGACCAGATTTAAGGCATTAATTTGACCGGGTTTTAGTAGTGCCCGGTAGCTGACCATAACAATTGTTGTTACACTTAGGTTTTCCACAGACCTGTGATAGTTTGTGCCATGCTTTACCATTTTTATGCTTAAACTTAACTGAATTTGATGTTTAACGCTATTATTAAATATGTCTAACATTATGTAGTGTCTTGTCAAATGCTTTATATCTAGGTTCTGTTTATTGTTAAGTCTCATATTCCCCACCCTTAACATATAATAATTTCATGTTTTAACCCCACCCTTAATATGCGTTCCACCCGCTCTCCATTGGTTAATAAAATCTTTTTTTAAACACTGACGTCATTATCTAAACAAAATATTCGTATTCAAGATGGCTGGGACTGTTGTTTCCCTCCTATATTCACGAATTTGAAACTAACAAACACAGCGAAGCCCGTTACCGTGAGTCCAAAAATAACATAAAGTGACGATTGGTATATCTTTATAATCAGTAAATGGTATGTAAATATTGCAGTGGTCTACTCTGGTCTTGCCGTTTCTTCTTCGAAATACAATTTGACAATTGCGTCATAAATGAAGATTTCACAGCACCCACGGGCATTTGCAACGTTAGACGTAACTTGGCTGAAAAAAGGTTTGAAGGCACAGTTGTAAGGGATCTGATTCATGCCAGTGTAGATAGTTTCCCACAATCTGTACAGTAGCATCATATTTGACTCTTGTGATCTGGATGATCATGCAGGAACCCATTAACTATGTGATGGTACTATGATACCAATGTATATAGTTTCCCAAAGTCTGTAGTAGCATCGCATTGACTCTTGCGATCTAGATGATCATGCAGGAACTCAGTAACTGTGTGACGGTACAGTGATACCAGTGTAGATAGTTTCCCACAGTCTGTAGTAGCGTCACACAGTGCTCCAGATAAGCTTTTGGCTAAATGCTTATTTTACTCCCTAAATTAAAATTCAATGCTTAAAATGAAAATTGAAAGAGTATTTTCAGATCAACTTTTGGCCAAATGCTTATTTTACTCCCTAAATTAAAACGCAATGCTTAAAATGGAAATTGAAAGAGTATTTTCAAAATTTACCTTTACTTCTGACCAGACTTTGTTAATGTTTGCTTTAATACAGATCTTTAATACAGATTTGAGGTTGCCTTCAGTTCCATTTATTATCAGCCATGGGAATTTTACTTTCCATGATTCAATAGTATTTCTATTGACCTTGCCTCCCGTGTGTTTTTTGTTTATTTTTTGTGTCTTCGTAATACATGCATCAATAACTCACTTTTGAGAGTATTGTTTTTCTTAAAGAACTGGAATAAGT
This sequence comes from Panopea generosa, assembly GCA_029582155.1. Classification (NCBI taxonomy): domain Eukaryota; kingdom Metazoa; phylum Mollusca; class Bivalvia; order Adapedonta; family Hiatellidae; genus Panopea; species Panopea generosa. The sequence continues at coordinate 72,449,866 of CM055895.1, read as the reverse complement.
TAGCAGATAATGATTGGGTTTCTGTTGGTTTTTTTGTCTTCCGGCACCAGAAGCAGACTGCCATTTATAATAAATACGATAAAGTAATCGGCTAAAGTAATGCAGGTTTGTTTATAGCAGCAGGGCCTCCTCTGGCTATTTTTTTGTTTTCGCCACTACTTTCGCCATATTTGAAAAGTTGGAGCCAAATTTAAAAAAATGGAGCCAAATTAAGAGCCATTTTTGTAGCCAACTAAATTGCATACCTCGGCCAACGTTATCAAACCAGTCATAAGTTACAGTAACTTACTGCATGTTTTCTTTTACTTGTTTTAGCATTTGAATTAAACACGTTTTTTCGTGAGTATAATTTTTAATGTATATTGCAATACTATTAAAAATTATTATTATCTTGTTAGTTGTTATTGCCTGAAGTCAATAATTAAGGGAAGCAGTGATAGTTAGTAACTAAGTTTTTTATTTATATTGCAAACGATGCATAAGTTTAAATGGAGTGCAGTCAAAAACCAAAACAGCCCCAGTCATATTTCTGTACTTGTTTGATTTTGTCAATGTTTGTGATTTATGCACATAAATAACAGCTGTTTGAGCCTTGTTTTGTTTTGCTTTTATTTTTTCTTTAGTATGCTATTCTCATAAAACCCCATACAGTGTATTTTATAATTATTTAAAATGTATACACATCAATTTACTTTAAAATTATTAATACACAAATTGTGGATTTCCAGCTAGCGAATTGACTGAAATGCTGTTGATTAAAACATTACACAACATTTTCTAAATATCCATGTTACCCCACCCACTTTGTCACAACAGACTCGGTATAAATATGGTAAATATTAACATTTTAACAACAGAGCATATAGATCAAACATATCTACTTATTGTAAAACCTTGGTATTGATATCAAACGACCAACAGTCATCGCTGACATTATGAACAAAATTATTTTACAGACAAAATCTACAGTCATTTATTGTTTTTATCCCAGAAGCCGCCATTTTGAAACTGTTGACAAAAAATTGGGGTTACCCATGAAAGTATAGTTGACAGTGTATTGGCATAAACAATTTTTCTAAACCTGTTTAGCATATTTTAAGAATATTTAATTTTCTATATGATTAAAACATGTAAATATATATAATAGTTAAAAATATGAATATGCCGGTTGTCACTACGCGACCACGTGACTATTTTTAGCATATGCTAATTTTAGCTATGGGTAATCTTACACATGTGTTGAAATTTATGATGTGTGACAGTGCAATGGCCTGAGGGGGATATCACAGCTGGGTGCTGATTAATCTGTTAAATGTCATGGTTGTTGATTGGGATGAGGGAACAGTTAAATGGATTAGCCAAGATAATTTCTACAGTTAGTTTTTTTTAGAAAATTTGAATACGAGAATCGGCTGTTCATTTCCTTGTCGCAACCACTTTCGCAAAAGAAGAAAATCTTTCGCAAATTAAAAATTTCCTTCGCATTTAGCGACATTGGCGAATTCCAGCGGAGGCCCTGAGAAGGCCTCTTTAAAACACTTTGAATACTCAACATGTTCCCATGTGCGTCTCAGTGACAATGATCTACGGGAAATAACTCTTATTGTATATAGTTAGTGTGGTTCCCCGATCTACCAATAAACAGTCGATTTTTATCGGTATAGGTCAGGGAACCAGACTATGTTTTACATAGCAGTTACTTCCCTTAGATTTTTTTTTTCACGGTGTCTACTTCTGTTATGAAAACCCGGGTCTTTGGAAATATGATATGCACAAGATCGCCAATGAAATGCTTAACTTCAATTGTTTATGCGTACCAGTATGCACATTTATTATTTTCAATGCTTTTTTTGTCAATTTCAATGCTTATTTACGCAAATATGCACCTTATCTGAAGCACTGGTCACATTGACTCATGTGATCTGGATGATCATATAGGAACTCAGTAACTGCGTGACAGTACTGTGATACCAGTGTAGATAGTTTCCCACAGTCTGTAGTAGCGTTGCATTGACTCTTGTGATCTGGATAATCATGCAGGAACTCAGTAACTGAGTGATGGTACTGTGATACCAAATTTTACCAATGTAGATAGTTTCCCCGGTCTGTAGTAAAGTCGCATTGACTCTTGTGATCTGGATGATCATGCATGAACTCAGTAACTGCGTGTTGGTACTGTGATACCAGTGTAGATAGTTTCCCACAGTCCGTAGTAGCGCCACATTGACTCTTGTGATCTGGATGATCATGCAGGAACTCAGTAACTGTGTGATGGTACTGTGATACCAGTGTAGATAGTTTCCCCACAGTCTGTAGTAGCGTCGCATTGACTCTTGTGATCTGGGTGATCATGCAGGAACTCAGTAACTGTGTGATGGTACTGTGATACCAGTGTAGATAGTTTCCCACAGTCTGTAGTAGAGTTGCATTGACTCTTGTGATCTGGATGATCATACATTAACTCAGTAACTGCGTGATGGTACTGTGATACCAGTTTAGATAGTTTCCCACAGTCTGTAGTAGAGTTGCATTGACTTTTGTGATCTGGATGATCATGCAGGAACTCAGTAATTGTGTGATGGTGTATTAAACTACACCACTTCAAAGGCACATACACAATGTTTTTTCAAACCTCTGTCCTTCATTTTTAGCTCTACTGGCCAAAGGCCAGAATTGCTTTTGCGATGACGCGTTGACTGTCGTCCGTCGTCTGTTATCAGCACTTTCTCTGAAACCACTGGGCAAAAAAAAATGAAACTTCACATGGTTGTTTCTATTGCAAAGGAAACTATACAGAAGATTTTTTTTTTTCGATCTGAAATTCAAGATGGCCGCCATTACTAAAAATAGTCCAAAACTTAAAAAATCTTCTCATGAACGGCCCAACAGATTTTCAAAATGTTTATGTAGTAATGATGACCAACTATAGTTCTATAAGATTTGTTCAGATGGTGTCCCTAGGGTAAAAAATGACCCTGCCCTGAGAGTTCAATAAGGGGACACATGTCGATATAATATTTTTTTTTTTTTTTTAAAATGGAAATAATTCTGCCTATATCTTCACTAAAGCATTGTTAGGTAAAGGCAGTTAAGATTTGTAAAAATGACTCGGTTCCTATGTCTTAAGGGGTCCCAAAAGGGTACAAATTGGGAATTAGTAAAATTGTTTTCTTAAGAACCGGTATGTCAGATTTGTACATATTTGATATAAATTATCCCTAAGTGTAGGGGTTTGATTGCAGATAAGAATTTAGGGGTTAAGATATATAGGGGCCCTGTAAGGGGATTTAGAATTTTACATAGAGATACAATGGGAAAACAGAAAATTCTCTTTTTTTTTCATTTATTCTGAAACCACAAGGCCAGTGAAACTGAAACTTCACATGGATGTTTCTGTTGCATAGGAGACTATACAAAAGATTTATTTTTTCTATCTTAAATTCAAGAAGCTACTAAAAATAGTCCAAAACTTAAAAAGTCTTCTTCTCATGAACGGTCCAACAGATTTTCAAAATGTTTATGTAGTAATGATGACCAACTATAGTTTTGTGAGATTTGTTCAAATGGTGTCCCTAGAGTTAAAAATGACCCCGCCCCGATGTTTCTATTGCATAGTAGAATTTCAAAAAGTGCTATGGCAACTATGAGTCAGTAGAGCGTCCTCAGGCCCTCTTGGGCCTCTTGTTTAGTTTTTGAAGAATGGAATCAAGTACTGCATGGTATGCAGTCTCTGCATTATGATCACCTCCTGTTGATTGTTGGCGCTTGCTCACCTTCAGATAAACTTTTGGCTTGGAAATTGAACAAAGGCCAATAGGGCAATACTTAAGTTTATTTTCTAAGCTTCAATAGTATCTTGAATTTGCCATTCCATTGTATACGATCATACACACTTCATCAATTTTCAGTCATAATTTTGATAAACAATGGATTAAATAGAGAATCTTACATAAGTGCTTATTCATAATTGAATTTACTAAACAAGCTGGAAAAAAATAATATGCGAGGCTCTGCATTATATCATTTTTCCCAACAAGTTTAATAAATTCAATAATAAATGAGCATGAATGTAAAATTCATTTTATCACATAACTCAGGAAAATATTACATTTACCATTTATATAACAGATCACCTCTATAAGGAAAAAGAAAAAAAACAGGCATATTTGTTCCAGGGAGTCATCATATCATGTAACGTCTTAAAATAACCTCATTTAACCATGAAAAATTGATGTCATTTATATATCAGAGCAATTTGGGAAGTACGTCTGCAATACGCATATGAGAGCCAAGTTATATGGTAAACACAGAGTAATGAATCAGAAGCGATATATAAAAAAATATTTCATGGGTTTATTACACTCCTGGGGCCTTATCCATAAAGCATCTTAGTTTTTTTCTTAGCACTTTTGGAGCAAAGTTGAGGTTTAGCAGTTTGGTTCAGCATACACATACATGTATTCAGACTGACATTCATGTATGATGTCCATCAATTTTACATTAGCAAATGAACATACATATATTTGTTTATGGAAATATATGCACTTTTGCAGTTTTGATTACACAGGAAATCTGTCAGGGAGAGTCTTTGTAGTACAAGAAAGTACAAACTCCTTCTAGGAGTGAGATTATCGATGTCAGTTCAAGTCTGACCCTTGGACAAATTGAAAGGCTTCCATTAATTGTTCATATAAAGGCTTTTAGGCGGCAATGATGTTGACTTTTGGTTTAATTATTTGGTATGAAATATGGATTATTTATACAAATAAGATAAACATTAAGCAAATTTTAATTTATAAATTTTTTGAACACTGTAAAGTTTCTATTCAGTGAGGTAGATTTAAATAAAAATAAAGAATATTTAAATACTTGCATACAATCATTCATTCTGTATGAACTATTTATATATAGAAACTGCATTTCATTTTTTTATGAAAATCAATTGAATTTGGGTCGTGCTAAAAAGTACCAGTTTGCATTTCATTGGCACCATCATGCTGCTTTGCTTGTAGCTTGTAGGACATTACGTTTCATGGGATGCTTAACTCAGTAGCCTAGGTAGCCACGAAGATGTGCACAACTGCGCTTATTCAACAGGACTGTAAACAAAGTCACTGTTCATACAATGACATTAATTTGGTAGCAAGATACTTCTGTTTTTTTTTTTAATATAAAAAAAAATAACATCATAATTATTCTATCATCTTAAATAATTTGAAAATATATTGTAATTTATACAAGAATGAAAAGTACAGTTTTGAGTTTTCATCAAGAGATGGAAAAACATTTTCTAGTCTAGTTCAGACATCAGACATAAGAGTAGTCTGTTTTTCATTGCGGGATCAAAATCATGCTAATATTCCTGAATAAACACAAACTTACTTATATGGGCAGTTTTAGCTTTCCTTGACAAAGTCCAAGGAGAGCTATTGCCATGACCCCGGCTTCGTCGTCGGCGTCATCGTCTGTAGACACCCAGGTTAAACTTTTGCGTTTAAGTTTAAGATATCTATGCAACCACTCATTGGATGTGAATGAAACTTTGCAAGTGTGTTCACCATCATCAATGGAACACATACACAAGAACCATTACTCTGGATTGTATTTTCGCACAGTTTTGTCCCTTGTATGACTTAGGCACCCAGGGGCGAGCTTTGTTGTCTTCTGACAACTCTTGTTGTTACAGCAGCACTTTATTAAAAAGATTTGTGTCAAATATTTGGTTGGGGTTGCAATGTTTCAGAACTGAACATGGTGTTTTCTTTTACAGGTCAGAAGAGGAGAAAAGTAGCCCACAGGGATCTTTACACCAAGACCAGTAGAAGTCACAGTATCTTCAGTATTAGACTGGTTCAAGCCCCGCTGGATCCCAGGGGACAGGAAGTGTTACAGGTGAGACCTGTTAGCTGGGGGATTCTCTTTGGTTGAGTGGTTGCAGACTTAATTCCCAGCATCAAAAACCATCACTCGGTTGCGGTTTTACCCAGGAAGTGAATGTTGTTTACATAGCAAATTTTGCCATAATAACAATGTTGCCATAGCGGGGCAGGTCTTGATGTTCTTAATCTCAATGATGGATCATTTATTAAACTTTAATACAGTATTAAAGTGACTCTTCTAGGAGAACTGTTGTTAAAACTAATCTTTTATATGTTTGCCACTCGTGTTAAAGATTGCGGGGTTTAATCGCCAGCTCGACCTGATGGCCTAAAAAAAATGACACTCATTACTTGTTCTACCCAGGAAGCAGATTTGTTGTATAAGCTCTGGGCTTAGCATGCAGTCGAGCTATAATATGTATGTAATTATTGCAGGATTTACACAAGATCTGCAGCAGTCAACTGTCATTGGTAGAACTGGCTGGTAGTGAGAGAGTGGCGAGGACCAAGAACCAGGGTGATCGCCTTAAAGAAGCTGGTAAAAAACAGTAAATAATGGGCCGTCCTTCAGTTGTCGTCAAGGTAAAGTTTCTACAACACATTAAAACATATTGTTTACTCTGACCCAGTATTTTTCATGTGGGTAGGTAGGTACAGGGCTGGAAAATTCCACTTGCCTGACCATGACATGTAAACATTTGGTCAGGCCAAGTAAGATTTAAGCAACAGACCTGATATTTCTTTGATTTTAAGCATTGATTAAAAAAAGGGTTGGAAAGGGAGGACGAGTAGCTTTTATAAGATATTTCAAGCCCTGAGGTATTACCAGATTTTGATTTTTTAGTGTCATTTTGAACAAAAATGTGCAGAAATAATGAAAGAGAAAATATCGACACTTTGAAAATCAGTAAAAAGATTTCAGTAGGTGCAAATTGAGTGAGTAGATAGGAGCACTGCAAACACAGACTTTTTTAAGAAAGGCCTTTTTGTAATGAATATACCAAAGCTTACTGCTGTGCGATACTATAAAGTAACACAGAGTATACATGTATCTGGTTTAATTTCCTATATGTTTCAAGCTCACAATGGCACTGATATAATGAAACATAAAAATGTACTTTCACTGTTTTTTCATTGCTTCACATTTTCATTCAGATTTACAAGCGTCTGTCGGTTTACTGAGTGCTTATGCCGGGCCTGGTTTCTTTAGCTGGTAGCTTGTTTGACTGTCGAACCAGAGGTCACTAGTTTGAATCCTAGCATTGCAACAGTCTCCTTAATGATTGATATGTCTTGTGTATCCTTGTCATTTGTCTCTCACGCCTGCTTCAAGTGGATTGTAATCAGTTTCTTGCGGAGATTGTTGTGCTAGAGTTCTGGGTAACCGTCGAGGATCCCAGGAAAGAGTGGTTAGGTTAACTGACAGTCTGTTACTCCCAGGAAAGTGTGGTTAGGTTAACTGACAGTCTGTTACTCCCAGGAAAGTGTGGTTAGGTTAACTGACAGTCTGTTACCATTGATGGCATGAAAATGGCTATGAGGGCGCTGCGTACATGTTTAGAGGCTCTACGTGAGAACCAGGCATCCAGTGGCGGAAGTAGACTGGTACATATTGTGATTCCAAGTTAACACATCTGTTCAAGAACTTCTTTGATGAGGATGGTCAAGTGCGCATGGTCGTGTGAGTAAACCCAAAGGCAGAAGAGTACGATGTGACGGTGGTAAGTATAGCCGCATTAAGAAGATATCGTGATTTAGATTTTATGTTGAAATTGTTTCCAACTGGAAATAACTCATTGTCAGAAAAACAATTAAAAGGGATAACAAGCCAGACCCAGTTTGCTCAGTAGGTATTACATGTATGTCTTCGCTATCAATCCAGGGGTCCAGAGTTTGAATCACCACCACCAGTCTTTCTGATGATTGATATCATATCTCATTACCATTTGTCTCTCACTGCTGAATCAAGTGGGGATAGTTATCAGTTACATCTTGAGATTGGTGTGCTACAGTATTGGTTAGATTAACTGATATATGTGTGGCAATATCTGTGTTCTACAGTATTGGTTAGGTTAACTGATATATGTGTGGCAACATCTGTGTGCTACAGTATTGGTTAGGTTAACTGATATACGTGTGGCAACATCTGTGTGCTAGAGTATTGGTTAGGTTAACTGATATATGTGTGGCAATATCTGTGTGCTAGAGTATTGGTTAGGTTAACTGATATATGTGTGGCAACATCTGTGTGCTACAGTATTGGTTAGGTTAACTGATATATGTGTGGCAGTGCTAGAGTATTGGTAAGGTTAACTGATATATGTGTGGCAACATCTGTGAGCTTCTTTTATAGACATGGTTATTGGCAAAAAAATGTTTATACAAATTATAAAATTCTGAAAAATCCTGAAACTACTGTTGAGATTTGAGTTCTCTGTTGATGTAATTGTATTATAATCTTTTCTCTTTTTTTTTTCACAGCATGTGGTGAAGTTTACAGGGATGGCACAGGAAGTTATGATACAGAGAGCTCAACAGGCCAAGTTTGATCTGGGTCTTGCACCTGGTCGTCGACGTCTTGGTGAGAAACTCTGTGAGGAAAAGCTCCTTGAAGAGAAGGAGAGGGAAGAAAAAGAAGGTAAGAAAATAAGGGTAGAGTTTGGAGTCAGTACTTCAATATAGCTTTTAAAAAATGGAGACAAATTACCATTTAGCTTTTAAAATGAAGTGGGGTGGAGTAAATAGACTCCTGTGAAATATTTTAACAAGATTTCTGTACTGAAATACAGTGATTCAGAAAATGTTTATTTAAAATATATGAATTAGTAAATGAAACCAAATGATTACATCAATAATTATTTCTTTATTTTAACATATAAATCAGGAGTGTGAAATTCCACTTACCCGCTTGTGTTGCTGAGTTTGAAGTTGTAGTCAGGCGAATAAAGTGTAAATGCTAGTTAATGGGTTGAGAATATTCCTGTGATATAATTATTCCAAAAATGTGGGAAAAAAAAACATTTAAATTATTATTCATTCAAACTAACAATTATTCTTTATTTATTTCATTTATAGTGAAAAATAATAAGAATTAAATTTTTTTGCATTTGTCAAAATTTTCATGCGTGACTTTGATGTCTTAACCAATAATTACCATGTATGTTGTGGAATACGCTGTACATAATTTATGAATAAAATATGTTTAAAACAATAAGATAACAGGACTCTATTTGTTCGATCGGAAATGGCAGTATCATTATGATATACGGAACACCTCACTCAATTCTACAAATAAAAATGGACAAATGGTGCCCAAGGAGTTTCGAATACTCAGACTGTATGACTGTTTAAATATTTATATAACATATTAGTAATACAGTGTTATCTTAAGTATGTACATCTGTATAATTTCAACTTCAAATTTTATTTTCTTGTATTCAGCTTTGGAGATGGTTCCCCGTCCATGTGTAGTTTTCTCACTTGGCCCAGACTTTCCAAACATGGAGGTGAGTAGGTACATGCAAAGAAGCAAAAATAAAATAAATCGCAACTGATTTTGAAGATTTTGAAGATTTTTTTTTTTAATATAAATTCTTATATTTCCATTATGGTTCTTGTTATATCTGCCTTGCCACAGAAAAACAAGATTTTATAATGTAATCAGTGTCCTCCCAAGCTAAAACATCTATTTCTCCCCAAAACGGATTATAAAAAATTCCCATATTTCCAAATAGTTAAACAGATTGTGCTTCTTTCCCCATAGAATTTATAAAGCTAGTCCTGAAAGAGTTGTTGCCCTTTATATATTTTAAATAGTAAAATTTATATTGGTACATGTAGCTCTTTTTTTTTTTTTGACCAGATTTAATTTATTATAGTCATGACTATGAAAAAAAAAAGAAAACATTTCAAATTCAAAAAAGAGAAATCTTTCGAAATCAATAAAAAAATGTTTAAATAGGTGCAATTTTAGGGAGTAGGTAGGAGCATGGCAAATAAACATTTGATTCAAAATTTGGACATATTACAGGTAAAAAATGTGCTTGAATTTGTTCATTGTTTGAAAAGTGCTTGAATTCTGAATAGAAAAACCCTTAAAATTGTCCAGTACCTACTTAAATTTTATAAAATTAGCAACATTCATAATTGAGAGATATTTTTATGCCCCCCAAAAAAATGTTGGGGTGGCATATAGTAATCGCAGCGTCTGTCCGTCCGTCTGTCTGTCCGTCCGGGCAGACAAATGGGTATTTAAGTGTCAACAGATGATCAACAGAACATGACGACGTGTCGCGAGTAAGACCCACACCCGTACCTCAAAGGTCAAGGTCACAATTTGAGTTTGTTTGACAACACTATGAGTTTATGTGAGATTTCGTTTCTGGCCTGTAACTTTGTCATGCATAGATGAATTTTAATGATACTTGCTACAAATGATCAACATAACATCATTACATGTTCGGGGGCATGTGACACTTAACAGTGACATTTCTTGTTCTTCTCAAAAACAGTCTTTTTTTTTGTTGCTAAAATCTATCTCATTAAAAGATTTTCAATGTAAACTTAACCCAGATAAAACAGCTGACCCCTACACATCTACAGTGTAACAGTAAAACAGCAAGGTAAGTTTTTAGTAGATGTTTGCCTGGTAATATATATGAAGATGTCCAGCAAGTGAGTCCATGAAAATTGAGTTAGAGTCTTGGAAAAGTCCTTGATTTATTTTTCACTAAGGTCTGTACGAACAATGTGTTGTTTGTTACAGATGATTGACTGTAATGTCCAGGAAACATTGATGCGCCTCAGCATGTTCCTGTGTGATCGCTATTCACGGAGACAGTCAATCCTCATGGACTTCAAAGTGCAACGTAAGTTTTCTATGATCTGTTTTGGCCAATATTATTACTTTTTCTAATTTTTAACTAAAGTCATCCATCGACAAACATGCTTTAAGACAAAAACAATGTAAATAAAAAAGCATAATTCATGTAAAAAAATGTTTTTTGTTATGTGTAATAATCACAAGAATGGGTATAACCAGAAAAAGCATGTCTTATAAAAAGTACTTTGTGGCTATTGCACTGAAAACCGTTTTCGCAGTCAACTCACAGATTTTGAACGAGAGTACTAGCATCTTGAAAAACGGAATGTAAAATTGGAGAGCCTTAGCAACAGAATAGACAGCACCTATTCCAAGATGGAGTCCAAGTGTCGATCGCTGGAACAAAAGACAAACTCATTACAGCAGCAGTTAAACGAGACGGAGAAGATGAGAAAAGAGTTTGAAGCTAAGGTTAGGAACAAAAGTTAGCATGGGAACTCTGAAACAAGTGTTGAAATTCCTTTAGGCCATAATAAATTAATTGCTAGATTATCATCCCACCCACCCCCTAATTTTCATGTCGCTCTGACCCTTTTTATTTTCATTTAAACAACAAAATCAAAAAAAAAAAAGAAAAAAATCCTCCCCTTTACCCACTTTTAAGAAAAATTTGAATGATAATCTATTAATTAATTTATAATAGCCTAATGGACAAATGTTACCAAGGCATCTTTTTAAACAGGTACTGAAATGCTGTTACCTCAAAGCTGACAATGGTACTTTTAACATTGTACATGTATATAAAAAGGAAAGCAAAATATTAACACATACATGCAGTCTGTGCCAAAAACCTTTCAGGACTCTTCCTTTAGTCGTGAAGAACAGATGACCTAAAATTTACATAAAAGGCCTAAAACAAATTGTTTGTTTCCAATTTCATGGCCAAAAAAATAGGGTAGGTAGGTAGGGATTTTTTTTTAATATTTTTTTTTTAATCTTGATGCTATGTATTTTTAACATGTTTTGTATGTTGTCTATGTGCTTTTAATGTTTATGAATGTAAATTTAGATAAATACAACGAAACAAAATTGTAAAAAAACACATTTCTGCACTCAATAATAGACACCCATCCAGCCATCTTATTGACTTTGTGTTCAATTGGGGCTGATTGACCTGATTCAGAAGATATTAGGCTCTAGGACAGAATAGGATTTTTCATTTGTGGGTTAAGGACCCATACAATACTATTTTAAGGGTCCCAAACTTTAAGGCATCGTGCTGATGTGATGAGGCTGATAAAGATATTTTTAATTGTACCTTTTATTCATGAAGACAGCTGTGAGCTGTTAAAGCACAACCCAGAAGGACTCTTGCTTGCACTTTAGGGAATGAGTTTTGAGATTCAGCTCACACTCAGATTGTCCATTTCAGATTCAAATAACATCTATTTAAGAAGCAATTTGCTATATTTATTTGCAAAACCAAGCAGTTTTAATGATAATTTAACAGAAAATGTTACATAATCACGTTTCTTACCTATAATTGTATGTTTACAGCATTTTACAAAAATGTTAGATTTGAGCCTGAGTCCAATTCTCAGCCTCAAATTGTTGATGAATCTAGGATCTGGCTTATTTGCAATGCTTCTAAATTGCGAATACTGATGACATTACGTACAACAGTAGACTGTTCATTTGCAACACAAATCACTGATGCTTATGATGCAAACGATTGGTCATTGTAAGAAAATTTACCATATATACAACAGAATACGAAAAAGACAAGCATAATTGTATTAAAACACATTTTATTTCATAAATTCCAATGAATTTCGGATTTTCCTAACTCTTGTCACGTGATCAACAACAGTGTTATGGTAAACAAATGGTAGTGCATATGATCCGCTTCATGCGGTCCTACATAGGGGAAACGTTTTGGTGGAAAATAACAAAAACATCACGATTTTGATAGAATTGTTGCAATAAAAGTAAATATATATATCTCAAATATTTTATTTGGTATCTAATTAGGAATTTTGTTACTTTGGATTGGAAAAGGAATGAACGACATTACTTTTTTGTGGAAATGTGATCTTGACGCAATGGAATTTAAAATACGAGTCTATGCTTGAAAATGTGTGTCAGACGCAGAAAAAACTCAGAGCTGCATTCAATTCGGTTAAATGGTTGATAACATAAGCCAACATTTTTCTGTACACCGGCTCAACCTCATTTTATCAGGCAGTACACAATATTTTTAGGGACGGTTGGTGTACCGGAAACAAACAATTTTTTTAAGGCCTAACATTTTATTTTCTATATTTTTATCATTTATATAAATCATTATTTTATTCAGTTTCAGCAAAGAAACTACGTAAATTTCTGGCAATATCTTCCTCAGATTGTTCAATATTTATATAAAGTCATAGATATAGTCAGGACTGTATGTTTTGGAAAATTTTGCAATTCGGTTAAAATGTCATAGACTGGGTTCTCGTACTATATTTATTTTTCACAAACTATGTGAACCTTTTCCCCAAGCAATGAGGGAGTTTGACTTTTCAAAAGAAGAAGAGTAGGTCTGTTACAAATTGCACAAGAAATGCATGGATACATAGAGATTTGTGATTGCAATAGATCATGTAACTAACTGGACAAACTGGTTTTCACTTTCAATCCGGACAACTCTCACACAATGGGGGAAGGGTATACATGTATGTTGATGAAAACATCGGATCATTGCAGATTGCCACATGAACATTAAGTCGATTTTAATGATCATCAAACTGATTTACGTATTTTTATATAAAATTTTATGAATAATATAAATATGTCTATAAAAAGGTTCATTGACCTTAATAAAGCATTCATTTACACTTTGTTATTGTAAACAGGTCATCTGTGGCAGATTGGTCTAAGGCACTGTCTCTTGCCTCTCACCGCTAATGTCGTAGGTTCGAGTTAAAAATGGTGTTAAACCCCATTAAAAAACATGTTATTGAAAATAAGTAGTTTGAAGTATTACTTGAGCTGACGGTATCTATATATATTTGTGGAGTCTAGTGGTAGATCATTGGACCAATGATCAGGGGTCATGGGTTTGATCCTTTGCTACAGCTATTTGTAGTGTCCTCGAGCACGACCCTTGATCCACTTATGCTTTGTACTGGTTAGTTCAGTTTGAACATATTTTATTGCCAAATATATACACACTGCAGTATACAAGGGACATTGTATGCAGGAAGACTTCGAGAGTGATTCGTCTTAAGTTGCAGGAACTAGTTTCACAATTGATGTAAAATAAATAAATTCAAAACACTGTACATGTATATTTTCAGTTGCATGACAAGAACATAAAGATTCGACAAGAACAGAGTAAGAAGGAGAGAGTGAAGGACAGCTTTAAACAGAGGTTGGAGATGAATAATATTCACTGGGAGAACAATATGGTATGTATATTAGACATAGAGGATCATACCTGAGTGCTTATTTATCATAAAATTTATTAAATAAATTATTAATAAATTCAGTGATAAATAAGCACTCAAGTAAAACAAAAACAAGGCTCTGTCGAGCATTATATCATTTTTCCCAATGAGTTTGATAAATCAAAAAAAAAAATGAGCACGAATATAAGATTCTTTTTATCACATAACTTTGGAAAAAAATTACATTAACCATTTATTTAACATATCACCTCAATAAGAAACGAGAAAAAATCGATATGATGAAATGTCTCAAAATAATGTTATTTAACCATGACAACTCAACGCCATTTATATATTCCAGCAAGTCAGAAAGTACTTTAATTTACGTACAAGAGCCGAGAAAAAAACAGAGCGATGAATCAGATGTGATGTTACACTAGGCTAATTTAAAAATATATTGTGGGTTTATTATTCTCATGCACCGTAAATTATGGGATTTGTTATCATTAGAACTATTTTTATCAAACTTTTCCCCGTAACATTATCAGGAGTACCACAGTGAAGTACTTCTTCTCAGAAACAGCATTCAAACACAAACTATGTAGTATTTAGAAATATATATTTATTCAATTTATATTCTTAAAGTTTATCAATATTTATTTTAAGGAAATGAGAAATAAAGAGTCAATTTAAATGCATATTTTCTATACAAATAGTCCATGCCTTCTTACCACCCCAAAATTGGTTAGTGAGGTGTCTAGGTACACAGATCAATCGGAGGTAGTGACGTCATCTGTGAAACAAATTGGTTTAAAAGTGTGTCTCCCCCTCTCTGGGAGACTTTGTTTTTGTGCTTTTCTTCTGTCCATCCATCTGTCATAAAATCTTGTCTGCAAAATTCCTTTCATCTAAGGGGTCATTTAGCCAAAACTGTATATAATTATTTAATCTTAATTATTAGCTTGCCAGGATGAAGTCCAGGGAGAGCTATTGCCATGACCCCAGCGTCGTCGTCTGTAGACACCCAGGTTAAACTTCTGCGTTTAAGTTTAAGATATCTATGCAACCACTCATTGGATGTGAATGAAACTTCGCATGTGTGTTCACCATCATCAGTGGAACACACACAGACAAGAACCATAACTCTGGATTGCATTTTGGCACAGTTATGGCCCTTTTTAGACTTAGACACCCAGGGGCAAGCTTTGATGTCTTTTTCAAAAAATGCAACGTGGCTCAGCGCAAAACCCCAGTAACTGCATTAGTCTTACTTTTCAGGAGAGACAAAAAACTGATTATATCAATTACTAGTAAAAGACTTAAATTTAATCTTATAATTAAGCATATTCATTAAAAACAGTTCTTCACATTTGTATCTTGTATAAAAAAAAATATTAACAAAGTATTAAAAGTGATCTGAAAAATTAAGTTGGAAATTTGCGTTGAAAAACTCGGCGCAAAACTCCAGTAACAGCACTTACTGATTTTTTGCTCTGAAATATATTTGTGCAAAACTCCAGTTAGTGTGTTTACTGTTTTTTTGCTTTTAAATTTATTTGTGCAAAACATCAGTATTTACTCTAAAAGGTTTATTGTACAATTAAAATGGTCAAAGATTTACTAAACAGAACAACTAGTATAATAACATTAGTTAAATGGAAAAAAAGAGTTTATTTGACTTTTACAATAGACAATATTGATTCAAACAATATTTTATTCAAAAGTAATTCTGACCTCTGGCCCATAATACAAATATACATAGTAAACATGCACATAACAAATGACTTGCTATAACTAATAGTAATTGCTTCTTATAAAATTGTTTTTGTTTTTTTATTGGTTTTTAAATTAAAAAATCAAATAATATTAAAATGAAACATTTCTTTTCTTACACTGATATTTATAAGCTTCACAATTGGCATGGATAGAAAGCTCTTTGGAATTATAAACTCTTTTAAAACCATAAACAGAATGATTCATATTTCTCTTTTATAAGCACTATTTCTGTACTTCATAACGCAATTAAAAAAAAAATTCTTAACATTATTTGAGCAGTATATATCAATTGTAATCTTTAGTAATTTAAAAAAAAAATGCCACAATTTTCATCTTTTAGCAGTGTTTTATTTAAAAATGTGTTGCTTTGAGTCGTGATATTATAAATAACGTGTTGTTTTTCATTAATTAAATTACAATAGAAGTCATTCAACATTAATAGTAACTACAACTATATTTGCCAGTTATGCTAAAAAATAATAAGTTAACGGACAAGTTGGCTGCTTTATTACCATAATAAACAAACAGTATTTCTTTGAAACCTTCCTTTTACTATTGGTCTTGTTTAGAATTCTAACTCTTAATTGTTCTAGAATGGTTCAAGACATATAATCTCTTTGGCGATCAATATTACCAATGTCCCAGAAATCATTGAATAAAGTTTCTCTTTGGGTTTCTCTAATATGTAGTTGCAATTTCTTTTTACAAAGCAATACACAACCTCTTTTAACTGATTTAGCATATTTATTCACCCCAGAATGACTTGTATAGCTTAAACCTCTGTTTCTTTTATTTTTTTATAATATTTTTTTTTCCATTTAGATTCCTGTTTCTTTCTGTTTCTCCCCCTACTTTGATTTTCTACAACAACATTCATCTCACTACCATTGCCTCTATCACTAATCTTACTACTATCCCTTCTATCACCAGACTTACTACCACTATCAATATTCATCGAACTACCATCACCTCCATCACCAGACTTGCCATCACTACCTCTATTCATCTCACTACCATTGCCTCTATCACCAGACTTACCACCACTACCACTATTCATCTCACTACCATCGCCTCTATTACCAGACTTACCAACACTACCACTATCCATATCACTACCATTACCTCTATCACCAGACTTACCAACACTACCACTATTCATTTCACTACCATTGCCTCTTTCACCAGACTTACCAACACTACCACTATTCATCCCACTACCATTGCCTCTATCACCAGACTTACCACCACTACCACTATTCATCTCACTACCATTGCCTCTATCACCAGACTTACCACCACTACCACTATTTATCTCACTACCATTGCCTCTTTCACCAGACTTACCAACACTACCACTATTCATCTCACTAGCATTGCCTCTATTACCAGACTTACCAACACTACCATTAATATCTCATTACAATCGCCTCTTTCACCAGACTTACCAACACTACCACTGTTCATCTCACTACCATCACCTCTATCACCAGACTTACCACCACTACCACTATTCATTTTGGGGACATTTTTATTTGAGTCTAGGACAGTACTTTAATATGATATAGGACTTTTTGGTCCGCCAATGTTAGAAAATGTGAAAATTTGGTCAAACGTTATAATGTAAGTCTATGGAAAACGCAATGGTGGTAGCTGACCTAAACAACCGCGACAACATTTTCTAAATTTTCATCGCATTAGCTTCTTTTTTTCTGTAAATAGTGCAACTGGGGTGCTTGTAGGGAAATGGCAATAAAATAAAATAAAATTCCGCAGGTTGATCAATTTTCGCCATTTTTTCTTTTTTTTTTAGAGATTTTTATTAAAAATAAGGGCCATATGGCTTTAAATAGCCCACAGAATGTTCTACTCAGAATTTTAAGTGCATTTAAGTGAAATACAGCGGAATGATGATAGATATGTTAAATTTTGACAAAATATACTGTTTTATTTTATTTTAAGGTACCGTATAAGGCCATTTTAGGAAAATTTGGTTAAAATACCAGGTTCAGTTTATCGCGATAACTTGCGCCTTGTCCGCTGAAATCGCACACTCAAGAACCATTGAAAACACTAGATATGATCTTAATTGCATTGGGAAACAAAAATACACATGAAATAGTAGGTTTAAGAACTGATTTTGAATTCCAAGCTCAAAATATGTGTACTTAGGTACTGAATTTGGATTTTGAGCTGAAAATGGCCCACTTTTGACATTTTTTTCATTTTTATCCACTCAGAACCAGCATGCCATGCCATATTATATAGCAATTTTTCACATTTAACCTCTTTTATTGTGCAGTTATAAGTAGAGCCAGTTGAATAGTTGCAATAACGGGTGCCTGGTTGTATCTATTGCACTTCAATGTTGCTAAATCACTTCACAATCTAAACATATTACATTCAAGAAATACTTGAGTTATATAATTTTGGAAATATTTTCCATTTTGCCCTATCTTGTCTGACATTTTTTTTACTTAAATGTAACATTTGATGGATAATTTGTAAATAGAATGTTGTAGTGCAAGAAAATTGTGGGTTTTGTGCCCCAAATTCCCTAGAAATGGTAATAATTGTGATTTACTACTAAAAATTATGAATTTTCATGCTTGACTGATTTTGATATAATTTCTGTCATCTTTACATATTTTTTAATATAAGACATAGAAAAGGATGTATACCCATTCCACTGGATTAAAGAAATATTAAACCACTAAATAAATATGACATTTCTTCTATCTTGGTAACCGATGTTCCGAAAGGCTCTCTTTCTACCGGAAAGTGTGTAATCCAAATGTAATCCTTTAACCGAAGCGACAATGAAATTTTACGAAATGGTTTAATTTATCATTCCGTTGTTAATTTTATTCGATCAAATGCATTTGACAACTTCTTTATAAAACTATCAACACATTTATTATGAAATTAGAGCAAATGGTCAATTTAGCCTTTTTTCATATAATTTTAGTGGGTGGGGTATGAAATTATCATGTATACACATTTTTTATGCAAAGGAATCTTAAAAGTTGATATGCAAAGCTATCATTACATGTTTATATACCTGTTTCCATAATTATATAAAAAAACAAGAATGATTAGATCAAATATTGTAGGTCAAGTGTCTAAGTAAATTTGAACTGAAGTACAGTTTTGTCATTGGGAATTTGGTAAAATTATGTATACTTTTTTGTGCCTGGAAAAGGCCACATTTTCATCAAATTATGTAGCAGAAAAAAAAAAATGGTATCATTTTGTTCAGAAATATTTATTCTTTGAATTTGCATCAGTGGAATAATAAAAAAGCGAAATTAAATGCCCCTTTAGGTCAGCTACCACCATTGAGACGAGCTCTCTGATTGGCTGAAAAAAGTATAGGGATGTTCAGGGCATATATTTTTATAGTAAGCTTAATTGTGGTTGGATGAAAATGTGAAACTGGCAAATGATCACAATAAAATATAAGTTTATTATGTTTGTGTCAATAAAAAATTAGAATTATGTTTCTGTGACTGTCTTAATTCATTTTATCAAGGAAACTGCATGGAAAGTAAAATTGGTGAAATTTACTTTTTTTCATGCTGAAAGTGGGGGTACCCAACTTCAGGGGGCAAAAAGTGGTAAAAAGTGGTACTTTTGACCCCATTTTGGGGACATTTTTATTTGAGTCTAGGACAGTACTTTAATATGATATAGGACTTTTTGGTCCGCCAATGTTAGAAAATGTGAAAATTTGGTCAAACGTTATAATGTAAGTCTATGGAAAACGCAATGGTGGTAGCTGACCTAAACAACCGCGACAACATTTTCTAAATTTTCATCGCATTAGCTTCTTTTTTTCTGTAAATAGTGCAACTGGGGTGCTTGTAGGGAAATGGCAATAAAATAAAATAAAATTCCGCAGGTTGATCAATTTTCGCCATTTTTTCTTTTTTTTTAGAGGTTTTTATTAAAAATAAGGGCCATATGGCTTTAAATAGCCCACAGAATGTTCTACTCAGAATTTTAAGTGCATTTAAGTGAAATACAGCGGAATGATGATAGATATGTTAAATTTTGACAAAATATACTGTTTTATTTTATTTTAAGGTACCGCCATTTTAGGAAAATTTGGTTAAAATACCAGGTTCAGTTTATCGCGATAACTTGCGCCTTGTCCGCTGAAATCGCACACTCAAGAACCATTGAAAACACTAGATATGATCTTAATTGCATTGGGAAACAAAAATACACATGAAATAGTAGGTTTAAGAACTGATTTTGAATTCCAAGCTCAAAATATGTGTACTTAGGTACTGAATTTGGATTTTGAGCTGAAAATGGCCCACTTTTGACATTTTTTTCATTTTTATCCACTCAGAACCAGCATGCCATGCCATATTATATAGCAATTTTTCACATTTAAACTCTTTTATTGTGCAGTTATAAGTAGAGCCAGTTGAATAGTTGCAATAACGGGTGCCTGGTTGTATCTATTGCACTTCAATGTTGCTAAATCACTTCACAATCTAAACATATTACATTCAAGAAATACTTGAGTTATATAATTTTGGAAATATTTTCCATTTTGCCCTATCTTGTCTGACATTTTTTTTACTTAAATGTAACATTTGATGGATAATTTGTAAATAGAATGTTGTAGTGCAAGAAAATTGTGGGTTTTGTGCCCCAAATTCCCTAGAAATGGTAATAATTGTGATTTACTACTAAAAATTATGAATTTTCATGCTTGACTGATTTTGATATAATTTCTGTCATCTTTACATATTTTTTAATATAAGACATAGAAAAGGATGTATACCCATTCCACTGGATTAAAGAAATATTAAACCACTAAATAAATATGACATTTCTTCTATCTTGGTAACCGATGTTCCGAAAGGCTCTCTTTCTACCGGAAAGTGTGTAATCCAAATGTAATCCTTTAACCGAAGCGACAATGAAATTTTACGAAATGGTTTAATTTATCATTCCGTTGTTAATTTTATTCGATCAAATGCATTTGACAACTTCTTTATAAAACTATCAACACATTTATTATGAAATTAGAGCAAATGGTCAATTTAGCCTTTTTTCATATAATTTTAGTGGGTGGGGTATGAAATTATCATGTATACACATTTTTTATGCAAAGGAATCTTAAAAGTTGATATGCAAAGCTATCATTACATGTTTATATACCTGTTTCCATAATTATATAAAAAAACAAGAATGATTAGATCAAATATTGTAGGTCAAGTGTCTAAGTAAATTTGAACTGAAGTACAGTTTTGTCATTGGGAATTTGGTAAAATTATGTATACTTTTTTGTGCCTGGAAAAGGCCACATTTTCATCAAATTATGTAGCAGAAAAAAAAAAATGGTATCATTTTGTTCAGAAATATTTATTCTTTGAATTTGCATCAGTGGAATAATAAAAAAGCGAAATTAAATGCCCCTTTAGGTCAGCTACCACCATTGAGACGAGCTCTCTGATTGGCTGAAAAAAGTATAGGGATGTTCAGGGCATATATTTTTATAGTAAGCTTAATTGTGGTTGGATGAAAATGTGAAACTGGCAAATGATCACAATAAAATATAAGTTTATTATGTTTGTGTCAATAAAAAATTAGAATTATGTTTCTGTGACTGTCTTAATTCATTTTATCAAGGAAACTGCATGGAAAGTAAAATTGGTGAAATTTACTTTTTTTCATGCTGAAAGTGGGGGTACCCAACTTCAGGGGGCAAAAAGTGGTAAAAAGTGGTACTTTTGACCCCATTTTGGGGACATTTTTATTTGAGTCTAGGACAGTACTTTAATATGATATAGGACTTTTTGGTCCGCCAATGTTAGAAAATGTGAAAATTTGGTCAAACGTTATAATGTAAGTCTATGGAAAACGCAATGGTGGTAGCTGACCTAAACAACCGCGACAACATTTTCTAAATTTTCATCGCATTAGCTTCTTTTTTTCTGTAAATAGTGCAACTGGGGTGCTTGTAGGGAAATGGCAATAAAATAAAATAAAATTCCGCAGGTTGATCAATTTTCGCCATTTTTTCTTTTTTTTTAGAGGTTTTTATTAAAAATAAGGGCCATATGGCTTTAAATAGCCCACAGAATGTTCTACTCAGAATTTTAAGTGCATTTAAGTGAAATACAGCGGAATGATGATAGATATGTTAAATTTTGACAAAATATACTGTTTTATTTTATTTTAAGGTACCGTATAAGGCCATTTTAGGAAAATTTGGTTAAAATACCAGGTTCAGTTTATCGCGATAACTTGCGCCTTGTCCGCTGAAATCGCACACTCAAGAACCATTGAAAACACTAGATATGATCTTAATTGCATTGGGAAACAAAAATACACATGAAATAGTAGGTTTAAGAACTGATTTTGAATTCCAAGCTCAAAATATGTGTACTTAGGTACTGAATTTGGATTTTGAGCTGAAAATGGCCCACTTTTGACATTTTTTTCATTTTTATCCACTCAGAACCAGCATGCCATGCCATATTATATAGCAATTTTTCACATTTAACCTCTTTTATTGTGCAGTTATAAGTAGAGCCAGTTGAATAGTTGCAATAACGGGTGCCTGGTTGTATCTATTGCACTTCAATGTTGCTAAATCACTTCACAATCTAAACATATTACATTCAAGAAATACTTGAGTTATATAATTTTGGAAATATTTTCCATTTTGCCCTATCTTGTCTGACATTTTTTTTACTTAAATGTAACATTTGATGGATAATTTGTAAATAGAATGTTGTAGTGCAAGAAAATTGTGGGTTTTGTGCCCCAAATTCCCTAGAAATGGTAATAATTGTGATTTACTACTAAAAATTATGAATTTTCATGCTTGACTGATTTTGATATAATTTCTGTCATCTTTACATATTTTTTAATATAAGACATAGAAAAGGATGTATACCCATTCCACTGGATTAAAGAAATATTAAACCACTAAATAAATATGACATTTCTTCTATCTTGGTAACCGATGTTCCGAAAGGCTCTCTTTCTACCGGAAAGTGTGTAATCCAAATGTAATCCTTTAACCGAAGCGACAATGAAATTTTACGAAATGGTTTAATTTATCATTCCGTTGTTAATTTTATTCGATCAAATGCATTTGACAACTTCTTTATAAAACTATCAACACATTTATTATGAAATTAGAGCAAATGGTCAATTTAGCCTTTTTTCATATAATTTTAGTGGGTGGGGTATGAAATTATCATGTATACACATTTTTTATGCAAAGGAATCTTAAAAGTTGATATGCAAAGCTATCATTACATGTTTATATACCTGTTTCCATAATTATATAAAAAAACAAGAATGATTAGATCAAATATTGTAGGTCAAGTGTCTAAGTAAATTTGAACTGAAGTACAGTTTTGTCATTGGGAATTTGGTAAAATTATGTATACTTTTTTGTGCCTGGAAAAGGCCACATTTTCATCAAATTATGTAGCAGAAAAAAAAAAATGGTATCATTTTGTTCAGAAATATTTATTCTTTGAATTTGCATCAGTGGAATAATAAAAAAGCGAAATTAAATGCCCCTTTAGGTCAGCTACCACCATTGAGACGAGCTCTCTGATTGGCTGAAAAAAGTATAGGGATGTTCAGGGCATATATTTTTATAGTAAGCTTAATTGTGGTTGGATGAAAATGTGAAACTGGCAAATGATCACAATAAAATATAAGTTTATTATGTTTGTGTCAATAAAAAATTAGAATTATGTTTCTGTGACTGTCTTAATTCATTTTATCAAGGAAACTGCATGGAAAGTAAAATTGGTGAAATTTACTTTTTTTCATGCTGAAAGTGGGGGTACCCAACTTCAGGGGGCAAAAAGTGGTAAAAAGTGGTACTTTTGACCCCATTTTGGGGACATTTTTATTTGAGTCTAGGACAGTACTTTAATATGATATAGGACTTTTTGGTCCGCCAATGTTAGAAAATGTGAAAATTTGGTCAAACGTTATAATGTAAGTCTATGGAAAACGCAATGGTGGTAGCTGACCATCTGGTACGAAGTTATAGTGGTACGAAATCTCTAATTCGCAATGACTTATTCAGCGGGAGAGCGTGAGAAAAAACAACACATCCTAGGATACTTATAAATGGCAGTCCACGCGTTTGCTTTCAATTACCTCATCATATTGTCCGTTATATTTAATCTTCGATTAAATCTGCCACAAATTAACATCTTCCCGAGGCAATAAAACGGAGGGAAAGGTATAGACAATCTGTGATGTCTATCTGACAATCGGAACATCGCTCGGCCATTTCCGTAAACGTTCAAAATATCCTCGGACATAGGTGTAGTACTTTTATTTAATTAATTTTGTATCTAATTATGATAAATTAAAGGAATCAGAAGAGGAATTATTTAAAAAAATGCGTAATGTTTTTGCTTATTGATCTTTATTCCATATGTGCAAACAAAGATGGCAGCGCCCGCAGTCCAGCCTCCGCAGTCACATCGTGAGATGATTGTGTTCAATTCTCCAGATTTAAACTTTCCTGTCAAAGATAAACAACATGGAAGCAAAACGATCTATCTATGATGGAAATGGCACTGATGTTTATTTTGCGGTAAGAATCGTAATATTCATTGAAGCCGTAACAGACGGTAGGACTAAAATGCGAAATGGAGTGTAAATAGCGAAATGGAGATTATAAAATTGCTATTATGCTTTTGTATCTTAAATAAATCAATAAACACGTATATAAATGTTATTATTGATGTATGATAATATGGTTGATGTGTCAAGTAAAAAACACAATCAAAATTAATCGAATTCCCACACATTTATATTATAATATTACCAATACAGTATCGATACCCATTATAATTATACTAAAATAGATATAGCTATCAAATATAATTCAGCTTCATTAAAACAACAAAAGTAAGTTACTTCAATAAAGACATGATTTAAATAACCTTACAGACACAGGATACATTGTAAAAAGTTTCATACCATGGCTCAAACAGGGAGTGCGAAATGGAGAACCGCATGTAAAGGGCGAAATGGAGATCAATGTGTAAATTGCAAAACAGAGTTTCAACATAATACCACCAGAACAAATTACAACATTTAAAAATCATGCATCGTGAATTGGAGCTTCTCTATTAGATGGTGACTGATTTATAATTCTTTGATGCGATGTTACACATTCATTTTTGTTACTTCATATTATAAAAAGTGTTTAGGCCTTTAAAATGAGAAAGGACATAAATAGATTAGAGTAAAATAATTATTTCACAATGAAATTTTTTTTCTAGGAGTTTCAACAAATATTGGCGGAAAAATAAGCGTTTGAATATCAACAAAATGTGTCGGCCATTTTAAAAATGACAACAACATTTCCAGTGTTATACATCTATCTTAAATTGGTTATTTGACCTGTCATACATTGTATATTACATATTAACATTGTAAGTGTATGGTTATGAAATAGATCTGAACATATTATTGTAGATAAAAAGCACCGATTTGAATGTTATACTTGATGCTTACCTGTTTTGTGCGATCGTTTTACGAAGCTAAAATTTGTGATGGGCTTGTGGACTTCACAGCAATTGATTTGCAGCAAGTTAGATAAGTAATTGTTCTATTTGTGAATTGATATAATTGTTATAATCTTATGTCATTTTTACATGATAATTTTATCGGGTGATAACAAGACGCAGAAAAGTGATTTTGTTGTAAATCGCGAAAACACATGTCTTCTGTTTTTGTTTGTATCAGTCATTATATATCTATATGCACTGTACGACAGTTTTTAGTTAATTTTGATACATTTATTGTTTTATCAAAGTTAAATATTGCATTACTGGTTTTACTTGGATGTTCAGGAGTTCACAATGTAAATGTTATACATTCAGTGAAATGGTCAATTTCATAAAGATTCAGCCTGTAAATGGGTTACAATTCAATATCAACCATATGATCAAATTGTAAGCACTAAAGCACCAATCTGATCTGCAACAATAACATAATTTGTTGAAAACCATGGTTTAGTTTGTGTGCAGAATTTATAATGACAATTTAGTTGCCCGAACAGCAATAAGTTCAGGTTATTTCGTATTTAAGTATATTGAATATACAAAATGGTATGATTTGCTTCTTGTAAAATGCTGATGATTGTAATTCTGTAATGACGCAAATCATTATTTATGTTTGCTTCTCAACCTTCCAAGCTGGTGACTTTACCTGGGCCATACAAGGTCCGCCCTTAATTATATCTTTCTTTGCAATCAATCGTGCATAAGGTTGTGGGTTCGATCCCTGGTCGGGTCATACCAAATACTTGAAAAATGCTACAAGAAACGTCCTTGCTTGGCACTCAGCATTTAAGGGAAAGTTCTAGGTCTGGTCTCTTTTGTGGCTCAGAATACTGTTTGAAACATTGTTGAAAGCAGATAGACCACATACATCAGTGATTTTCCCGTGACAGTCTCTTTGATGATTGATATAATACAATACCTGTAATTTTTATTCATCTGTCACTGCTGATTCAAGTGGGAAAATTTTCTTTTTTGCGGAGTTCGAATGCCATGGAAGAAATACATGTACATTGCAATATTTTTCTCCCCAACAAAAGTTCCCCAGGTCATAGTTAAATTACATCAACTGTGAAGTAATACACTTGCATTCATTTTACAGTTTGGGCCGTTTCTTTATATATTCAGGTAAAATAACAAATTATTTACATATGTATGGTTTCTGTTGTTGAGTACATCTTTATAGTGTAATGTAGCACACTTTTCTACATGAAAAGAGATTCAGGTTCAAGTCCTGGTGAAGACCTTAACACTTTCAACCATTGTACAAAAAAATTAATTATATCAGCCAGAACTATAACATGAATGCTATTGTTGTATAATACATACTCCACAGACATTGAACTAGCGTGATGTTTTTTATCAACTGTCATGAAAACTCCAAATTGTTCTCATTCCTGAAATAAACATGCCCCAACTTACTGATCAAAACATTTGTACTAAATAATTCGTAACAGATTTGCATTGCTTAGTAAAAAGCCTCCAACAGATATCCTTAGTTGGGATTGAACCAACATCTTCCATCTTAAAGACAGATGTACTTCATTGTACTATAAGGATGCATTTTGAAGCTATACTACAGCACTGCACACTAATTATTAATTTAATCCCATTTCACTGGCTGCTACAATAACATAATTTGTTGAGAAACTTATAAGTAATTAAAGGACAATAACACTGCCAAAAGTCAATGGAACTAAACGTAACCCAAAAGTGGTTGCAAAACCAGTACATAAAAAAGCCAGTTTCCACTTAAACTGCAGCATGCACACGTTAAATTTATATACATTAATGCTACATTTATATACATCAATATATTAAAATGAAACTCTTTAATACTGCTATTTTAAAGTGGTCGTACATCATGATTTACCAGTTGTATTACTGTGTTATTTAGTTTAGTTGCATGAAGAGCTCTACAATCTGAAAAAAAAATCAGCTTACTTAAATAACAAATTCATGTTGGAAGTGTCATAAAAAAAATTTTGGGTAAAGGTTGCATTTCACAAAAAAAAATAGTAACAAATATTTTGTAATGCATATAACAGCACTTGCATGTTTATAGCCATACAACAAATATTAACGTAAACATAATACAATAATTATTCATAATATTGTCAATATTCATGCAAATGAACCCAGACTTGGCTCAAATTATGCAGAATATGATACATTTTCCTATGATCCTTTGTGGTCTTAGGCATCTCAAGATCATTTACCTTTCACCACTAAGATTGTAGGTTCGAGTCCCGCTCGCTCCAAAAACTTTTAAGTGAGAAAATTTGCCATGTAATTGTGGAAGGACGGTGGTTCTACTCAGATTCATTCAGAGGTTTTCCACCACCATTAAAACTGGATATGCCATTATATCACCTGAAATATGTTGAAAATAGCATTAAAAAAACTAGAGCCTGAAGTTGCTCACCTGATTTCACCTGTTATTTCTTTTTAAATTTTGAGAATTATCTGTGTTCACATAGTATTCCTGTGTAAAAAATTAAAGTCCCCTTAGTGGGCCCCAATGAACACTATACCCTTTATTTGAACAACTGTGAAATACCTAATCATAGGGACCATTTATACCAAATATGAACAAATTGGCTGATATTTTCTAGAGAAAAACATTTTATACAATTTCATACTTATTCCCTTTTTAGGCCCCTGCTGGCCCCAACGTGTATTAAAATTCCCTTTAAAGGGCCCAGTATCAACTGTAATGACTAACCAATGCCCCAGACATCAAAATGTTTGAAATGATACTTAAAATAAATGAGAAAAACATAATTTCGTGTTTTCCTATAGTTTTCCTTTGTAAAAAGCAAAATTCCCTTACTGGACCCCAATGGAACCTAGCCACTGATATTGATTTGAACAAATTTGGAACACCTATACATAGAGATCATTTACACCAAATAAAAACAAATTTGGTTTGTCGGTTCTTGAGAAGAAGATTTTTGAAAATTCACAAATTATCCGTTTTTTGGTCCCTTATGGATATCAAATCCCCTTTTAAGAACCCAGTGTCAACTGTTATGACTGAACAATTCCCCTATGATATATAATATTTTTTTCATAATAGTCCCCTTTCTGGGCCCCAATATATCTTAACACCATTGGGCTGGAAAATTTCACTCGTTTGCTCGCCATGACAAGTTAACATTTCATCTTGTCATAGTGAACATATGTGCCAAGTTATTTAAAAATCAAATAACAATTAAAGAAGATAAGGTCCGGACAGCAGCGGACGGCAGACAGAGCTATGACCTTGACCTTTGATGAACAAACCCAAGTCATTCGCATGACACATCGTCTTGTCCTAGTGAACATTGTGCCAAGTTATTTAAAATTCCAATCACAACTTAAGAAGTTACGGTCAGGACAAGAGAAAACACAGTGTATGCATTGGATTTCCAAACACTTGAGCTATGACCTTGACCTTTTACAAACAGACCAAAGTCATTCGCATGACACATCGTCTTGTCCTAGTGAACATTTGTGTCAAATAATTCCAAATTCCAATCACAACTGAACGAGATAGCAGGGGACGGACGCAGCCCATTTCTATATAACAAAGAAATTGACATGTGAGGATTTTTGTCACAAGTTGTTTTGGGAAAATAGAAAGCTCTCATTTTCTCATTCATTTGTTTAAAAATAATGTTTAATACAAGATCTCAACCATTATGTAATGAAAGTAAATTAGATCTGGTTCAATAAAGAAGATTAAATTTCCATAAAGGTCAAGGAAGAGCCCCAAAAGGGTAAAAATTCAGGGATTTTGAAATAACACTTGTCAATGGTCAAGATCTAACCATTGCGACTCCTATCAAGCTGGGCATCCACTCCACAGCGACAATGTAGTGGATAGAGTGTTGGCCACTCACACCAGAGTTTGCAAGTTCTATCCCCTGCTTGACCTGATGCCCATAAATAACATCAACATTATCTTCATCATGCATCAACGCAGTCATACTTGACTTAATATTACATGACCCGTGGTGCTAGGTCAAGAAAAGTATAATGAAAGGATAGACAGCAAGACGAGGTTGGATAGTAAAAAGATAGAACTGATTGATTGATTAATTGAATATTTAGCATCATTTTATGCAATCGAGGGCTAACAGGTGATCAGTTAACCTAACCACTGTTTCCTAGGATTAACCAGTACTAGAGCACACCCCATCTCGAAAGTAAATGATAACTTTCAGTGGTGAGAGACGAATGATAATGAGACATAATGTCATATATCAATCATCACAGAGACTGTTGCCGGGAGGGGGATTCAAACTCACAACCCCTGGATTGATAGTCAGACGTGTAACCAACTGAGTTAATCAGGCCCAGCTAAAAGATAGAAATAAGAATAAAGTGGGTCCAGCTAATTTTGCCTCTTCATCCCAGACCCCTACTATTACAGCTGCTACTTGTTGCTAGGCCCCTGCAGGCCAGAATGAGAGAGCATGTTATTAGGGGCGAACAGATCCGATACCTGACAATCCCTGCTTGAAGGATATTAAATCAGATCAGGGTTAGATCTGCAACATCAGACTGTTTCATGCGGTAATGGTTCGTGGAAAGAATGAAATTCTATAGAATGATGTAAATGTAGGTGGCTACTGCCACTTTTCTATATAAACAAAACTTTGTGTAAACAAGGCCTACAACTTTCTATACCCCACCCACCCCCATTATTTTTGTTCAGTCCATTTTTTTTTATCATTGCTTGTCCTTTATGTGTCGATTCATGGTCAGATACACTTACATCCACATACATTACACAAGGTAAACAGATTCTCTCATTAATTGCAAAACAATATAAAATTAAGGGTGGCCACACCAGCTTGGTAGGTTGAGAAGCGAACATAAACATTGTGTTTTTTCAGCATTAATGAATTGCAATCGGCATTTTACAAGAACCAAAACATAACATTTTGTATATATCACATAAAAATTACCAAATAACCATCACTTATTGCTGTTCGGTCAAGTAAAGTGTCATATAAAGTTGCACACGAACAAACGAAGAGCGGAAATAGAATTTTTGATTATTTCCTGTTAGAGATGACATTGAAAGTGCAATTAAGAGCGATATATGAACTTATGTAGACAAACACATGCTAAATTTTGTTCAAATATGTTATTAAATTAAATAGAACTAGTTGTTTTGCAAACAAACATTGTAAAACATAAAATTGGACACCTTTATTTCAGTAGCATACCCCCGCTGGGCTAACCGCTAACCAACAATATGTCAACCATTCGCCCACGATGCGGTTCGAACCAATAAATATGAAATGACACAGAATTGTTCAGAAAGATGGTATCAGCATAAAATTTTCAGTGGTATTTCTAAAATACTGACCATTCAACACATGCTAGGAAAAATAAATCACAGCAGTTCAAAGCCCTGAAAAAAGGAAAAAGAGAACTAAAGTTTTATTTCTACCTCCTTCATCTGTCCAGAGTACTCAAGGGAGATAATAGTAGTGTAACTCCTCGAGTGCGAATTACCCATGGTCCAAATCGATTGTGATCACGTGATCTTACAAAATGTCGGCAACACAAACAATGTTGACCAAATTATTGCCAATTTTACTCGTAAGTTGCTTGATAACATTCAAGCTGTCATGTGCTCAATATAAGCCTAATTGGAAATCCATAGACTCGAGACCACTTCCGCAATGGTACGACGATGGAAAGATCGGAATTTTTCTCCACTGGGGAGTATTTTCCGTCCCCAGTTATATAAATGAATGGTTTTGGTACGAGTGGAAAACCTTCAAAAACAAAGATGCGTTGGCCTACATGAAGAGCAACTTTAAGTCTGACTTTACCTACGCTGATTTTGCACCAATGTTTACAGCTGAATTTTTCAAACCAGATCAGTGGGCCGACATCTTTAATGCTTCTGGAGCCAAGTATGTTTATTCATTTACTAATGTACCTTTTTATATCTGACCTTTATACCTAATACCGTGATATATGTATTACCGCGAATGCTTGTGTAACAACATTTTCTGACATGTGTGGATGGGTGCAGGACGAGGCGTACCACTGTCTTTCCGTACCACTGCCTTTACGTACCATTTCAGGACGAAGCGTACCACATATAGATAATATAGTAGTAAATACCTGGTGGGACGCTCGATAATACGTTGTCAACTAGGTGTGAATAACAAGTATCATTTGCTCAAATCAGTGGTAAATTAAAGCAAACTGACAAAAAGAAAGTAGCAATGGGTATTATAAGGTTAATTAATTCTGATTAATGATAAAAGCAGTACAATACAGTAATTGTAAGGTAGGTTATAAAGAATGAGAAAACATATATATCACTTTCTTTTTTATATAAGCATTTTATTTTTTTCGCATAATAACGCATAAAATAAGCACAAACATACAAACATACATTTTTTTTCTTCATTCATTCATAATAAAAATCATAACTCAT
This sequence comes from Panopea generosa, assembly GCA_029582155.1. Taxonomy (NCBI): domain Eukaryota; kingdom Metazoa; phylum Mollusca; class Bivalvia; order Adapedonta; family Hiatellidae; genus Panopea; species Panopea generosa. The sequence goes on along the minus strand of CM055895.1, from coordinate 72,417,938 downwards.
CGATCAGTATAAGCACATTTCATATAAAGCACATAATTATAATTAAAAGCCAAACACATTTTTTTCTTCATTCACTATTAAAATTACAATATTTACAACAATTTCATATATCATAATAAAAATCATAACTCGTCGATCAGTGTAAGCACATTTTACATTTATTGAAGCTGTGACACAGTGTCTGTGATGTCAGCGGCAATTGTGTCTGTTGATTCTGATCTACATTCTCCGCAAGACCATTCCAGATTGATCTGCCCCCTCTGCAACTGACGATACTGAGCATGTGTGATCCCTGCAATAAAAATATAAATAAATTATTAACACATGTCTTCGAAATTATACTAGATCTATTCAAAATTTAATTTATTATTATTCTCGCTTTATTTTCGCTATATTGTAGTACTTATCGATGCAAATTAGACAAGATGAACATTAGATAAAAAAAAATAACATAATACACATTTGAACAGTTTAACAAACAATACATTAATATTATTAAATTTTCCCTATATAATCTATATGTGGTACGCTTTGTCCTAGAAACTGGTACGCTTCGTCCTGGTACGGTAAGGCAGTGGTACGCTTCGTCTGACATTCATGTGGACTAACCTGGGGACAATGTGACAATTGAAATGCATTGGTACTCTTAAAATACTGAACACCAATAAGATTTCTTTGGAGGGAGTCAACATTTGTGTGCCCTCTTTTTAGCAAAACTAGAATCAGTGCAATAATTCTAAAGTGTACAAACTCACTGTTTATGTTGATTTTAATCAGATTTTTACCAGTACCAGTATTTTTCCTGATTACACCTCTTCTAGCCTTTTGAATGCCCAATTCGCGGTAATATGCATACTAGGAAAAAATCAAAATGTCTGACTGCATATCATAAATAACCACTGTTTCTTCATATGTTTATCATTTTCAAAGGTATATTTACAAGGAATAGCTTTTAGAAGGATTATTCTGGACAATAAAGTAACTTTATTACTGTTTATTATTGATGTCATCATTTACATGGTTGATGAAGTTTTAGATTCGCGGTAATAGGTATAACCAGTATATACTGGTATACAGATATGGAGAAGGAAAGGCAACTAATTGAGATTTTGTGAATGCTCCTGTATTTGCGTAAAGTCTCGCAATATGTCATTTTTAATTATCTTAATTTCCTACAATGAAATTCTCATTAAATCAATACTATTCCCAGCAATTTGTGTTTAAAATTGTTAAAGTTCTTCTGATTACGAAATTTGTATACTGCAGCTAAAATAACAACAATTTAGGAGAAATTTTAATTCAAGCCTCAATATCTTTAATTGAAGATCATTTTTCGTGATAAAAACATTTTAAAACATCTAAGATTGCATAGAACTTACATTTTATGTACAAGAAATCAGTTGCCTGTAAATTATGAATGGTTAATTTACCAAATAATTAATCCTTTGTGTGCTATTTTATCAACATTTATTCAGGAGATACAATTTCTATCCTGTATAAGTCCTTGAGTAATCTGATTAAATCTGTCTGTTGGTACTGCAACACACTCTCACAATGATTATGTTGAGGCACAAAGTGCACAGGTTAATGTGCGTTTGAATCACTGATTAACACAGAAGTTCCGTGAGATCTTTTACATGCACTGGGTATGACTTACTGCACACAGGACTGACTTCTTTAAATCCCAACAAAGGATTTCCATGCTTTCACAGTACCTTGCCTGACTAAGCCACTGTGGGGTTGCGTTTGAAAAAACCTAGGACAAAATCTAACCTGGAATGGATCCAGAGACCTCTGGGATCTGATCAAGCACACTAGACCAACTCTTCAAATAAATAAAGCTTGGATGGACAGCTTATTTGTACATCGTATGTGTTATCACAGGGGCTTGTTCCGAAAAATGTTTTTATTCATATATTTAAAAAAAAAACACAATGAAGGAATCTTTTTTATATATATATGAACTACAAATATATACGGAACAAGCCCCTATTTCTAAAAGTGTTGTTAAAATGTTTTTGTTGAAGTGATTACACTTCCATTTTTGTTAAAAAACAAAAAATTGTAAAAATTCCAACATTTTTTGTTTTCAACTGTGAATTTTAATTCGGAAGAAAAATATTAAAAAATGGATAATTGGAAATACATGTAGTCAACATTTTTGGCCACTTTATTTTGGTACCAAAATTATTAAATTCAGACAAAGGTTCAAAGAGTTACTAGTATTAATCCAAAATTTCAATTGTGTATGTTAAATTGATATTAGCTGCCAGTAATTAAATCAGCTAGTCGCTACATCATTGCTATTTTCATCACAAAAAATGAATACATACTTCTTTGACCAAAATATTGAATCTCATCAAATAACCAATGTACTATGAATGCTCGACTATTCGTAGAATATGGGGACTATTGTACTCGCCCTGGTGTCGGCGGCGGTTTTTATCAGGTAAGATATCTATGCAACCACTCATTTGATATGAGTTAAACTTCACATGTGTGTTCAGCATCATCAATGGAACTTGCAGACATAAGAACCAAAACTCTGGGTTGCATTTTGGCAGAGTTATGGCCCTTTTTGGACTTAATTTTTCAGGTTAAAGTTTTTTATCAGGTAAGATATCTATGCAACCACTCATTTGATATGAGTTAAACTTCACATGTGTGTTCAGCATCATCAATGGAACTCACAGACATAAGAACCATAACTCTGGGTTGTATTTTGGCCGAGTTATGGCCCTTTTTGGACTTAATTTTTCAGGTTTAAAGTTTTTTATCAGGTAACATATCTATGCAACCACTCATTTGATATGAGTTAAACTTCACATGTGTGTTCAGCATCATCAATGGAACTCACAGACATAAGAACCATAACTCTGGGTTGCATTTTGGCCAAGTTATGGCCCTTTTTGGACTTAATTTTTCAGGTTTAAAGTTTTTTATCAGGTAAGATATCTATGCAAGCACTCATTTGATATGAATGAAACTTCACAATCATGTGTGTTCAGCATCATCAGTGGAACTCACAGACATAAGAACCATAACCTTGGTTGCATTTTGGCAGAGTTATGGCCCTTTATGTACTTACTTTTTCAGGTTATAGTTTTTAAGCAGGTAAGATATCTATGCAACTATCATATGATATGAATGGAACTTCACATGTGTGTTCAGTATCATCAATGGAACACACAGAGATAAGAACCATAACTCTGGGTTGCATTTTTACAGAGATATGGCCCTTTTGGACTTAGAAAATTTGGCTAGAGATTTAAGAGGTTAAAGTTTTTGATTTGGTACATATTTCATCATCCTGTCATTGGACATGAGTGAAATTTCACTTCACATGTGTGTTCAACATCCTCTAGGAAACTCATAGAGACAAGAATCATAACTCTTGATTGTATTTTGGCAGAAGGATTTCCCTTTTAGACTTAGAAATTCTGTTTTTAGTAGGTTAACGTTTGTAGTAAAAGGCCTTGATCTTAGATGCTTGACAAATAGGGTCATTTTGCGGTCCTCTCTTAAATTTGTTCAAAACCATGACTCTGGGGTCAAAATAGGCCTGCCCTAATGGGTAAATTTTTTTTTTTTATAAGCTTAATCTTTTATTTTGCCTGCCGTTAGGGGTAAAAAAAAATTTCTTTTATCAAAGTTTAATCATTTTTTCTTTTTTTGTAAAGTTTAATCATTTTTTTAAGATTTATTTTCTTCATTTTCATGAAAGGGTTTCCAGCTGTGATCAGCTGTGCATGCTGGTACAAGATTATTTCAACTATAGATCCATTTTTATGAACTGGTACCGATATATTGCCCTCTGAGGTTAAGTTAGTGCATAGGCTTATATGTCATCCAGAATTAACTAATATTAAGGCATTGCGAGCGATCCATTCACTTTGTTGTTTTCAAAAAAACATAACTATTGATGACGAAAATGAATAGTGTTGATGAATTATTTTGTTAATTTATTTTAATCAGATAAGCAATAATTATACTTTAATTTTACCACCCCTGAGTTTTAATTGTCTTCCATTTGGTACTTATTTAATGAAAAAGCTGTTGTTTTAGAACAGCATCGAAGTAGTTGAGCACGCTGTCCCTCTGACAGCTCTTATTTTCATTTTTATTACTTGCAGATATGTTGTTCTGACCAGCAAACACCATGAAGGTTTTACAAACTGGCCGTCTAAATATTCCTTCTCGTGGAACTCCATGGATGTAGGACCAAAAAGAGATTTAGTTGGTAGTGATATAATTAAGCACACAAACATCAGCTTTACACTTGTAGTGTACCTTCATTGTTAACATCACCCTTACACCTGTAGTATACCTTCATTGTTAACATCAGCCTTACACATGTAGTTTACCTTCATTGTTAACATCAGCCTTACACCTGTAGTATACCTTCATTGTTAACATCAGCCTTACACCTGTAGTATACCTTCATTGTTAACATCAGCCTTACACATGTAGTTTACCTTCATTGTTAACATCAGCCTTACACCTGTAGTATACCTTCATTGTTAACATCAGCCTTACACATGTAGTTTACCTTCATTGTTAACATCAGCCTTACACCTGTAGTATACCTTCATTGTTAACATCAGCTTTACACCTGTAGTATACCTTCTTTGTTAACATCAGCCTAACACCTGTAGTGTACCTTCATTGTTAACATCAGCCTTACACATGTAGTTTACCTTCATTGTTAACATCAGCCTTACACCTGTAGTTTACCTTCATTGTTAACATCAGCCTTACACCTGTAGTTTACCTTCATTGTTAACATCAGCCTTACACCTGTAGTTTACCTTCATTGTTAACATCAGCCTTACACCTGTAGTGTACCTTCATTGTTAACATCACCCTTACACCTGTAGTGTACCTTCATTGTTAACATCAGCCTTACACCTGTAGTGTACCTTCATTGTTAACATCAGCCTTACACATGTAGTTTACCTTCATTGTTAACATCAGCCTTACACCTGTAGTTTACCTTCATTGTTAACATCAGCCTTACACATGTAGTTTACCTTCATTGTTAACATCAGCCTTACACCTGTAGTGTACCTTCATTGTTAACATCACCCTTACACCTGTAGTATACCTTCATTGTTAACATCAGCCTTACACCTGTAGTATACCTTCATTGTTAACATCAGCCTTACACATGTAGTTTACCTTCATTGTTAACATCAGCCTTACACATGTAGTTTACCTTCATTGTTAACATCAGCCTTACACCTGTAGTGTACCTTCATTGTTAACATCAGCCTTACACTTGTAGTGTACCTTCATTGTTAACATCAGCCTTACACCTGTAGTTTACCTTCATTGTTAACATCAGCCTTACACCTGTAGTATACCTTCATTGTTAATATCAGCCTTACACTTGTAGTATACCTTCATTGTGAACATCAGCCTTACACCTGTAGTTTACCTTCATTGTTAACATCAGCCTTACACCTGTAGTGTACCTTCATTGTTAACATCAGCCTTACACCTGTAGTACACCTTCTTTGTTAACATCAGCCTTACACATGTAGTTTACCTTCATTGTTAACATCAGCCTTACACCTGTAGTTTACCTTCATTGTTAACATCAGCCTTACACCTGTAGTTTACCTTCATTGTTAACATCAGCCTTACACCTGTAGTTTACCTTCATTGTTAACATCACCCTTACACCTGTAGTGTACCTTCATTGTTAACATCACCATTACACCTGTAGTATACTTTCATTGTTTTGTTGCACAACAGCTTTTCATGGTTGTGTATATATGACATGCACAAATTAAATTTTAGTTGATTGATATACATGTAGTTTACCATCCAACATGGGTGCCATTTCTAAAATTAGAAATGTATAAAGGTCAGACAGAGAATGATTTTTACAGAAAGAGCAAAACAAATGTGGAAAAAGAGCAGTGATATGTTGAACCATCAATATATTATAAACATTTAGACTACACAAAGTTAATTGCTTGTGTTTTTTGTAAGCATTTTAACTGAGTTTGAACCTCGGTCATTGTATTGCAAGAGTCCCAACAGTGTAATTCATTCCCTTTATCAGCTTACTGTTTTAATTCATTCATCAATGTAGATTGAAACTTAATGACTCTCCTCATATTTTTTTGTAAATTCAACTTTTTCTTTTTCTTCATAGGTGAGTTGGCAGCAGCTGTGCGTAAGAAGCCCGACATAAAATTTGGGGTATATCACTCGCTGTTTGAGTTTTACAACCCTCTCTACCTGCAAGATGAGGCAAACAACTACACAACTAACAGATTTGTAAAGGTGAACATTTTTTAATGAGGTTTAATGCTATTTTCAACACATTACAGGTTAAATATGGCATATCCAGTTTTATTGGTGGAGGAAGACCTCAGAAGGAATCTGAGTAGAACCAATGTCTGTTCCGCAAGTAACTGGCAAACTTTCTCACAAACAGATGACAGCTGACTGAGCTAGCAGGAACCCTCTTGCACAGATTTCATTGGTGTCATTCAGTGTTAAAATAAATAGAAAAGTGTGGCAATTACTTGTTGTACAAGTTTGTATGCCTGTCATGCATATTCATTGTCACCAGGTTATTTATTAAGAAGCCGTCTGGTGTTGACAGAGACAGCAATGATATTCAGATTGATATGACAAATACGTATATGCCCGTTAGAAATTGGAGTTTGAGTGTGCATACTTTCCCATCAATGAAAAAAAAAGTGAATAAGTATAAATGTACATGTAAATGAATAATAAAACACTCAAGTGGCAATGTATATTCATTGCTGCTATTAAGGTCTCTTTTCTTGTTTTGGTCAATTTTTCATGGAACGTTCAACCTTGAATTTGGCATATTTTATTTTTATTAGCTCTACTGGTGCTTTTGCACTGTCATACATCTTTTTTCGTCTGCCAACTATTGTCGCCAGTTAGTAGCATTTTCTTTGAAACTGCTATGTTTGTTATACCTTAACTTCTCAGGCAATCCTTAAAAATGTTTGTTTGTGGCTCTGACCCAGTTTTTTTCATGTGGCTTAAAGTAGGTAGGTATTTTTTTGGCAGATTTTGATTTTGCAGTCAATTTAAACAAAAAAAGGACAGAAATCATGACCAAAAAATGCTTTGAAAGTCATTAAAAAGTTTGGGTAGCCGCAATTTTGAGTGAGTAGGTAGGAGCACAGCAAACACATTATTTCTTTAAGAATGGCCTTATACACAATAATTTTTTATCTTAAATTCAAGATGGCCACCATTACTTAAAACAGTAAAACACTTAAAACATCTTCTCATGAACTACTGGTACCAAACAGATTTTGAAAATATTTAATTAAAAATGATCACTGAATAAAGTTCTGTCAATATGGCCAGCCAATTCCACAACGTATGAAATAAGACACAAACTGGATCATATTTATTTGTATCAGTTTAAGACAATGCCCGAGTTGTATGAGTTGGTAAATAAGTACAAGCCAGATGTGATATGGTCTGATGGAGATTGGATGGTGGACGACTTTTACTGGGATGCCCTGGACTTCCTCACCTGGCTATATAATGACAGGTGAGCTTCAGTGAGAAATATTCAAACTAATTAGTTAGAAATAATCATCCATCATCATTTTATCAACTTTTATGTTTTTAATAACCATCTTATCCTTAATACTAGTTCAAAGCACAAAGGTTAACAAAAACATATACATACAGTGAGAGTTCTGGATA